>PVLA01002082.1:192040-295687 GCA_004027455.1 Hydrochoerus hydrochaeris
TTCATTGGAGGTTGTGACTATAGGGTGGTCTAGAGTCGGGCGGCGGAGGGTGTTTCCTAATATGGGCAGTAGATGCCCAGGGAAGGTACATTCCATAAATTCCTTAAACACCGGATGGGGTTGTTTCTACCTTGCAACCCAGGTTTTCTAGTCAGCTTTATCCTTGTCTGAATTTAACCTAGGCAGCTTTAAACTATAACGGCTCAATTCCCAGAATATTGGGAGGAGATGAGCGGCATGGAGCAGCACAGACCATGCACTGTTAATAAGAGAAAATTTCTCTTACAATTCCTGCACTGCACGGGCTTTTTTAACCTCCTTTCATGCCTCATAAAATCTCTAGAACTTGCTGGTGAACTTCTGACACAAAATACTGTCCCCTTCTCTACCCTGTGCTGTATATCTTTTAGCAGCACAGTCTAGCCAAATGCTTAGTTCCTCATTTTGTTTATAAATAATCAATTTGGTGACATAGAAATTAGGTCCAGATACCAAGCAGAGAATGTGAATAGATCCAGGTTATCAAATTGTAGGCAAATGTAAAAGAAAGGGATTAGGCATAAGCAATTAGACATACTAATTAGAGGAAAGGTGAAGTGTTAGTTCAGGGCATTCACTTAATACATGACAAACATAGATGCCTTAGAGGACAAGGTTCAGGGGGTGAAAGGAGAAGTATGAAAACAGAAATCAAGGATATGATTATCAAGCTTCTACACAAAATCCAGGGCATGATCATGAGAATGGGTGACTGAGGTAAAAAAGAAAAAATAGTTTTGAGTTTCTCTGTGTTGTTTACACACTTTGGGAGGGGGGGTGCCATGGCCTGGCTGTGTCCCTCAGAACCATGTGTTAGAATCTGAATTTTCAGTGAGACAATGTTGAGAGCTGGTGCCTAGTGGGAGGTGTGAGGTTACTGGGCTCCACCTACATGAACAGATAAATGACAATAAGGAGCCGGAAGCAGTGAGTTAGATCTTTTGCAATCTCTCTCTCTCTCTCTCTCTCTCTCTTGGTTTGTGAGTTCTGCCATAGAATGATACAGCAAAAAGACCCTTTGCAGGATTCTAGCACCTTGAAACTAGACTTCTCAGACTCTAAAACTGTGAGAAATGTTTTTTATTTTTTATTTTTATTTTTTTAGTAAATTACAGTAATATTCTGCTTTAGTAAGATAGGATGAAAAAGTAAAGAGGATAAGTCAAGGTTTACTGAGTTCTGACTTTATAAATACGAAGCCTTTAAAGTCACGGCAGAGAGAGAATACCATGTGTACTAAAATACAACAATTTAACTGAAAAGGAAAGCAAAGAAAATCATTTGTCCATTAGCTGAAAGAATTTCAGATTTAGTCTTTGAAGCATGTGTTAGTGGTTACATAAGGGATGATATTGCAGTTTACCTGTGTATGAGACCAAGATTTGAATTTTGGTGTCACTTATTACCTGCATTATCCCTTTAGTACTTATTGAAAATTATCCATTAAGTGACAAAAAATGATAGTACTAGCTCATGAAAGGGTTGTGAGAATCAACATGAGAGTAAATGGAATGTTGCTACCATTGCTTATTTAGCACACTGTGGTCTCGTGAATTAATGCTACCTCTTGTTATAAAGCAATTCACTGTCTTTGCTGGCAAATGTATTGCTAGTTTCCCACTATGTATATTAGTTTTCAATAATGTGTTAGTATTTTTATGGCTGCTATAACAAATTATCTCAAACTCAGTGACTTTTACAACACAAAATTATTGTTACAGTTTTGATGGTCAGATTCATTGGACTCAAGTCAAAGTGTCATCTGAGCTGGCTTCCAGATGTTTTAGAAGAATATTCTAGAGGAATTTATAGTAAGTTAAATGTTAAATTCCAGGTGCTTTTATTTTCTTTCTCTATATTATCATTATCAAACAAACTATAAATTTCCAAATAAATAAGTAAATAAATAAATGACTAATGGTTGTGAAAAATAAACTTTCTCCTCATCTCTACCTTTTTCTTGATCTATTTGACTTTTATAACTCAAAAATATAACACTGTTTGCCTTGTGGAACTGTGGCTGTGCTCCTGCTCTTTTCTTTCATTGCTGGCAAAGAAGCTTCTGGCTTCCCTTTGTCATCCTGATCATCTATATCCACAGCTCTACTTCCCCAGCCCTTCCTAGAATTCCACTATATTTCATATTTATAGCTGTTATGAAACTAAGCACATTAAGACACCAAAAAGAAAGGGAATTGGTGTTGAATCTTAAAGTGCTAGCATCCACAAGTAAAAAGCAAGTGAAAATAACATCAAGGCAGAAACAAAAGAAAGTAAGCTACATGTTAATTAATTAATTAATTTTTCTTCTTCACTAAGCTGTCCAGGCTGATTTTGAATTTACATCTCCTACCTCAGTCTCTCAGGGTTCCTGGGAGTACAGGACTGTGTCATCATCCTACTTGGCTTCAGCTTAATTTTTAGAAGGTATTTCTTGGTCCCTTAGAAATCCAAACAGAATTTGCACAGAACAGTGATCATCAGTTTCTCATAAATGTATTCTTTCATTATTGTCTTTTGTTTTGTATATAGATGGAAACAACAAAATCCCATTTGTCACCATGGAAGTACAGTTTCCACAGTGTTATAGTTCTTCTATTTCTGACCTCTTTGATTTTTTTTTATCTTGTTCAAATTGTTAGGAAAAAGGAAAAAGAAGAAACAGAGGTATGAGCTCGACAGGATAGGTTGGGGGGGCAGCTTGAATGGTGGAGAGGTGAGTTGCCAACACAGAGAGAGCCATGGGTCAGTTAGCCAGGCAACCAGAGTTAAAATTAATGAAGAAATTAAGAGTATTATGCAAAAATAATAAAAACAAAACTTCTCTTAAAAAAATAAAATTATTTAAGTAAATATTGTGGATTTCTGGAAAGATGGCAGAGTGGTGAATAGCAGAGAAGCAACCTCTGAGATTTGGTGTCTGGATGCTGGAATATAGCAACTTGACAAAGAGAAGGAGGGAAGTGGATACCTGGGATCCAGCAAGGGTCTGAAGCAGGAAGTGAAGCCATGGGGAGAGAAAATAGAGAATTTAATGAAGAAGAAGAAGGAGATGGTAAGTGGCAATTTCTCTGAGACACTCACTGTATGGGAAAGACAGTGATAACCTGCAGTCATGTGATGACTACAGGCAACCTGAGAGGCCTCTGTGGGGAAATGCATCAGTGAAATGGAGCAGTGGGCATAGTGGACTGAAGAGATTGGTGGGTTATTTAGGTTCAGATGTCTCCCAGGAAAGGGTGATTGGCTGATAGCTATCTTGGAGAGAGGTCAACTAAGCTCAGAATTCAGAGTAACTTCTGGCTCTATTTAGTGGCTCCCAGTGTCAGGATGAGAAGGAACCCAGTTCAAGTCAGCAGTCAAATAGCAGAGTTCAAAGCAGCAGGAAGTGGCACAGTGTTGCAAATGGAACAAATCAGATTCTAGCCTCGAAGGCAGAAACCAGCCAGAACTTCAGTAGAATTTAAGGTGCAGGCTTGCTAGGATTATGCACTACCCACCATAAATCTATAGTTAGGTTGCTGGGATTAATCAGCACAGATCTGGGAGCTGTCTGACAAATCTGTCTACCACTGACAACAGAGATACACCTTAAATCGGACTCCCCTCTCTTATTTTCTTGTTTTAGTTGTTTTTTAAATTATTCTTATTTTTATAACAGTGTGAACATTTTTCTAGTTTTGTTGTTGTTCTGTTTTGTTCTTGTTTATATTTCTTCTTTCTATCTTTCTCTACTGCTTTGTTCACCCGTTTCCCAAAATTGATCCTCTTTTGTCCTCCAGCCAGGTTTCGAATCTCTTCCTCTCCTATTTCTCCCCTAATCTATTTTAAATTTTTTCCCTGAAGGATAAAATTTCCTTATTGAGGGCATATTTACGATTTTCTGGTTTGTTTTAGATTTTGTTCCATAGCTACAAACATAGGTTGCATAGTTAAAGATAACAAATCAATAGTTGCCACAGTTTGTCACTTTATAGGGTGTGTTTGATGTTATTGTTATGGCTGATCATATTCCTTAAGTCAAAGTGACATAATTGTTTTAATCTCTTTTCCTTCCTGTTATGTCAAGACAGATTCTCTGAAGGTCATAAACAATAGGACAGGCCAGTACCAAAGAACCAGGGGCTAGGCCAAATAGGCAGCAATTTCTCACTACTAATAAATTAAAGGGCTAAGATCTTGCAACAGACTCAAAACCCAAAAGCCAAATGTACCTGGAAGACATCTTTGAGAAGTACTCATTTTCTAAGGGCTCCAAATACCAGAGATGAAGCTACATGCCTTAAGCAATTTATCCAGCTAGGAATTAACCTCCTTCCCATGAGAAGACATTTAAGAAGACACAACGTCAGATTTCCAATGAGATAGAACAAGTTGAAAACCATCCACCTGAACTCTCTGAAGTGGAAACAGCAGAAGTAACAAAACAGATAAATGGTCTATAGAAAAAAACAAAGCAAAAATAAACTTTCAGGTAACTAAAGAGATGGTGCCTATAATGAAAGATTTCATGTGACTCTAGAGCAGATACAGATAAAAAAGTAGAGTTTAGTAAAATGATGGAAGCCATGAATGTATGATATAAAAAATAGAATCCATCAATCAGATATCCAGGAGACTAAAAATTCCTCTGAAAACATACACAGCAGAATGAGTCAATGTGTGAACAGAAACCAGTGATAGACGACAGAAATGTGACTAGCAATCATGAAAAGAAAGATTTCTCAAAAATAATGAGGGACAGGCATATGCAGATAAGTGAGGCATATAGAACACCAAACAGTCACAATCAACATAAATCCATACCCAGACACATAATAATTAAGATCTCAAACATACAGCTTAAAAACAGTATACTAAAAGTTGTCAGAGGAAAGACACAACTCACCTATCAAGGAAAGCCCATTAGAATCACAGCAGACTTTTCAGCACAAACCCTCAAGTCAAGAAGAGCTTGGAGTGAGGTATTTCAAGCCCTGAATGAAAACAACCTTCAACCCAGACTGATGTACCCAGCAAAACTGTCATTCAAATTTAATGGAGAAACAAGATACTTCCATGACAAAGAACAACTGAAGAAATTCATGTCCACCAAAGCAACCTTAGAAAGAGTACTGAAAGACATACTAGACAGAGATAAAAATGACCACAATCCCCAAAATAATAACAGAAAGAAACCACCAGGTAGGATAAGCAATTAAATATGGGGAAAAGCAGAAAGAAACAACTAGAACATAGCATGGCAAAGTTGAGCCAGTAGATATCAGTGATATCCATAAATATAAATGGTCCCAATTCACCTATAAAAGGAAATAGATTGACAGAATGGATCAAGAAACAAGATCCCACAATATGCTATATACAAGAAGCACATCTGACCCAAAAGGAAACTTTAGATTAAAAGTCAAACGATGGAAAACAGTATTCCATGCAACAGGAACCCAGAAAAAAGCAGGGGTAGCTATTCTATTTGCAGACAATGTGAACTTCAAACCTAAAATGATTAAAAGAGATAGAGAAGGTCACTACATACTTGTTAGTGGTAAAATTCAAGAGGAAGAACAATTATAAATATATATGCACCAAACACAGGAGCACCCAACTATATAAGACAGATACTAATGGACATGAAAAACCAAATACATAAGAACACAATTATAACAGGAGATCTTAACAGCCCATTGTCACAAAGAGATAGATCAACTAGACAAAAAGTCAGCAAAGAAATAACAGAACTGAATCATACCTGTGAGCAGTTGTACTTAGTAGACATTTACAGAGTGTTCCATCCAACCACATCAGCATACACATTCTTCTCAGCTGCACATGAGACACTCTCCAAAATAGACCATATATTATCCCATAAAACATTCTTAAGTAAATGCAAAGGTATTGAAATCATACCATGCATAATGTCTGACCATAGTGCACTGAAACTGGAAATTAATGGCAAAAGAAATTGTAAAACCTGCATAAATACATGGAAATCAAATAATAGCCTTTTTAACAACCAGTTGGCTACAGATGAAATTAAAGAAGAAATAAAACAATACCTACAATTTAATGAAAATATAGGAACAACATACTGTAATCTGTGGGATGCAATGAAAGCAGTCTTAAGAGGGAAATATATAGCAATAAATTGTCATATCAAGAAAACAGAACAAGCACAAATAAACAACCCAATGCTCCATCTCAAGCTTCCAGAAAAAGAAGAGCAAGCTAAACCCAAAGCTCATAGAAGAGAGGAAATTGTAAAGATTAGAGCAGAAATCAATGCAACTGAAACTAAAAAAAAAAAAAAAAACAAAGAATTATTGAATCAAAAAGCTGGTTTTTTGAAAGGATAAGCAAAATTGACAAACCCCTAGCTAACTTTATCAAGAGAAAGAAAGAAAAAACCCAAATTCATGCAATAAGAACTGAAAAGGGAGAAATTACTACAGATCCCATGGAAATTCAAAAGATCATGAATACCTACTTTGAAAATCTCTACTCACATAGAGTGGAAAACTCAGAGGAAATGGACAGATTTCTAAAAACATATGAACTACCAAAGCTCAACCAAGAAGATATAGCAATTTTGAACAACCCAATATCAGCTATTGAAATTGAAAATGTAATTAAAAACTTACTAACAAAGAAAAGTCCAGTCTGGTTGGATTCACAGCTGAATTCTACAAGAAATTTAAAGAAGATTTGATGCCAATACTCCTTAAACTCTTCAATGAAATTGAGAAGAAAGAAATCCTCCCCAAATCATTGCTGGAGGCAAGTATTACTCTGATATCTAAACCAGAGAAAGATCCAACCAAAAAAGAGAACTATAGGCCAATCTCACTAATGAACATTGATGCAAAGATTCTCAACAAAATACTGGCAAATAGAATGCAGCAAATCATCAAGAAGATTATATATATCATGACCAAGTGGGGTTCATTCCAGGAATGCAGGGATGGTTTAACATAGGCATATCAATAAATGTAATACACCACATCAACAGAGCCAAAAACAAAAACCACATGGTCATCTCAATAGATGCAGAAAATGCTTTCAACAAAGTCCAACGCATGTTCGTGATAAAAACCCTTCAGAAACTTGGAATACACGGTGTCTACCTCAACCTTATAAAGGCCATCTATGACAAACCAACAGCCAACATTATACTAAATGGACAAAAACTGAAAGCTTTCACTTTAAAATCAGGAACGAGACAAGGATGTTCACTATCACCACTCCTTTTCAATATTGTTCTGGAAACACTAGCCAGGGCAATCAGACAAGAGAGAGATATAAAAGGAGTAAAGATAGGAAAGGAAGAAGTTAAATTATCACTATTTGCAGATGACGCGATACTCTATATAGAAGACCCAAAAATCTCAATTAAAAGACTACTAGAGGTAATAAACAAGTTGAGCAGTGTAGCTGGATACAAAGTCAGTGCTCAAAAAATCAATAGCATTCCTGTACACAAACAAAAAACTCACTGAGACAGAAATTATGGAAATATCACCCTTTATGATAACATGTAAAAAAATGAAATACTTAGGAATCAACCTAACTAAAAATGTAAAAGACCTATATGCTGAAAATTATACTACAGTGAAAAAGGAGATTGAAGAGGATATTATAAAATGGAAGGACATTCCTTGCTCTTGTTTAGGAAGGACATTCCTTGCTCTTGGTTAGGAAGAACCAACATTGTGAAAATGGCCATACTCCCAAAACTGATATAACAGATATAACGCAATCCCAATCAAAATACCATTGACATACCTCACAGATCTAGAGAAAACACTCCTAAAATTCATTTGGAAACAGAAGAAACCTAGAATAGCAAAGGCAATTCTAGGCAACAAAAGCAAGGCAGGAGGCATCTCAATTCCTGACTTGAAACAGTACTATAAGGCCACAGTGATAAAATCAGCTTGGTACTGGCAAAGAAATAGACCTGAGGCTCAATGGAACAGATTAGAAGATGCAAGCACAACTACAAAGACACTCAGCCACCTGATATTTGACAAAGGGGCTAAATATGTCCACTGGAAGAAGGATAGTCTCTTTAATAAATGGTGTTGGAAAAATTGGCTCTCTACATGCTGAAGACTGAAACTAGATCCAAGCCTATCATGATGCACAAAACTAAAGTCTAAATGGATCAAAGACCTCAATATTAAAACAGAAACACTAAATCTACTGGAAGACAAGGTAGGTAGAAGTCTTGGAGACATAGGGGTAGGCAGAGAATTCATGAACAAAATGCAAACTGCACAGAAAACACTTCAAAGAATCAACAAATGGGATCTCATATTATTGAAAAGTTTCTGCACTTCAAAGGAAATCACCAACAGAGTGAAAAGAGAACCCACAGAGTGGGAAAGAATTTTAGCCAACAACCCCTCAGACAAAGGACTTGTGTCCAGAACATATAAAGAATTGAAAAACATCAAACCCCCAAATTCAAAGACCCTCTCCAAAAATGGGCATCTGAGATGAACACACTGGTCTCAGAAAAAGATGTACAAATGGCAAATAAATACATGAAGAAATGTTTACCATCACTGGTCATTCGAGAGATGCAAATTAAAACAACATTGAGATTCCACCTCACTCTGGAAAGAATAGTTGCCATCAAGAAATCAACTGATAACAAATGTTGGCAAGGCTGTGGGGAAAAAGGAACACTGCTCCACTGTTGCAGTGGTGCAACCATTATGAAAATCCATATGGAGAATTCTCAGAAGACTAGGATTGGAAGCCCCATTCAATCCAGCTATTCCCCCCCCTTGGGTATTTTCCCAGAATAACTTAAAAGTTCATATCACAGTGATAGATGTGCACCCATGTTCATAGCTGCACAATTTGTGATAGCTAAATCCTGGAAACAACCAAGATGCCCATCAACTACAGAGTGGATGAAAAAGATGTGGCATTTTTACACAATGGAATATTGCTCAGTTATAAAAAGGATGATCTTGAGGCCTTCATAGGTAAATGGAGACAACTTGAAACTATCCTTATTAGTGAAATAAATAAGAATTATATTTATAAATATCATATTGTGTCTTTAGTGTAAAAAGTAAATAAGAACTACAAGTGTAATAAAACCAAAATGTGTAATTGCTATTGTAAAAAAGAGAGGAAAAGGAAGTGCTCTAAGGGATATAACTGTATGTATGTTTGAGTGTGTAAAGTAGATAACCATATTGCCAATCTTTGTTGGATCTTTGAGCAGAACTGTTTGTAGTCTGACTGTTTTAATGTTTACTATGTACCCTTTAACTTTGTAACTTGAACAACTACATCCAGGATGACAGTATGTAATTTATAAATTACTGATTTCTTCGTGGGGCTTTTTTTTCTTTGTTTTAGAATTCTGTATTGTTGCTACCCTTTTTTCTGTTTTTTTCTTCTCTTTAAATAAAATTTTAAAAATGTATAATTGCTATTGTAAAAAAAAAGAAAATAGGAAGTGCTATAAAAGATATAGGTGCATGTATGTTTAGGTGTGTGGGATTGATGACCATATTTCTAGGTTCTTGTTGGATTGTTGAACAGATCTGTTTGCACTCTCACTGCTTGAGTGTCACTTTGTGTGCTTTAATTTTGTAACTTGAAAAACTATTTCTAAAAGAACAATATGTAATTTATCAACTAGTGATTTCTTACTGTTTATCTTCTTTTCTTGAAATTCTGTAATATTTCTATCCTTTTTTCTCTTTAAATAAAAATAAAACAAGAGACCATGAAAACTGAATTCAACAGCTGCTAGATGATACAAAGAAGAAAAGCATAATATTTATTAGAGTCAATGAAAAAAAGCAGGAGTTAGTGCAAGTGATGTAAAAATCCTGTTCACAGGGGAAATGGCAGAAAACTTTGCAAGCATAGAAAAAGAATTTGACATGCAGAGAAGTGAGGCATAAGTCTACACTAAGACATATAATAGTCAAGATTCCAGAAATTCAACACAATAACAGAATATTAAAACCTGTTAGAGAAAAGAAACAAATCGCATATATAGAAAAGACTATCAGGATCACAGAATATTTTTCAATACAAGCCCTCAAGTCAAGGATAGCTTGGAGTGAAGTATTTCAAGCCCTTAAAGAAAACATCCTCCAACCTAGATTGATGTACCCCACAAAACTAGCTTCCAAAACTGATGGAAAAATGACACTTCCAATGCAAAGAACACCTGAAAAAATTCATGACCAACAAAACAACACACCAAAATGTTTTGAAGGACATTATAGGAAGATATAACAAGGACTACAACTCCATGAACCCTAACAGAATGAACTCACCAGGCCAGGCAAGCAATTAGATGGAGGGGAACCAAGGGGAACTAAGAACAGGGAAACAATATGACAAGGATAAATCAATACATATCAATTGTAACCATCAATGTAAATAGTTTCATTTCACCAATTGAAAGAAATAGACTGGTAGAATGGATCAATAAGCAAGATCCAACCATATGGTGCATAAAAGAAATACATTTAATTCAAAAAGAAACTCATAAACTGAGATTCAAAAGACAGAAAACAATATTCCATGTGACAGGAACTCAGTAAAAAGTAAGAGTAGCTGTTCTATTTGCAGACAAATTGGATTTAAAGCCAACACTGATTAAGAGAGAAAAACAGGTCACTACAGTCTTGTAATGGGAATGATTCAAGAAGAAGAGATAACAACCATCAGTACATATGTACTGAATACTGGAATCCCTGACAATATAAAACAAATATTAATGGACACAAAGAATCAAAGAAACACTAATACAATTGTAATGGAGGAATGGAGGACCTCAATATCTCACTGTCACAAATAGACAGATTCACTAGACAAAAAAATCAGAACCGAACCAAAATTTTGAGCAGAAGGATTTAGTAGATGTGTACAGAGTAATCCACCCAAAAACATTAGAATAAACATTCTTCTCTGCTGCACATGGGATGTTCTTCAAAATACACAGCAAAAATGGCCATAAGTAATGGTTGTCAATCGTGTCAACTTGAGAAGTTTAGAAATTTTACCAAAAGGCTCAGCAGGAGTCTAGTGTCTTCACTTTGTAAACCTCCTGAGCCTGTGTAAGAGGAGGGTACCGTGTTGGTGTGAGTGCTACACCCATTTCAGGATGGGGAGCAATATAAGAGAGGAGAAGAGCCCCCCACCCCTGCTCTTGTTGCTTTTGCTGTCTTCTGTCACCATGAACTGCTGCCCTTCTGCTATGTGCCACCCTGCCTTGGAGCCAGCTAATTATAGACTGCAGCCTCTGCAAACTGTAAGCTAAATGAAACTTTCCTTCTTTAACTTTGGGTGTCAGGTAGTTTCTCCCAGCAATGAGAGAAAAGTAACCAAAAATTTCAAAAATTGTTATGCGAATTTAATGCAATCCCAATCAAAATACCAATGGTGTAACTCACAGAATTAGAGAAAACAATCCTAAAAAGCAATTCTGGACAATAAAGGCAAGGCAAAGGGCATCACAATCCCTGAGCTGAAATTATACTACAAAGCTACTGTGATTAAAAAAAAAAGTATAGCACTGGCACAAAACAAAACAAAACCCCAGACCTGAGGATCAGTGGAGCAGATTAGAAGATGCAGAAGCAGCTCCAAACACATTCAGCCACCTTATCTTTGACAAAGGAGCCAAACACCTTTGCTGAAAGAAAGACAGCTTCTTTAATAAATAGTACTGGACAAACTGACTTTACACATGCTGAAGATTAAAATGAGATCCATGTCTTTTACCATGTACTAAACTAGAATCAAAATTGATCAAATATCTAAATATTAAAGCAGAAACAGTAAACATTGGTGTAGATGTAGCAGAAAATGTCTCCTTGCCCTCAGCCAGTATACTTCAGTTTGTTAGTTGCCCAGGTAATAAATAGCTCCTGTTTCAGTTAAAGTTGCTCCTGTCTCTTAGAAACAGCTAGCCACTGTGAAGTATAGCTGGTGACTATGACGCACACTGTATAGACCAATCCCCAATAGACAAGCAATTTTGCCCCTGCACTTCCTGCTTGCTTATCTCATATAAGCCCTAGACCATCAGAGATGAAGACCTGATATTCTGCAGTGATACTGATCTGTGCCCATCAGTGTAAATAAATCTGTCTCCAAATCCTGATGTTTCTTTTTGCCATTACATCAGTAGATTTCATGAGCAAAACCCCGATCACACAGGCAATATCACCAAGAATCAATACCTAGGAACTCACCCTACTAAAAAGCTGTTAATAGCGAAAGAAATCACCAACAGAGTGAAGAGACAACCCATTGAGTGGGAAAAAAAATCTTGCCAGCTCTGCACAGAGACAGGATTAATATCTAGAATATAGAAAGAATTAAAAGAAATCAGACCCACAAATTTAAACAGTCAGTTCAAAAGTGGACATCTGAAATGAATAGACAACTCATAGATGAAGAAGTAGAAATGGGAAATAAATGCTTGAAAAAATGTCCAATCTCACTGGTCATTCGAGAGATGCAAAGTAAAGCAATACTGAGATTTCATTTCATTCCGAAGAAATGGTTATTATTAGGAAGTTAACCAATAACAAATGCTGATTGTTTCTCTGATAGAGAAACCAAATGAGGACCAAATAAGGACCAAAATGTGTACTAGATATCGGGAAATGGGAAGAAAATGTTCAAATGTGGAGGGAACCAAGGGAGGTGGGAGGGAGAAAGGAAAGAAATGATAAGGGAAAAACAAGAGAACAGAAGAAAAATAGAAACAAAGCTTTTACAAATGAGGGGAAGAGGGATTGCAGGGAGGGGAGGGGAATGAGAAAAGAGAAGAAGCAATATGTATCATGTACAGGTACAAATTCCCTATGATAAATGTCATTATTATTTATATATAAAATGTACTAATAAAATACAACACATACACAAACACAAAAGAAAAACAGGACAGGTTCATTTCAGAACAAACCTGAGACGGTCCGCTCGGGCAAGGGAGACCAGACCAGCAGCTCTCTGTCAGGCTATGGGGTCCTTTACAGAGTCATGGGGAGGAGGATTCAATGAGGGGGGCTGCGACTTCCGGTCCAGGACAAGCCTGGAGAGAGCACAAGCCTTGATGGTCGCCCAAGGACAAGGCTTGGGAAAGCGCAGGAGGAGCGGCTCCTAACAACAGCTAAGCTGCTAGTTTGAGTCCCCAAGGGCCGCGGTGCAGAGTGGGGGTGACACACAGCCCTCTCTAATCAGCATGGCTGTGATCAGATTCCCTCGTGGATGTCCTCAAATTTCTCTCTGCCTCATTCCCTCTAGATTAATTTGTAACTATTGGAGTTACTATTGCTTCTGCTTTTTCCACCTTGAAATTCTGACCAAAGCGCAAGACTCTAAAAGCCACTTTGCCCAACTCCATCAATCTCTTTCAATTCCACAGGAAAGCAACGAAAGAAAGGAAACTGAAACCCAACGCTTTGTGTAGGAGAAAGGAAAAGGAAATCGAAACCTAGTATAAAAGACTGGTTGGGGTGGACAGGCGCGCCCAGTGCGTGCTGTCCCCGGGGCGAGAGGGACCCAGCGCTTCCACCGGAGATCAAGCTGGGTCGAGGCTCCGCCAACCTTTTCTGGGTTGAGCGCGCGTTCAGAGGCTCTTTGGACACTGCAGGTTAGAGGTTGGGATCCGGGCTGAGGAGAGTGTGGAGTCTCAGGGCCAGCGAGAGGTTTGGGGGAGCCTAAGAGAGGGCGGGGCCGGCGCACCGCTGTTCCGAGGGGGTTCAAGGTTTCCGTGCACCTCCGATGAGGAGGACCGGGGGGGCTGCTGTGCGTCTGGGCGCGGGGAGCTGGGCCCGGGAGTCCCGGAGGAGGCACCGCTGCTGCCCCAGGAGGCTGAGGCTGGGGGAGCGAGGGCAGTAGGCAGAGACAGGAAAGCGCCCGCCCTGGTGAGCTCCTGAAGCTTAGGAACTGACAAGCTTGTCCAGGTCTTTGCGGGGGTCCTCTCTAAAAATTAACCTGGGCTTCTGAAGATAAGCAAGGGACCTCAGATCTGAGCACAGCTAATAAAGGTGGTGGCCGACAGGGAGTTTGCTGCCTTCGCAAAATGAAGCACAGTAGGGCGCCTCACTCTTGCAGAATCAGAATCTGCATTTTACTAAGCCTTCGCATGGGACTCCTGAGCACTGTTATGTTTTAGGGCCTTCAGACAATTTATGTCTTACTCTTCTAAGAGGTGAAGGAATGTATTCACGCATAGGGGCAGGGGTTAATTTTCTATTGTGCCTAACTAATTATCAGAAACCGCAGTGACTTAAAGCAATACATATTTACTATTTTCATATTCTGGGGCTCGGAAGACCAAGTCCTCCTGAGGGCATCGCACCTGGCTGAACTCAAGGAGTCTGCAGGGGCTGCCTTCTCCTCCCAGCCCTTATGCTCACTCAGGTTTTTAGAACTAGTCAAATTCTCAAAGCCAAGGACACAAGCTTCCTGGGTGCTTGCTGTCTGTGGGCTGAGGGTTGCTCTAGAGCTCATCAGTTCCCTGCCCTTTGGCTGCCTCACAAGATGGCTATGCCTCCCAAGCTCCCTATCTCAACAAGTCCTTCACAGGGTAACCTTGTCACCGGAGATGCTGTCCCATTAAATTCATAGGCCAGCAGCTCTCAACCAGAGAGATTATTAGGCCTGTGTACCAAGGCAGTGGAGTGATGGAGACCATCTCAAAATTCTGCTCACTGCCATGGGTTCAAGTCTTCCCTACAGTGGAGTGGGCATCTTGGATCATGCTGTATTCCATTCTCTTCCGTGGTTTCTCTTCTTGTCACTTCTTCCTTCCTCTTACCTTTCCTTCTTTCCTCTTTTCTTATGTTTTAAAGATTGCTTGACTCAGATTCCAAATCCAATTCTGACAATACCAAGTTTCTTTTAATTTCTTTCAATGTGTTTGTGTGTCTCATAGAGACTTACCTAGCTCTGTGGTGCCATTTATGTTTCTATGATCTCTACAACATTTCATAAATTAGTCATAAATTAGTCATGAATTTGGTAGTTTTGACCAAATTCAGTTTTAATTTCTTCTGCTGAATGGGCTGCTGTACAACATTGGTGATACACTTGTCTCTGTTTCTTATACAGTACTTGCTCTATTTTTTGTTCTATTCTTTCACCTGAAAACAACAATACCTGTTAATGCATTAGGAGTTATAAACTGGCCATGCCCTTGTTCTATCTCTGTTTAGTAGTTGCATTATTTCCTGAGAGTGTTTTGGTGTTGCAACAAGTACCAAAAGGGCAGGATAAATTCTGATTCTAGATATTATTTTTTTACATTATCTGTAGATGATACTCTGAAATTTTGCTGGAAAAGATGAAGAACTTACCATAATTCTTGTTTCTTCCATAATTCCTTTTCTGAGCTTCTCAGTTTGGTTATTATATTATTATTTTGTATCATCAAGATTTATCATGTTTTCCAGTATTCTGTGACATTAATTTTGTTACTTGTTTCTACTGCATCAAAAGTAGAAAACCCAGAAAACAACAATTATAAAGTTATGATCATGTACACATTATTCCTTGTAGAAAAAATCTCTGTGTTTGACTAGGAAAAGTAGTTCTATATCAATGAGATTATTAATTGCAATAGACTTTGTTCAAAGCATCATGAACTCTGTTATTTTTCCTTATATCTGTCTTTAATTTTCTGAATCAAAAATACTTTCACTGTTTTTTATTACCCTTGCTTTCCTCCACAAGCATTTTCTGTACTTTCTTAAAAAAATTTTATTTAAAGAGAGAAAAAAAAGCAAAACAGAAAAAGGGGTGGAAAAAATTACAGAATTTCAGAAAAAAAAAGCAGTAAGAAATCACTAGTTGATAAATTACATACTGTCTTCTTAGACCTAGTTGTTAAAGAAGTTACAAAATTAAAGCATACAAAGTGGACATTCAAACAGTGAGACTGCAGAGAAATTCAGTGATCCAGTGATAACTTAGCAACATGGTTATCAATCCTACACACTTAAACATACATGCAGCCATATCCTCTAGAACACTTTCTTTTCTTCTTTTTACTTTTTAAGTCCATTATCTGCTTAGTTATATGCTGTTTCAGGTTTCTCAGTACCTTACTGACTTGTTTTGTTGTTGTTATATACTTTTAATCACCTTATATAATTCTGTTGCCTCGTTTTTGAGTTTCTCCTCATCCATGATCCATGGATCAGCTTTGGTGGAGTTGGGAGATTTTTGGAGGTATTTTGTTACTTTCTTATCTACTTTTTTTGTTTTGAAGGTAGCAAAATACAGCAGAACAAGACAGAACAAACCCATGCAACCACACTGCAATAAAACTGCCACAGAACCTCAGAGCAGGCCACCAGGACACAAGCAATGGGCTCAATAGTACAGCCCATTTTGTTCACATTAGCTGTTCTTTCAATCAGGTAGAGGAAAATGGAAGGAAATATCAAACTTTAAAAAACAGAATATAGAATAAAGTAGTACCATTAATCAAAACTGAGCAAAAGAGTGATAAAAATATTTGCCTTCAAAGAGATGATAGAAGGAAATCCCCCTTACTTGCCACGCTGTATACATTTATCCTCCAAAAAGATACTCAGACCACTGGTGCCTACCTGCTAACGAGGGGGTGGTGGGGGTGGTGGTGGTGGTGGGTCAATGTCTGATTCTTAGCCTGCACACCAGCAGGGCCCCAGCTTCTCACTAGGGAGGCGAGTAGGCCACCTGTTCTCCAGCACCCAAAGTTCCAACATGATGCAGAGTTCAGGAACTGCTGATAGTTCCCACCCCAGCGCCGGTGGCTTGCTAGGCCCCCAGCTGCTTACCATGGTGGCCAGTAGGCTGCCTGTTCTCCAGCGTCCAAAGTTCCAACAGGATGCAGAGCTCAGGAATCACTGATAGTTCCTGCCCCGGGGCACCAGCGGCTTGCTAGGTCCCCCAGCTGCTTACCAGGGCGGCCAGAAGGCTGCCTGTTCTCCCAGTGCCCAAAGTTCCAACAGGATGCAGACCTCAGGAATCACTGATAGTTCTCGCCCTGGTGTGCCAGTGGCTTGCCAGGTCCCCAGCTGCTCACCGGGGCGGCAAGTAGGCCACCTGTTCTCCAGCACCCAAATTTCCAACATGATGCAAAGTTCAGGAATCGTTTATAGTTCCCCAATTTCTGTACTTTATTTAAATAAAATAAACATTTAAGATATGGCTGGTGGTCTTTCAATCATCTTCATGCCTAATTATATATTTTTGCCTTCTCAATGGATTACATGATTTATTGGATGCAGAAATTTAGTTTTAAGACATTTTTCTAAGAAAACTGAAAATGCTATTTTCTTTTATTAAAATTCCAGCATTTGCTTACTTTAATTCTTTGAACTATATGCCAAGCACTATTTTAAGTATTTTGTAGCATTTGTTCATATATTTTAAAAACTTGGAAACATAAACACAAGATATTAACATTATCATCTCATAGATAAGTAAATTGAGGCACAGAAAAGGTAAATAACATGACTAAAATAATTGTATATTAAGTCTGAGAGCTAGGTTTAAAACCCACATAATATATGAATAGTATTCATGCTGTTATCCTCTTCATGTGTGTTCTAGAACACAGTACTTCCATTTCTTAGCTGTTCTGTCTTTATTCTTAGAACTCTGCAACACTTAGTTGTGCCCAAGTGTGATTTCCTTTTATGTCATCTCTGCTCTGTATTTGGAGATATTTTTGAATATAAGAAAGTGTTTTATATAATTTCTGATCTGATCTTTATATTACTGAAATGTGAGTTTGACCAAAATACGCAGTGGCCAATAAATTAAAAAAAAATCACAGTAAAATACACATTGCCATGGATACTCCTCAAAATATACACTGTCACTTCAACACACTTTGCCCATCATTCTTTCTACTTTCTGAAGTAGTTCTAGAAATTCTCTTTCATGAGTGTCTTTATGAGATGTAATAAAAAATAGACAGTGAATGCTTCTGCCAACTGACATCCAATGATAAGGTAGGCTGGCAAAACATTACATTGTGTCTTCATCTACCTTACTCACCAGTTCTGGCAATGTGTGACTTTTGACTCTTCCCCAAAATCCAAATGACTATGAAAGGTAAGCATTGATTTGATTCAGGTCTTTGAGGCAGCCATAACAGTACAAGTAAAGACATTTAGGAAAAAGAACTTCAGAATATGCCATGTACAGGAATCTAATAACTTCAATGAGTATAAACCCATGTCATAAACATATGCTAAGAATAATGATAAGAATGAAAATGGGGAAAGGCAATTTAGAGGTATAGGAAGGGAGGTGGTTGAAAATAAGATTTAAGAAAAAAGGAACAAACTATGTTAAGGTGCCTACTGCTTAAGGTGAATGTAAGTTTCATGTACTGCAAATGTATGCTAAAAACATAAGATAAAATAAAGTGGCAAGAATTACAGAATGCATTTGAAGCCAGAGACATCATTTTGAGGGGCTTTGTGACTTTTATTGTAATAAATTAAAGTTAAACTTTCATTATATTTTTATCATACCTTGTATTAATTAATTTTATGGCTACCTGTTTTGGATCCCTAGTTCTCTTAACACTACCACTGATAGTAGGTGGACTTAGAACTTTGTGTTGGATGCTGATAAAATACTCAATATCCACCACTAAAGGTGCTTGGTTTCCCAGAACCCTAAGTTCCAACATGACGTGGAACTCAGGAGATGCTGGTTGGTTTCCCCCCTGGGGTGGCTGCTGCTTACCTGAGCCACTGCTGATTACCAGGAAAGTGAGCCGGTTGCTTGGTTTCCCAGCGCCCTCCTCCAAGAGCTTCTTGAGGAGGAAAGAAATGTCTCTTCTTTTTTATCTGTTTATCATCTTTTACTTCTGCCCCTTAAGAAATCTTTTGGACTCTCTCACTCCCAGATTGATTGCAAACTTGATATTACCACAGGTTCTATTTATTCTTGTGCTTATTATTTTTTCTGAAATTGTGTGTTTGTAATTTTGACAGCATTAACTCTTACTCTATCTCTTTGCTTTGTTGACTATTATTTTGTTTATAATAATTTTTTGACAATACTAATTAGAATTCTTTGAAGATCTGCTCTGTTCATGAATTATGGTTATTCACATGGCTTATGGTGATTTTTGCTTCTTTTTTTCATCTCAGGTGACTGGAGATTCTAATTTGTGTGTGTGTGTATGTGTGTGTGTGTGTTTTCAGCAATTATGACAGGTGTACAGGTGGTTGATAATATTTTCTGCTTGCCTTTCCTTAAATGAGTGAGGATGAGAAGTGGGGATAATAACTGAATTTACTTAAGTGTTAAAGCTTGTATGTGTTTGGGGTGAAATTTAACAGGGAAACTTTCTGTAGGGAATGTGAGAGGAGAGAGGGTGGACAGGCTATGGAATCTGTGGGTTGTCCAGGTAAGAAAAGTTTTATTCCTCCACCATGGCTATTATTGAAAAAAAGTATCTTGTCCCACAGCATCCAAATCTCATGGGTAGTTATGGATATTTAATTTAAAAACGTTATTTCACACCAAAAAAAAAGGGCCGGGAGTTTAGCTCAGATTCAAAGTCGTGAGTTCGATCCCTGGCACCAAAAACAAAACAAAACAAACGTTATTTCTGTTTATTCATATTATTTCTTCAATTTCTGAGTTGTTAGAACATTAATACTAAGGAATTTGTTTGACGTGAACTACTTAAATGAAGTGATTTGATGTTTGGTTCGTCCTAGTAGTTTCATGGTAATATTAAGGGTGCTATGAATGTGGTAACCTATGAATGAACTTATTTCCCCATGTAGTGTCAGACACTATCCTTTCTGAAGCTCTCTTTTTCCTGTGTAACACTGAGGTTAATTTTGTCTTGCTTACTCAGTTCTAATTTCTCCTTACCTGCTAAATCTGTCAGTTTGGAGAACTGAAAGAAGATAGTAGAGCTACTGTGAAATTAATGAAGTTGGGAATTGCTTGAAATGTGTCAGTTTTCAGGAAAATGTTTCAACTCATTACCTGGGCACAGGACCCTTCAAAATCTGATCCATACTTGTCTTACCAATCTCATCTCTTGTCAGTCATTGTGTGCTTTGCCATGCAGAATGACCTGGAGAATGTCAAACTGTTTATGTGGTTCCACATCTCTGCACAGTAAACAGGTGCTGTTTTTGCTACCTAGAATGCCATCCTTGATATCTCTTGTATTCTCCAACATACTTCCATAATTAACCATCTTTTCAGTTTGTGCTCAAAACTTTCAGAACACAGGACTCTGATCCCTGCAACTCAACTGAAGAACTCATTCCCTGCTGGTTTCCTATGCCATTGCGATTGGGAAAATCAGCATGTTACACTACAGTGTTTGATTTTATGCACTTTAAGCCCCCACTGGGTTGTGAGGATCATGCTCCACACATTCTTGCTCATGTTGCAGCACATATAATGCTTGATGAAGAGCAGACTTTTGATACATCTTTAGAAAAGACAATAACTGCGTCATTGGGAAACCCTGCTTACACTCCTAGCTCCATTGTTTCCTAAATGTTCCAGTGCACAATAATTTCTTCTTTCCTCAAATGTTCTCATTTTACAGTCATATATTTTCTTTATCATTTGAAAATTGAAGCATGTATTACCATTATGTTTTTGTTCTTTAATGTCATGGAATAGGAGTATCTGTCTATCTATCTATCTATCTATCTATCTATCTATCTATCTATCTTCCCTCCTATTTAGTGTTTAACACCACTAACAAGATTGTATGGCAAATATCTCAGTATTTGTTTTCTTGATACAATGCTCAAGGGTTATTTTTTCTACCTCATTAATTCTTTCTCAGTTTTATTTGCAGACTCTTTGTTCTTTTTGATGCCATTTTTAAAATATTATTAATTCTAAAAATTGCATTTTGTCCTCTTTTCTTCCATGATGCTATCTCTTTCTGTCCAAAGAAGCTCATCTGTACCAGTGTCCTATATACTAACACTGAGATGACTCCTATGTTCAAGTCTAACTCATACTTGTGTTTGACCTCTAGACCTGTATATTACTGCTTCTCCAACATGGTTAATGATAAGTCTTGAAAAATCAGCAATGTTCAGCTTGTCCAAAAGTGAACTTATTATTTTTGTCTCACTTGAATTCCATCCTGTGATTCTCAATCTTGGAATGGGTTAGTCATCCATTTCTTTGCAGGAGTAAGAAACTTATGAGTCATTTTGATAACCCCTTTTTGCTTTCTTCTTTATCCATATCTGATCCAATATTAAACTAACTCAAATTCTCCTTCTAAATGTACTTCGAAGAAATCTGTATTTTTCTGGTATTTTTTAAAAACTCAGACCCCCATCAAATTACAGTTGCGCCAAACTACTGTACCATCATCACCCATCTGAATAATAGCTTTTGCTCTGCTCTATTGACCAAAAGTTTACTTTCATTCTATTTGATATACTCTAGTTAGAGTAATCTTTTCTGATTCAAAGCCATTAGAACATCACCAGCTACTTTTTAATGGCTACTTTTTGATTCTAGGATGGAGAGAAAATTCTGTAACATGTCCACAAAGGCTTTTCATGCCTTAATATTTCTTTCTGGTTCCTGTCCTTTTCTCTCACTTTCTCTATTCCAGCTCTGTTGGCTTGTTTTAAGAACCTGGTGCCATCTATATTCCTCATGCCACAGGACTGGTATATGTGGTGTTGATGCTCCCTTTGTTGTGAATACTACTTTCCTCATTTTTACCTAATTTCTGTTTAATCCCTTTGAACTCATCTACAGTGTGTTTATTTAGGAAAGCTTTCTTGGAACTTTAAATTTTATATTTGTGATTTCCCCTTGTTTATATATTATATAAACAATTATTGTGTGTGTGTGTGTGTGTGTGTGTGTGTGTGACAGCTTTGCAGTTCCTTGAGAGTTAAGTACATGTTGACTGTTGACTATGATCATTCTTGTATTTCCAGCACCTAAGGTTTTGCTTGGCACATGTAGTCATTCAGTGCATAATTTCTTATTTTTCTTCTTTCTTTGCAGGTCTGCCAGTTTCATGACTAACTGCCAGCAAACAGAGTAATGGATGCTGTGTTTAATAATTGCCAGTTCCAATTGGAGGCAGAGATGGCAGCAAATATGGGTAAATTTTAATTTTAGGTATTTAAAGAATTACAAAATATGATCTATGTAGATTTAAAGGAATTAAAATAATTATTTACTGTTTCTTATTTTTCAAATATAATTAAATCTGAATTCATTTAAAAACAATTGACAAAAATAATCTTTTTTTTTTAGATGAATGCACACTGTTTTTAGAGAGTATGTCACAGTTTATTTTGAGCAAATTGCCAAAGTCTGAGTATCTTTGTGGTAATAAAGAGCCATGAGACAATGAATTTTCCTGTTGTTATGTATATCTATTTGACCTAATACTGATATCTATATCTATCTCAGTATGTGTAAATATGTATACATGCATAATATATACATTATATCTGTATAGATATATGTAATTAAATACACTGAGTGAATTCAGTTATTTGTAATAATGCTGAAATGATAAGAACAATGCTACTCCTTTTTTGGGCCTCATTTAAATGGTGTGTCTCAATTCTCTATTTTTGTTCTAGATATTCAAGTTTACTCAATGATTTTGTTGAGTCTGAATTTTTTCTGATTGATGGGGATTCATTACTTATCACATGTATATGTGAGAAATTATTAAGTCCTGGACAGAATCTCCATTTCTTCTACCTGATTGAACATTATCTCATAGATCTTATTGATAAAGGAGGACAATTTGCCATAGTTTTCTTCCAGGTAACGTGACAGTTGAGTTTGTTTCTATGACTTCAGAGCTAAAACAAAATTCTTTAAATTATTTTATAAGTAGGTTCACATTATTACAAAGTAAAATACAACTAGAAAAATTTGGAAGAATTGAAAGAAAAAAGAGGAAAAAAAATTACTCAAACTCCAGAATTGAGCAATGACCACCTCAGTTTATTATTGCTTTTTATTTTCAATAAAAGAATTTTAGTATAAGGATATACTGAGTCACACTGATGGGTAAAACATTTCAGTAGGGGTTAAATTGTTTTACTTCTTCAACTCTTAGTACTAATTCTGTCTACAAAACTCAGCAGTAAATTTACCTGAGCACAAAATAAAATATATTTGAGTCCAACAAAAATGGTTTGCATTTGTTTACTCAGTTGTAAATATCTGTAAGAAAATACCACACTTGGTTTTCTTATAATGGATATAATTAATCACATTTCAATGATTTCAAATACAGATATGTATAACCCCTACTACTTCTTAATTCTACTCTGAAAGGTAACTAATATGATATTCAAATACTTTGGTATGGATCTATTCGATTCCTTTGCATTCCACTATCGGGTCCTGTTCTAGATTCCTAATCCCCAAAGGAGTGTATGGTGTAGGCTTAAATAAATGAGACAAGTGGTGTGATTATAGGGCTCCAGAAGGGTCAAAACCCTTTAGCTGAGTTCAAGACTCTGAGGACTAAGACAAAGACTTCTCTGGACCACCTATTTTTATTAGGTCCAAAACAAAGCATGGGGAAACCGAGGAGAAGCACAGGCAATGAGCAGGACCTTGGGAATCACTTCAAAGACTTCTCCAAGTAATAAATCATGTCAGTTTAGGGGGCCCTTCTTATCTTCATGATAACATGAAGAGGACTGAGACAGTAGGAGTAATTCCTGCAGCTGCAGTCTCTAGCTACTTAATTGATATTTGAGCCAAGTGTCTGCAGCTGTGGCCTTGTTTTGCATTTTGAGGTATCTCTGGCCTCACAGGCCACTATAGGCCTCAGCCAGGACCAGTGATTCACAGAGGTTCACTTACTATGAATCAGCTCTTGTCACCAGGCAAGGAGCCTAGGCCTAGGACAGACTCACAAATAAACATAGAAAGCCAATTAATATTTAATCTTGCTCAGAGCTGCTTCATAGTGGTCTCCAACATTCCACATTCTTGTTATAATCCTGAATATGGCTGAGTGTTGTCCAGCAATGTTATGAGAAAACAGCCATCATTCTGAACTAAAGTTTACAAACTCCACATATTACTTTTTTTTGTACCAGGAATCAAACTCAGGACCTCACATTTGCCAAGCAGGTCCTGTGCCACTGGGCTGTATCCCCAATTGTCACACATTACTTTGGTCTGCTGAGATAAACCTACAAACTGAAGGAAGGTATCCATAACCTGGCGCAATCCTCTAGAACAAAGAGAGAGCTCTGCTCTCTAGGAGTGATAATATATACCCACCACTTGCTTTTTTTTTTACATGTTTTCTATTCTTTTTTTTTTAAATGAGATTAGAAAAGAAAAGAATTAATGAATGGTAGACTCTGAGTATACATGTTTTTAAATCCAACTTGTGATTTATAGAAAAAATGGTGGTCAAATGTAAAGGTCTAGTCCTCTACTATATGACGTAACAAAATTATGTTGCATTTTATTTCTTTAATTCTTTACTGATGTCTTAACCAAGTAAACTAGAGAACTATATAATGAAACTTTCAAGATAACATGGTTCACCATCTCCTCCTTACAGGATGCCGAGTACACATATTTCAGCACTCCTGAACTTCTTCCTTTGAGAACTGCTTTAATTCTTCATCTTCAGAAAAATACCCACATTAATGTTTGTACTCAATTTACTGACTGCTTATCAAAGGAGTGGAAAATGTTCTTGGATGAAAATTATCCATATTTCCTGATAATTGCAGATGAAGGTCTGAACCATCTGCAAACATACTTTTTCAACTTTATCATTATTCAGTCTTGGTCAGTGAGGGTCAATGTCGTGCTTTTCTCTGGGCAAACATCTGATATTCTTCGATTCTATGCATACTTTATGCCAAGCCTGTACAAGAACCAGTGTTTTTTCAAGGAGGTAAATTTTATCTTAAAAATTATGCTTTTATAGAATTGTACAAATTTTCGATATTATTCAGTTTTGTTTTGACATTTTATATGGGAATTATCAAAGGTTAACAGAGGGACAGAGAAAACTGATAACAATAATTGTGATAAATAATAGCAATAATGCAAATGTACTATTTATTTAATACTTATTGTTGCATAATAGTGCTTGATGCTTCTCTTGAATTTTCACAATGATAGGGTCTTTATTAAAATCACAAAAAAATTACAGGTTAGAAAATAGATATCTGAATGGTTTGCTGATTATCAATACCAAATGGGTAATAAAAGATGGATCTGAAAAAACACAGTGCAGCTCTGGCTTGTATATATATATATATTTTTTCTTTTTGAGACACAGTTTCACTATGAAGTTCAGGCTGGCCTCAAACTCACAGCAGTTCTCTTACCTCGGCCTCCCAAGTTCTGGGATTACAGTGTGCATCACTATGTCTGGCTGGCTTGTACATTTTTAACCACTGAGTGGCATATTTACTCCAACTTAATGAAGGCCAGGACTGAATTAAGAAGCAAAAAAAGTTATGTCTGTGCTGCTGAAACACACAAGCAATGAGCTTAATGTGGAGTCCTTTAATAAATAGTGCAGTGAAGCAGGTAAATGAGGAAGGAAAAGACCTGAGATTTTTTTCTTTAATATTAACTCATTAGCAAGAGAAATTTTCAGGTTTTTAGAAATTTAGTTTAATGTTCCTATTATTTTGCTGTATTGTTAGATCTACCAACTACTTTATGGAAAGTTTTGAAGAAAAAATGTATATTGACTTTATAAACAAATCTAGTTTCCATTTATTTTTACTGCTTGCAGTGAATTCTGAATATTATTATTATTCTATACTTCAACAAGCTATTTTGGGGTCAGTTAACATTTGAGAACTGTGCCAAACCCTTAGTGTATTTGTAGACATCTAGATGATTGTTATAAAATATTAAAATAGTTTGCTTTGTTTTAGTTAGTATTCCTATCATTAAATTAATTCTGGACTTGCTTGCCTGCTGTAGGAGGGTTTAACCCTGAGATTCACTTTTATATTGGAAAGAAGTATTATTTATCATTGAGTTGATTTCATTTTGTTAGGCCAACTTACTAATCATAATTTTAAGAGCATATTTCAAACATCCTTCTCAATTCCTTCTAGAGAATAATTTTTCTTAAATAAAGGATTCCATTTCTGGTAAAATAATGTATTTCTGACTTAGTTGAATATTCACCTTAAAGAGTTTTCATTAACCAATTTGAAGACTATCTGAAGTAGAATTAAAATGCAACGAGATACATTTTATTAGTCCACTTGAGTGCTACATGAAAACAGTTAACATGTTGGTAATGGCTGTAATAGGTAGCTGTGGGAATTTTATGCTATTAATGTATATGTTTGAATTTTATCCTAATAAAATATATTGCTTTTTGAGACAGTGTCATAATGTTTTAGAATTAGATTGTGATTATTGTTACACAACTTGATGAATTTACTAAAAGTCATTGAATTGTACATTTAAAGTAAATGACTTTTATGTTGCTTTAGTTATGTCATTATGAAACTATTAAAAAAATAAAGCTCATTATGTACCTAACAAAGATAAAATAGTGCAATCAGGCAGACTTTCAAAAGGTTGCAAAATATCCACAATTACATTAATGTAATTTTTTAAATGTAGAAATATATTGTAACAATTACATCTTAAATGTCTAATTTTCTATACTTGCAAAAACACTTAGCTGTCAATTTACTTGAACTTTTGTTTTTGTTTTTACAGAATGAAAAGGTGATTCAAAATGTTTATAAAACCCTGCTGAGACAATTGAAAAACTACAGAGTTTTAGCATTAGAACCTCTTTTCAAAAATTTAACATCAAAACATATGATGAAAGAGGTAATGATATGTTGAAAAGAACTCTTTTGTTTAATATTTTTTAATTATAGAAAAGTTTCAAAAATAATTTGTTTCCTATTACTTTTTTCCCAGTTTCCTCTGATGATAATTTCTTATATAAAAATGGTACATTTTTCAAAACTAGAAAGTTATCATTGGTATAGTATTGTTAACTCAGTGTCACATCTTATTTGAATTTTACATATTTTTACACACACAAATACACACACACACGTATATATTTGGTTTCTAGTTTCCTCCAACCTGAAATAGTTTGTCTTTCCTTGTCATTCATGATTTTGATAATTTTGAAGCATGTTAATAGTTATATAAAAATATACTTCAATTTGGGCTGGTCTGATGTTCTGTACTGATTGGAATGAGGATATGCATTTTTAGTAAGAGTGTCATTGAATTAATTCTGTATGCTCTGATGGTTCTATCTTCACTCTGGTCAAGCTGGGACTTTGAGAGCTTTCTTCCTTATAAAATTACTATCTTCCCTATGCAATAAATAAGTATCTTGGTGGAGAAGCTTGGTGACTAACCAAATTCTGTTTACTCCTAAATCACTGCTCATTAATTTTAGTATTCATCAGTGGATCTTGTCTGCAATAGCTATTATTGATGTTTTTGCCTAATGATGATTTTCTATTTAATTCTTTACTTTCATATTTATTAAGTGGAATTCTACCATAAAATGGAGCTATCTTAGTTTTGACATTTATTTACTTATTTAATACTTTATTTATGCTAGTATGTGTGGACTAATGAGTATTTGATTTATAAGCTAAAATCCAATATTACAATAATTTTGTTGCTTATACTGTTCCAGGTTTGAGCATTAGAGACTCCTTTATGTTGGCATTTGTATTCTTTACCCACCTCCTTTAATTTGAGCACTTTCTTACTTTTTGAAATCCTAAGATGTTATAGCCTCATCTTGTATTTTTCTTTCCTATTTATGAAGCTGTCACTTTTCCAAAGAGTTCTGATTATAATTTTCTTTTTTTAAATGGTATTGAGAAATCCAAATGTGGGATCTATGTTTGTTCATGGGGTGTCATTACGACTCTGCAGAGATCAAACTAGGAAATACCTGTATACTAACCCTCTGTAAGCATGAGTCTATAGTTTTGTTTATCTTTCCAGCCACCTGCATGTCACCTTCTTTATGCCCTGTACCAAATGTCATGCATTCATATTATTCTCTTTTACTACATTTCAATTTTGTAGCTTCACTTTAAACTTCTGTTTGTCATTTCTTTACTAATTATGAGAAATTTAGCTTTATTTAACTACAATGTATTTATTCATTAAGTTGTATTATAGATGTAAAGTAGTACTAGAATTTCTAAATTTATCCTGTGAGAAACATTGACTGAGTAGATTATATCAGTTCTGGGCAGTTCTTTTCTCTTGTGTACCCTTGACTTATGAACTCAATTCACCTTGAGGACTGATCATGACTCAAGTTTTCAATTAAAGGCTGAGGCTCCTCTACATGGACTTCAGTCTCTCTTCTGTATACAACAAATTAGAGAGACATGGGCTTAGGTTTTCTCAAATAGCTCCATACAGTAGAGGATGTTGTAATGTTCCTTTCAGACCTCATCAAAGGTTAAATCTGTGTCCGAGGCCATCTGGAAGCACAAGCAGCTAGCATTCAGGTCATAACCCAAGTTGTTTGTATGTCAGGCTGGTCCTAACTCAAGGGTCTAATAAATATTTTTAAATATTTCTATATAGTCATGCCTTGGTACTCAATTGCTTTGAAACCTATTGAATTTGGTTGACAGTTTTGTTGCTGTACTCAATTGTTTAGGGTTCACCACACAAGCTAGCATTTGTCAGCTGACTGTTTCATGACTCATTACCCTTCCTAGGCAAAATAGTTCATTTTGTACTTCTCCATTTTGGTATTCTTTGTCTTGTCTCCCAGAACCGATTAACAAAAGTACTATAATCTTAGTCAATGATATTCAAGTTAATTTAATCCTTACCCATCTCCTTCTGTGAGGCTATCTTACTGTTGAAATAGTTATGTTCATTGGTGAGAGACCAGAGAGCCTAAGGCCATGCATCTATCACCCATCCAGACACACATAAAGGTGTCCTTTGTCAATCCGTGGTAGTGATTTAAAATTTTGAAAATTGGCTTTTACAAATAACTCTGTGATAAACACGTCAATGCATAAATCTTGTTTCATAGTTTGGACTAAGCATTTAAGCTAGATCCCTAGAACTTCCTAGAACTTGATGGTCAAAAAAATCAACATATTTAATGATAATTGAATATATTATTGAATAGCTCTGCATTTAAGTCTTTGCCTATTTTTTGCTCTGATTAGCAAAGAATAAAAGATATAATACACCAAATTTTTCAGTTCTATTACCATTAAAAATATTTTGTGACTTTGAAAGTCAAAATATGCTAATGTTGGGACTGGGGATTTAGCTCAGTGGCTTAAGCGCCTGCCTAGCAAGCTCGAGGTCGTGAGTTCAATCCTCGGTGCAAAAAACAAACAAACAAGCAAACAAAAAACTACTGTTAAAATAATTATTAAAGAGGTTGAACATTTTTCTGCTTTAATACTATTTTCATTTCTTTAGAGCATTATAGCATTATTTAAGTGTTGGGCATTTTTGTACTGATTTGTACAAAATGTTTGCATATTTAAATTATTAATGGTTTCACAGAATAATTATAATTCATTGTAGTTTTATTTAGCCACTTTTTGTACAATTTCTTCTATCATTTATGAATAAAATATTTTTCTAAATATCATGTTGTAGAACCCACGGTTGTTCCTTGGACCCGAACTGCGGATCCGCCTACTCTGTGGCCCAGTGGCTCTGGGAGTAAATGTGGCTACCCTGACAAGAGTCGTGGTGGCAGTGGCCACCTTGGTGGCCTGGGCAGTGGCTGGGGTGGGTGCGCGCAGTGCCTGGGCGCAGTGCAGGGGCTGCCACAAATGATGACTGCCTTGGTACTTAAAGTGGGATTCATCCTTTCCAACTTCAAAACTGGATGCAGAAAGTTAGTCTAACAAAGCAGAATTCATAGGTACACCAGAAAAATTTAAAAATCAAGTTACTATTATAGAAAAAGATAAATACAGTCATTTCTACAACCAAAAAAAAAAAAAAGACTTTAGAATTGAGCGTTGTGTGCTGGAAGAATTGGAAAATATGTTGATTAGATGCAAGAAATGGAAAGAACAAAAATCCAGCAACAATTAGCCCTAATACATAACAATGTGAGGAAACTTCAGCATCAGTTAAAAGATGTGAAGCCTACACCTCACCTGATTTTGTTGAAAAGTTCAGAGAAATGATGGAAGAAATTGAAAATGCAATTAAAGTGCATTTTAAATGCAATTCAAATGCTTTTAAAGAAGAGTGAAGACATATATGAAAAGCTTATTAAAGAGCAGAAAACAACCAATAATGACTTGAGTGCCATATTAAGACAAATCGACTCATGGGCTTTAGGTAATTCAGAAACAGAGAAAGCTTTCAGAACAATCTCAAGCAAAGTTCTTGTAGACAAAATGAGATCAAATACTTTTCCAGAGGCAGTGGTAGGTTTTGAAAAATTCCTTCAGCAAACAGGAGGGTGACAGGGGGCTGGGACAATTATGACCACAAGAACTTTGTAAAGATGAGAAACAAACATAAAGGTAAGCCTGCATTTATGAGAAAAGTTCTAGAACACTTTCCAGGAAGAACACAGGATGAAGTTCAACAGCATGAGAAATCGTATCAAAACTTTCTGGTTCTAGAAGAGAGAAAAAAAAGAGTGTGTTCATAATTTGAAAACTAAAAAGCAGCAAGAGAAGCATGAAAATTTTCTAGTTAAAAGAGAAGGCAGACAAGGTAATAAAAAGCAAAAAGAGGAATGAAAGAAAGAAACAGAAGCTGGCAACTGAAGCTTGAAAAAAACAAACACACACAACTGTCCATGAAATATGCTTCTAAGTTAAAAGACAAGGAAGAGAAAAACAAAGAGCACCAGTGTCAGCTTAAATTAAAATCACTACTAGCAAGCAGCACTACTTACACCCAGCAGAAGAAAGAACAGGAAGAATTTCTGAGGCTTGAAAAGGAGAAGAAAGGGCAGGAAAAAAAAAAAAAAGGAAAACTGTTGCTGATGAAATTACTAGATTTCAAGAAAGAGATTTATACAAACTTGAGTTGAAAATTCTAGGTAGATTGGCAAAAGAAGAGGAAAAGGCAGGAAAAAAAAATCCAAAGAAAACTGGCAAGATTAAAGGAACGTTTGAAAATAATGTGAATTAGAGATCTCTCCAGGCTTTACAGACCTACCAAACGTTGGGAAGAATGGACCGAAACCATAGGACCCACAGGCTCTGGGCCACTGCTACATATCCCACATAGGGCTATTCCAACCTGAGGACAAGGAATTTAGAGAAAAACATGACATTCTGGAATTGCTGTTTGTTCAAGGGGAGTTCTAGCATATTCTGCAATACCAGGAGAGGGTGACTGACCACATTCTTTTGAATATCACTAGCCTAGTCTGATTGATTATTGTGCTGTGTGAGTAAATCGAAAGGTATTTTAAGTTTCATACTGCATCATTAATGGTTCCTGCTTCTACTAAGAGGGTATTTAGAGGATATATTGGCCTATTATTGATATAAAAGTTATTTATGTAAATTTATATTATAAACATTATCCATTTAAATGCTCAAAGAATGTCAAAGATACTTTCTTTTTGTCATGGCATATCAAAATAAATTGAGGCAATCATAGAGAGATATTTCTTAAACCAAAGTTTTGTAACTTTTGTAATTTGTATGTAAGTTAGCTAAAAGGGTTACAAAATAACTTAGTACTTTTTCTAAGTTTAACAAATTGGTAGTTGGTCAAGTATTTCATTTTGTGTAATAAATATTTTGCAGTTAAAAAAATACCATGATGTACTACAATTTTCTTACAAAACAGGCATATGAGACTCTGTGTCTGCTTCAGCAAGTCTGGCCAGAAGGATCTGACATTCGACGAGTCCTTTGTGTTACTTCGTGCTCACTGTCTTTGGAAATGTACCATCACTTCTTAGAAAACAGAAAGGAGACTACTTCTGAAGAGAAGCCTAACAACAAAAAGGTGTAACTACTACAACTTTACTGGCAAATATTATTGCTCTCCACTTTTGATTTTTTACTATTATCTAACATTTTCTCCGTCTGATACTGAAATTATTGCATGATTTGTACAGTAGGAAATACACTAGAATTTATCGTATTTTTACTTTAGTTTTTGTAGTACCGGAAATTGAGTTTAGCATGTTGTGTATGCTAAAAAAAGCTAGAATTTATATTGTCCCATTTAGTTAAATATATCCACTTCTTTATTATTATTGGGCATACTTTTTAGATACACTGCCACCCATGGGTTCTCTTTGACTGTTCTGCAGTATTAGTTTTAATATATGATGCCTTTAACATAATAGAACTTTTAATGTGTGGATCCAATCTTGTGGAGTCCTCTGGGATTGTAACTTCATTAGCTGCTTGATCATCTCATGTAAAGTTTGGCTTAACTAAAAATTCTGAGAAATATCTTATATTAAAAGATATTAAACTGAATGTTTCCATATATATATATATATATTATATATATATGCTGAAAATCATTGTCACTAAAAATGTAGAGTGAAGAAAATTTCATAATCTCTGTATGGCAAAGCAAGACTATCAGCTGTTGTAGTTCTGCATACTTATTACGCCTTTCATAGCTTATTATTGCTGACTCATCTTCTGTTTTTATTTAGGCGAAAAGTAATTGCTTAACCCTGCAAGATGTAGAGGATTTGTGCAAACTGCATTGTCTCAGTGTGGTTTTCCTACTACACATACCTCTTTCTCAGAGAGCTCGTTCTAGATTCATCACGTCTCATTGGATTAAGGACACTCAGATGTTTTTCACAATGGTAAATGTAATCGCTACTGGTTTAGTACTTTTTTCTCAACTGTTTGATGTATAAAAGCCCCATTAGCTTTCAAAACACTCATATGGGAATAGTATTAGCCCTTTAAAAGAGCTTTTAAAGGTTAGTAACCTAAATGAATCAATTGATGAATTTCAACAACAGGTTTTTTTAGTAATATTATCTATCTATCTATCTATGAATGAATGAATGAAAAAGAAACATATTTTTCTTTCTTTAAATCTTTGTCAAGCTCAAGGTTTTATGTTATCAACTGTAGGAGAATATTGGTGAACATTGTGTTCTGTTCTGAAGGGAAGCTGAAGAAATTAGTGTTATGTTTTATTATTGGCCATTATAGATAATACCTAGTGAAAATTTGGAGACTTAGGGAAATAGAAAGCAAAGACTTCTAGAGGCCTACCACTTAAATGTTAATTGTTTGGTTTATTTTCTTCAGTTGAAACATCTAGATTTTGCTGCTGTTCCTCATGTTATAAACACACATATTTTTCCTTTTTCATGTATTTTTCCATTTTCATATGTTTTTCTATTTTATTTTATAGCATTTTAAGTGTCATTATTAATGGCTACTAGGTATCTTTTAATGGAAGTACCATAGTTGACTCACCCATTTTTCTGTCATAGAATATATACATATATTCTCTGTCATAGAATACACACACACACACAATATAATACAAACATATATGCACAGAATATATATATATATAAACTTTTTGATTGCATTTTAAATGTTCTTATATTTTTTAAATGTAAGCCTTTCCTTTTAATTTGAAGTTATTGATTTTTGGTTTAATACCAAAAATGGTATTAAGTGAACTAATTGACATGAATTTTTTTTTTTTTTAAAAAGAACTTTGGCACGCACAATCAAAATGGTCAAGGAAGATGATTTTTAAAAATCCATGAGGGAGCTTTTCCATGCTCACCTCACATCTGCACTGGGCTAATTTGGAGGATACAGAGACAAAGAGACACTTTTACTATCCTATTCTGCACGACAGTGGTTTTCACAGAGTGATTTTCTAAACAATTTCAGTAAAATGTAGAAACTTCTTAGAATTTCAAATTCTTAGGTCTCACCCCAGACCTACTGAGTCAGAAGCCCAGCAATCTCCATTTCATCTAACCTTTCCAGATGAGGCTGATGCTGAAGTTTATGAACAGCTGTTCTATAACTCTGGGACACTGTCTTTAGTGACTCATTTGTAGATAAAACTACACTGTAGTTACACGGGCAGCTTCTCTGACTTACCTGTTTGGAGCCAGCCTGTCAAATGCAGTAGCCAAGAGATCCAAGTGGACCCTGATACTTGGAATGTGAGTAGTCTGGATCAAGGTGTGCCATACATTTAAAAGAAATAATTTAGTATGAAAAACATGTAAACTATCTAAATTTAAAGACCTAATCTGTTAATATATTTAGATTTATTAGGTGTTATAATAATAAATTATTAAAATTAACTGTTAAAATTAATTTCAGCTTTAAAAAACATAACATCTGGTGAATTAAAAATAACTGCTAGCTCATTCACATTATTGAAATTGGACAATGGCAGGTTAAAGCTCCATATCAATGCCAATAAATAAATCATTTCCATGTTAAGAACACTGTATTATGCTAGTAAGGGAATACAAGGCACAGAAGCCTTGGTCTCCTCTCAGTTTACCTTTGCAGATGGCACCACTGAATGAACCCTGCTAGGCTCCTGCTCCTGTCCAGTCTGCCCTGACCGAGTGTAGGCATTCTGCCTGTGTTTGGCAGGAACATGGCCTCACACTCATGAACTTGTGCATGGACAGCTGTGCAGGTGGACAGGGATCTTTGAGTTTGAAGGAATCAGCATCTTTTATATCTCTGGATGATCAAAGGTGTTTTCAATATGTGCTGTCCTTAATTTAATGTTCTTTAATTTTAAATTTTTATTAGTACATATTTGTAGTGCCTAATGATTGCATTTATTTTAGGAAAAAAGGTACATACACATAACACATCTCAGTTATTTTTTTCTTCTCTTCCACTTCTCTTTTATTCTAGCATCATTATTATTTATCTTTGTCAGTCATTATAGAGTTAATTATCATATAAACAGATTAACAACTAGACTAATAGGCCAAATAACATAGGATGCACAGGATAAACTAAATTGAGGAACACTACAAATTGGATTACAACAAATTAGAAATCTGTACAGCAAAGGAAATCATCAATAGAAAGAAGAAATAATTTACAGAATGAGAAAAAATCTTTTTCCAGATACTCCTCAGACAAAGGAATATATCTAGACTATATAAAGAACTAAAAAAAAAAGTTAGATCCCTCCAAATTTAAAGACCCAATAAAAAACGGGCATGTGAAATGAATAGACATGGTCAGATGAATAGATACAAATGGCCAGGAAACATGTTCAGTGTTGCTGATCATTAGAGAAATGCAAATTAAAATAACACTGAGATTCTGTCTCACTCCACAAGGAATGGTTGTCATCAGGAAATCAACCAATAATAAATGCTGTCAAGGAAAAATTCTAGGGAGAAAGGTACCCTTCTTCATTGTTGGTGGGAATGTAACTGATGCAACCACTGTGGAAATCAGTACGGAGATTCCTCAAAAAACTAAACCTAAAAATTCCATTTGACTTAGCTCTTTCTGTTTTAGGTATCTTCTCAAAGAGTTAGACATCATACCGTAGTGATGTGTGCATACCCAGGTTTACAGCAACTCAGTTAAGGATAGCTAAATGTTGAAAACAGCCTATACGTCCACCAACAGATGAGTGAGTAAAGAAAATGTGATGTTTACACACCATAGAGTACTCCTGGGCTGTCAAGAAGGATAAAGTTGAATCTTTTGTAGGAAAATGGATGCACCTTGATACCATAAGGCCAAGTGAAGTAAATTAGATACATAACCTTAATTATAATGTGTTTTTTTTCTCTTATTTTGGTATGGGAATCAAACTTAGGACTTTGTGCTTGGTAGTCAGGTGTTTATACCACTGAACTACATCTTCAGCCTTGTCTTATGTGAAAAACTCAATAAATAAAGTGTGAAATAAAAGACATACAATAGGAAAAAAAATGAAAAAGACATAATATACTCTCTTGATGGAAAGTGCAGCTCGGAAACACTGAAACCTAAGAAATAAACAGAGGCACATCTGAGAGCAGAAGTGTTTCTGTAGCTTTCAAACTCTTTGTGAATCACATTGTGAGGAAAAAAGTTCATTTAGGGTCCTATACAGATTTCTCTGATTTGGGATAAAGTACTATACTGAATTCATTTTTTCTTCATCTTTGATTTTATTTTTTGCTTTAATATTGTAAGGAATAAACCTCATTATCCAGCCTGAATTATATTAATAAAAATTACTCATTTGTTGTTTGATTTGAATATTTAAATACATAAAGTCACTCTATGTTTACTGCTAATTTGAAAATTGTCAATAATTTTCATTTTAAATTTTTCAGAAAAAGTGGTGTGAACATTTCATCCTATGTAATACAAATGTTTTGGAATGTTGGGATCTGAATTTAACTCATCTTTCTGACTTAAGTGATGAACCTTTGCTGAAGAATATTACTTTTTATTATGAAAATGAAAATGTAAAAGGTATGACCTTACTATATGATAATAATTATACTTTAATCCCTAGACAAGTGCTATAAAAAATTAAACATTTAAAATATTTCTTTTCTTTTCTTTTTTTAACCAGGGATTGAACTCATGACCTCATGCTTACCAGGCAGGTGCTTATACTGCTGAGCTAAATTTACAACCCTAAAATAATTTTTCTATACTGAGATATAGCAATTATTTTGTTTTTCCCCATGTTCATGTATATATGTAATTTTTACTTGATTGCAATCAGAATGAATACTGTATTTAAAAATATTATTTCTTAGTGATACTTCAAAAATGTTATAAAAATGTTTATATGTTTGATATTTTCAGATAATTTTAATAGTTCAAATTTTTTATTTGTGTGCTTGCATAATGCTTCTTCATAACATTTCTCTAATTAATGTAACTATTTCACTCCTATTATTTAGGAAATTTTATTTTTTTCCAAAAGCTAAGCATATATGTATAAAGTATACATGTAATTTTTGTAAGAATATTTTGTCTGACATTTCTTGATAGTTGAAAAATAAAATATTTTCAGAGAAGTGTAACTGTTATTAAAAGTTCTTTGACATTTAGGATGTTTTGTAATTGTCAAGCATTGGAATTAATTGGCTATGTACAAATTTATGATTCTTTATTAATTTTCCATCACTCAAAAATAAGTTTTAATTCAGTTTTGTTGTTCAAAAAAAGGATTAACTTTAAGTGTACAATTTCCATTTAGACCCAGTATGGAACATATTGAAAATTTTACTATGTAATACACATTCAGAGTTCTATAAATTGATTCTATGTTGTGTAAATATCTTTTAATTTTAAGTATTTTTAATTGTTATATAGGTCTAAATTTAAACTTGGGAACTGACATTATGAAAGAGTATGAACATCTCTGGAATACTGTATCAAAGATGGTAAGAAAGTTCAAAGTGGGAAAGCCGTTTCCTATGAGAACAACCACACTTCAGTTTCTTAAAAAGAATCCATCACCTATCAAAGGTAATGGTTACCTAACTTAATTTGAAACAAAAGCATTATTCCTCTCAAAATATTTTCAAAACACTATTTCAATGTTTAAGTATAAACAATTTTCTGCTGTGTATTTTGATAAATGTCATATACTTGGAGTGGTAAGCTATGACTGCAGTTAGAAGATTTATGTTTGGCTTATAATTGATGCTGCCACAGTTTTTTCCTCAAACCAATATGTGCATTGCCATATATATAAATATGTAGAGTAGTATACAGTGGTACCTCAGCTCATGAACTTAATTCATTCTATTCTATGGTTTTAGTCTCAAATCAAATCGGGCAAGCACTGAATCAGAATTTCCCCTAAGGCCAACATTGAACCTCACCACCTAATTTGATTCAGGGATGTGAGTCTGTATTCCTAGCACTTAGAAGCCTAACCTCACTTCTACCCACCAAGACGACAGGTTGCACAGCATCATGAGACTGCCTGCAAGCAAAACCAAGACAAAACCAAAAGTTAAACAACAGGGTATCTCAGGGGCCAAGGAATAAGGAAGCCTAGGCAAATTATGAAAGTCAGCTCCCAAGCCATTGCTGCCCTGGGAGTATTTGCTCTGTCAGTGATTCACAGGGCTGGAGCCCAGCTGTCCTGGGAGGCAACAAGAGATAAGGACAGGAGGGAGATGGTGAAGAGCTCTATCCAAAGTCAGGATTCTTAGAGCAAACCTCAAAGGCTAGATCTGTTTTTCAGCAGAGGAAGGTGATAAATTTCACTGGACCTGGAATAGTATAAATTACTCTGACAATTTGAAATGTGAGTTTAAACTATTAGTAGGGTCAAGGCAAATTTGAGCCAGAAAATTAAAGAGATAAAAGGAATCCAGCAAGTTCTTATGAGGGACAAGTTATAAATCTTTGTTTTTTATGTTTTTTTTAAATTTTAAAATAAAAAAATAAAAATGATACAGAATTTCAAAACAAAATAATAGTAGATTAACTATGATTAATATATTGTATATTATTTAAAGTAGTTGTTCAGATTATAAGATATAGGCATGAAAAAAATAAATAATGAAAGCACAAACCATTCTTTTTGATGAGCTAACAGAGATTAGTAGTACAGTTATCTATCTGTATATATAAACACATACATATATATACATATATAAAAATCATTTCTCTTCTTGAATCCTTGTTTCACAGAGCTATCAAATATGAATACAAATATAAATTTAACAAAAAATGAGAAAATAAGATATAAGGAATTTTAAACTATAATTAGGTACAATGTTTTGAATTTTGCAATTATAACTATTATATATGTATTATGTGTGTTTTAAAATATTTACAAAATTAAATATGAATTCTTAAAATGAGAGAATAATCAGAGACTTTTAAAACACTTTTAAATCACATTTTAAAATAATCACTTGTAAACATTAAAAAGAAAGAAGGTGAAGGAAATTCTCTGTGTTGGGGCTGGGCTGCAGCTCAGCATTGAAGTGTTCATCTAGTATGTTGGAGGCCATCGGTTCAATCCCCGATATCACCAAACAGAAAAAAAAAATTCCCTGTGGTGAATATTATCATTATGTATATCTAAAGGGTGCCAAGAATATTTTTAAAAATTCAATGATGTATGAACTTTTCGAAAGCAATTAAAATTATACAATAAAAATATTGTCAATGAATAGGACAGAAAGATGATTGGATATTGGTAGAAGGAGAATTTACAAACTTGAAATAGATACAAAGAATGGTAGATAAATGAGACATGGAGAGAAAAGTATTGCACGATACCACTTAAATAGGGAATCCAGAAAGATTAATCAAAGAACATAGAGTAAAACATTACTTGTGTGATGTGGGCAGGCATGTTGAAGGCATGGGAAGATGTAGGTTAAAGGGTTACAAATTTGCAGGCACGTAGAATGATAAGTATGGATAGCTAATGTATGCGTGATAAGTATAGTTAAAATGTTGAACATTATACTATTAACTTGGAAAGAATATAGATTTTAGTGACTTAGCTCAAAATCAAAGAAATAAAGAAAAATGAGTGGTAATAATATGAGGTAATAATGTGGTGCTTGAAATGCTAGATAAGATACTCAAAATCTTTTCACATAATTATAGTTACTCTCAAAGGGGAACCAGGCTTTTAATACATACAATACAAAATTTAATAGTATACAAGGATGTAAAGAAATATGAAGGAAAGAAAGAAGTCTAACCTTTGATGTTTTTTGGAGATTCAGAAGGAGAGAATGAATTAATATTAGTTGGGCAACTTTTAAGGAAGTAATGACTGAACATTTGCCTGTACATTCCCTGAATGTACAAGAATTTGTACATTCAGGGAATATTATGAATCACAAGTGTGATAAATTAAACACATATACACTCACAAATGAATACATTTGGTAGACCAAATGGCAAAATTATAGAATGCCAAAAATTAAGAAATATGTTTAAAGGACAAAAGTTATCCAAAGGAATGAAAATTAAACTAATAATAGATTTCCCAATAGTAATGATAATTTTCAACATATGATAGAAATACATATAACTCATATATCCATATATAACTCATACAACCATATAATTAAAAATGGAGTAATATATAACATATATCTTCAGAGAAAATAAAGTGATTTATTCATCAATACAAAATCACTGAAAATACTCCTGTGTGATGAATTTCAGGAAGAAGAAAATGATACAGAAGAAACATGAAAGTTGTAGGGAACTCAGGGTGTACCGGTATAAGGATCTCCTTCAGAAACGTGGGGAAGAGCACATTTACTCTTTTATCAAAATGTGTTCCATCAGGCAAAGACCATTGAATTTAAGTAGTTTATTAATCCCAAGATGACGCAGTGAGGGACTGTTAGATAAGAACTGGAAGTGTGTGGACAATGCTAATGAATAAGCGTCCACTGTTCGCAACCACAGGCAATTTCACTCAGAATCTGGAAATTACAAGGTGCCTTAGAGATGTCTTACCTGAAAAGCAAGATAGCCGAAGTGTTTGCCATCTGCCTCCTAGTTCAAATGGGCTGTGTGCGTAAGAGTTTAGGAAATGTTTCAGGGGCTTGCAACGGGAAGATATCAGGAGAAACACAGTCCCAGTGATCGCTGACAGGTTAACAGACAGATCAGTTGCAATTTACCTGCTGTTGTGAAGCACACATTGAATAAATTCATTAGCCTAGCTTAGTGTACCTATCTTTCTGTCATCTATTTATCTACCTATCATCTATCTATTTATCTATCAAAATATCTATCATCTATTATCTATCATCTATTATCTATATATCTATATATTATCATCTATTACCTATATCTATTACTATCATCTATCTACATACCTATCTATGTACTGTGCGTGTGACTCTGTGATTATAAAATCAAAAAGGACTCATGAGACCATTGTAATGGTAACAAATAATTTCTTTGCCATCTTTGTTTTTTCCTACTTTTTGATTTCATTTTCATGAAAATGTGTGTGTGTGTGTGTGTGTGTGTGTGTGTGTGTTTGTACTGTCTTTCAGAGTGACACTTCCATTTTAAAATTCCTTGTTTCACAATAGGGAAATAAGAGAAAAAACATTTGATTTTTTTGGCAGTACCGGAAGATTGAACCAAGGCCCTTCCCACAGAGCTACTCCTTAATTCTTTTTTTAGTTTTTGTTTTGAGATAGGCTCTTGCTAAATTGAGAAGTTGCCCAAACTGGGCCTAAAATTGTGATTCTCCTACCTCTGTCTCCTAGAGTGCTGGGGATTACAGGTGTATATCACCAAACCTGGCTAAGAAATAAACACTTGAAGATAAACAGCAGAGGCATATGTGTATCTATTCACCAATCCACCCACCTATCTACCTACTTTCATGCCTAAATATCAACTCTTTTCTTCACATTCTTCTGTGTTCAAAAAGTGTTTAAATATGGGAAATAGTTTTATGGGAGAGGCTAGAATTTATCAATGTAATGGAAAACATTTTTCATGTAAAGTTTCAGAAAAGAATATATAAAATTCCTGTATGAAAGTTTACATTTGACCTTATCTTAATGTTTTGTTTACAGATAGCTCCAAGGAAAAGATGCCTAATTTGGGTTTTATTCCAATGTCATGTCAAATGCTTGATAAATTTGCTGGAGACATTTTGAAAGAGTTACCTTTTCTAAAAAGGTAGGGGGCTAAAAATAAACCTTAAGCCGTACTTACATGGGAGGGATAAGTTATTTATTAAGGATGCCTTGAAATGCACCAGATTAGAGTACATTGCATGTAATATATATTTGTAATATGTAATGAACTGAATATCAAAAATTTCAATACATTTTGACTTCATTGTATAAACATGTTTGATTTTAATATTATTGTAAACTACCACAGTCACATGTTGCTAAATGATGAATTAATAGCCAACATTCATTGTTATCATTAGGACAATTAGAGATAAAGGGTGGATTCTTGAACCTGTAATAAACTATTTTTTTAAAATATTTTATTTTGAAGGTAGTAGAAATACAACAGAACAAGACAGAACAAAGCCAGTTGAGACAGTGCAGAGAATTTGGTACAGAACTTCACAGCAGGTTACCGGGATAACAGTAATAGGTACCATAGTATATCTCATTATCTTCACAGTAGTTGTCTGGTCAGTTAGGTATAGCAAAATCAAACCAAAAACAGAACATTATAAAGTCAATAGAAAGAGAATAATGAAAAGAGTAAAGCAATTAATCATAATGAATCAAAACTGAAAACAACACTTGCTCTCAAAGAGGAAATAGAGGAGCCCCCCCCCCACATTTGCTATATTGCATACAATCATCCTGCCAAGAGATACTCAGACCTCTGTCCCCAGTTACTAACTAGGGGTGGAGGGGATGTTGGATTCCAAGCTGCACCAGTAGGCTCACAGGAAATACTACTGGGCCTGCTCCTGGCTGATGCCCGAGGATGGCACTCACCAAGAGGGTGGGCGAATGGCTTCTTTGTGCAGCCTCCTGGGTTCCAGCAGGGCCGTGGCAGGATCTCGGGGGCCTCTCTCTCTGTAATATACTATTTTTGGGGCTCTATCATCCACATTGTATCACAGAAGGAGGCAGGAAGACATGGATTTCAAAGTTATTAGTATGAAATAAAGTATGTGTTTTGATATGTTAGGAGGCATTTAAAATATATGTACTTTTCTGACTCACAGTGATGATCCTATAGTTACTTCACTGGTTAAAGAGAAGGAATTTGATGAACTTGTGCACTGGCATTCTCACAGATTCCTTAGTGATGATTATGATCGGACAAAAAGCAACTTTGATCGTGAGTTCTCTATTTTCTTCTGTTTTCTATTTTTAGAGAAAGATGATCATATTATCATCCAAGAATTAAATATTTTCAAGTGAGAATAGTACATGTTATGATTGATACTTTGTGTCAATTTGAGAAGTTTTAGAAGTTTAACTAAGAGATTCAGCAGGGAGCCAGGATCCTTACTTTGTAAATATCCTCATCCTGTGCAACAGGACGACATAGAGATTTTGTGAGTGCTACACTCACCCTGCAAGGGGGATGAACTGTGTACTATATAAGGGAGGAGATGAGGCTTGCTCTCCCCTACCGTTTTGCTCTGGCTGCTGCCTTGAAGTATTGCCCCTGTGCCATGTCACCCTGCCTTGCAGCCAGCTGATTATGGACTGAGACCTCCACAAACAGTGAGCTAAATAAACCTTATCTTCCTTCATTTTGGGTGTCAGGTATTTTGTTCCAGCAATGAGAGAAAAGTAACCAAGAGAACTTCACAGCAGGTTACCGGGATAACAGTAATAGGTACCATAGTATATCTCATTATCTGTACATTAGGAAAGATGATAAAATTCTTGTTTTCTTTACACTCATATGTAGATTCAGAGGAGGAAGCACTCAGATATGGCATTTGTCTCCACAAGAGCTAGGCACTAGAAAGTCTTATCAGCCTGCTTATATCAATAGCTGTCAAAATTCTACAAAATGTGAGGTGATATGGGAGAGTCACTATTCAAATTTTTCTCAGTCATTTAGCTTGACATGTTTAGATTCACACAGAGAAATAAGCCAGCATATTCACACATGTTTGGTGAGTAGTGTAAATTTTTGGAGGGTGTGGAAATAAGTCAGATCTTGTTTGTTGGGTCTTCCTGGCCACTGGATTTTTCCCAAGATGCCAGCTCATATTTTTCATTCAGAGTAAGAACTTTTTCTACTCAATGATTTGAGAAATTCAGAACAATCTAGATTATTTTCTTCTTGATTCTGCCTATACCTTCTAAACCTAATTTTTAGGTCACATTATGGAAGTAATGCCCAGAATCTTTCATTTTTTTTTGTGGCACCCTGAATTTTGCTTTTGGAAAGTATGCCATGAAAAACATTTTGTTACCTGTATCCTTTAAATAAGATGTGAAATTATCCTGCACTCAATTGATGGTCGGGGTTCAGATTTGCTGCTAAGCAAAAGTAATCAGGTCAAATTAGTGTTCTATATTAGAAAGCAAAGTATTGTTAGTGTGGGATAGTGTAAGGTAGATAGAATGCCACTAGAAAATACAATCGTATTGCATTTTAAATCTTTTCTTTTTCAGGAAATACTAAAGACCCTAAGGCTCTAAAAAGTCTGCAAAAATATCATCGTTTTCAACGTTTTTATGGAAATTCATTAGACCCAGTCTCTTCAAAACTCATTGTGACCCAAGATATAAAGGGGAAGAAGAATTTTAAAGAGATAAAGAGCAAAAAGACACATGTAAGGTTCAAGACATCCTATGCATTATTAGTTAACTTTTCTTAAATTAATATTTATTCAACTCTTTGATAATTTTTCTGCATGCTCCTTTCTTTTTACAATGACTACTTATAATCTTACTTAATTGATAAGAATATCTAATCTGCATGTAAAAGATTATATGTATTCCTCTGCCATGACAATATATGCATTAATTGGAAACAAATACAGCACATTAAGTGACTAAAGTCTCAGATTTAGAAATGTTGAAGAATATTAAAACACAGTTATGTACTAGTGAATGATAATAAAAATATTTTTCACACTTGTAGCAAAAATTAATATGAATGCTAATCTGCTATTTGGGGACTTGAATCCTACATTTAACTTTACTTTTCCAAAAAGTGCATATAACTAATGAATCTAACTCCTTGTTCCCTCATTTTCTTTTGCCTTCATGAAATATCATTTTTCAAACCAAGGGCTATTATTAAAGGTGGAATGTTAGGAATAAATAAGGGAAGATTTTTTGTTTATTTATTTTTAATTAAAAATTTTTATTAGTATATGTCTGTCATACATCATGTTTATATTCCTTGTGGGAAGTTGGTGGGTGTACATAACACACCTTAATTCCTTTTTCTATCCCTTCTCTCATTTTTCTCCCCATTCCTCCATCTCTTGGTCCTCCTCCCCTCTGAGAAAGAGATAGCTCCCTACTTCTATTTCTGGTGTAACAGAAACCATGAAATATTTACGCCTGAGTGTCTGATTTATTTCAGCTTTTGTGTTGTGTCCAGGTGCATCCATTTTCACACAAGTGACTCAAATTTATCTTTATGAGTAGTATTGCATTGTGTGTAAATATCACTTTTTTAAATCTGTTCGTCTGTTGATGGACATATAGGCTGCTCCCAAGAGTTAGCTATTCATTATGAATTGTGCTGTTAGAACAGGGATCACTGTAATATGATGTCTTTAACTTTATTGTAAAGACACCTATGGTTTAAATGAAATTTCTGTTTTAAGTGTTTTGAGGAATCCCATATTGCTTTCCATAGTTTTTGTATCCTCTCCAAAAATGTAGAAATGTGTCTTCCACCATCCCCTGTGCAGCCTCTTCAGCATTCTTTAATTTCTTGATGATAACCATTCTTTCTGGGGCAAGATAAAATCTCAATGTTGTTTTAATTTACATTTCTCTAATGCCCTGTGATGTTTTCATGATTGATTGGCCATCTTTACTTCTTTTTCAGTGAAGTACCTATTCATTTCATTTCATTTTTTTGATTGGGTCTTTTATTTTGGGGGTCTAATTTTTTAAATTTCTTTTTGTTTTGTGTTTTAAGACAAGACTCTAGCTATGTATTTCAGGTTGTCCTTGAACCCTGTACAGTATGTAGCCCAGGTTGGCCTCAAACTTGTGGTGATCTTCCTGCCTTAGCCTCTCAAGCAGGAAGAGATTATAGGTATGCACCACCATACCTGGCTTGATGTCTTTATATATTCTAGGTATTAATCCTCTGCCCATGGAACAGTTGTAGAGAGTTTTTTCCCATTCTGAAGGGTTTTTCCCACTTGGTTGTTTCTTTCAGTGTCCAGAAGGTTTTATTTAATGTGATACTATTTGTCCATTCTTGCTGTTATTTCTTGTGCAATTGGAGTTATATTCAGAAAGTCTTCACATTTGCCAGTGATTTCAAGAAATTTACCCATTTTATCTTACAGCAGGTTAAGTGTTTTGTTTTAACATTTAGTTCTCTGATCCATTTTGATTTTAATTTATTACATGGTGAGAGACATGGGTCTATATTTAATATTCTGCATGTGGCTAGCCAGTTTTCTGAGCACTATTTATTAAAAAGGCTATTTTTCCTCCAATGTATGTTTTTGGCCCCTTTGCAAAAAATAGGTAGTTGAATGTGTCTGAAGTTGTTTCTGCGTCCTCTGTTCTGTTCTATTGTTCTTCAGGTCTGTTTTTGTGCCAGTACCATGCTGTTTTTACCACAGCAGTCTGTAATATAACTTCAAGTTCAAAACTGTGATGCCTTTTCCTTTGCTCTTGGACCTGGGATTGCTTTTGCTAGTTTGTGTCTATCCTAGTTCCACATAAATTTAAAGTTGTTTTTTCCATGCTAGCAAAGAATACTTCTGGTAATTTGATTAGGATTGCATTAAACCTGTTTATCAATGTTGGAAATAAGGCCATTTAGACTATTTTGGTTTTGGCTATCCAGGAACAGGGGATAGTTTTTCATTTTCAGATGCCCTCTTTGATATTCTTTTCCAGAATACTTTGATTTTAATTGTAGAGGTTTTTTTCTTTCTTAGTTAGGTTAATTCCTAAGTATTTAATTTTCTTGGTGGTGTAATGAATGCTGCATTGCTGAATTTGCCTATTAATTCTAGGAGTCTTCTGGTGGATTTTTTTGAGTATCTATGTAGACAATAATGTCATCTGCAAATAATGTCAACTTGACTTCTTCTTTTCTTATTTTTATGTGTCTTTAATCTCTTTTTCTAGCCTAATTGCTCTTGCCAGTGTTTTGAGTACTGTGTTGGAAACTCATTTCTTTTAGGGTTTGAAGCACTTTACTTCAAGCTTTGTGTTGAGAATTTGCAATTGTAATGGGTTTATCTCTACAAGCAAGTCATTTATTTTCTGTAACTGTTTTTAAGCTTGTGTTCTTTTGGATAAGATGTTTTGTTGAGAGTTTTTTTGTTTGTTTGTTTTTTGGTATTGTGGCTGCCTGGGGTTCTATATGCATCATTTATCTATGTGTTAAATTTCTTCCCCTTATTTGATATTTTCTGCCATTACTTCAGTAAACAGTTTTTTTATAACATTCATACTGTCTTTTGGTTTTTCATTAATTCCAGTTAATCTTAAATTAGCTTTGTTTGTGTCATGTAGAAGTTGTTGGGCCCATTTTTCATGTCTTGTTTTTTTTTTTTTTTTTTTTTTTTTTTTTTTTTTTTTTTTTTTTTTTTTTTTTTTTTTTTTTTTTTTTTTTTTTTTTTTTTTTTTTTTTTTTTTTTTTTTTTTTTTTTTTTTTTTTTTTTTTTTTTTTTTTTTTCTTTTAAGTTTTTATCGGTACTAGGGATCGAACTCACGACCACATGATTGCAAGGCAGGCGCTTATGCCGCTGAGCTAAATCCCCAGCCCCTCTCTTGTTGTTTTTAAGGTATCTCCAATCAATTGGTCACCAACAATAGGCAAGTCTTCTAGACCTGACACTCGTTTTTGTGTTGGTCACTTCTGCAGCCTGTACTTTTGATAAAATTTTTAATCACCTGAATTTCTAGTTGGAATCTTTTTGTGGACTCTAATTTTTTCATCTAGTCATTTATGTTTTTCATCATGTTTTTAGTTGTTCTAGCTTTTTAAAAAAAATTTTTTTTAGTGTCTTTTATAGAGTTGGTTTTGGCCCACTGTTTATATCCTGAGTTTACCAACAGCCTTCTTGATCTATTTTGTCAATTCTTCTTTTATCCTATCAAATTATTTGGCAGTCAAATTATGTGGCTTTAGGTTTTAAATTAGTTTTAATTAGGCATATTGTTGCCTTGTCTTTTCATTTTTCTATTTTTTGAGGTTCTTAAAAAATTTGTTTGGTTTTCTGTTGAAGCTTGTGAGTTGATTATAGTGGCAAGTTTTGTTTCTAGGATGGAGAACTCTTTAGTTTTACTTTCAGTGATGACATCTAGGTATGGCTAACTATTGACCTTTTTTTCTGTCCCAGGGGCCAACCATGTCTGAACTTGGAAGGGTAGCTTGCAGTGTATGTAACCCAGTACCCAGCTGTTCCATTGTGGGGCATAGTATTGTTCATGATTCCAAAGTAACTCAGGTATTAGAATTCAAAGAAAAACCAATTGATAGTAACAACTATACCACTTTGGCCATACCAATAAAATCAGCAGCAGTTATAATGTCAAACAGAGTACTGACAAACCCTAAAGATCAATAATGTACTACACATAAACATAGAAAAGAGACCTATAATTATACAATGAACAGTAAGACAAGCCAAATACTGACATAATATTTATCTATAGTACACATCTACTAACTTGATTAACTGTACCTCCACTAACAACAGAACAGTATGAAATTGTTTTTTAGAGATTTATAAAGTTTAATAGTTCTACTTGCAAAAGTAGACAGGGTGTGGAGCTGGAGAATAAAGTAAGTAAAATTTGAAAAATTAATCAGTGGGATATATGAGAAAAAAAGAGAAAGGTAAGATGGGGGTCCTCTTGCATAAAATAAAATCACACTGTTATGGAAGACAATGAGCAAGAAAAAATAAAAGAGAAACCAAAGGTAAAATGCAAAAAAAGAAATACAAGAAGGCAGAGAAAAAGAAGTTAAAGGAGAAAAGAAAATGAAACTATATAAAATAAAAGAGAAAAAGAGACAAGAAAACAAAGAAAAATATAATAAAGGGATTGAAAAACCCAACCCTTCAGAAAAACTTATAGATAGAGAAAAATAATTAAAAATAGAAGACTAAAAAAAGATTGAGTCAAAGAAAAAATTCTTCTGTGTTTTTGAATAAATTTTTTTTCTAGGACTTACAGTCTTGGAATATAGACAGTCATGAATTTCTGTGCCTAGCTTTGGGATTTATGAATTTTTGAGGTGCCTTACTGCACCAGTAACTCCTCTGTCCGTTCACCCCAGACTGTGGTTACTGTTCAAAGTAGTGTGTGTCCTTGCTTATATTGGTAGATGGGAAAGGTGATCGGCCCTCTGGTCTGCTATCTGCTGAATGTAGGCTTCTCTCCTTAGGTGTTGTCTTCATCTGGGGTCAAGGGGGTTGTTAATCTACACCTCTACTGCCACATGGCAAGGGGAAGAAAAGTGTAGAGCCACCTTGGACCTGGCAGGTGGTGGTGCCTTCCTGCCACCCCCAGTTTTGTTGAGGTATTTCACATAGTATATTACCTTAGTCACTTTTTCGTCACTGGGCCAAAATATCTGATACCCAGAACTGTAAGGAGGAAAGGTTTATTTTGGCTCATGGTTTCAGCCTATGATATTCTGGCTCCATGGCAAAAACTGGATAGCACAGAAGGATAGCAAAGGAAAAGATGTTTAACCCATGGCAGCCCGGAAACAGAGAGAGAAAGGAGGAAATGGGGAGAGAATACTCCCTGTTGGCTTGTGTCTGGAGCTCTGGGAGGGCACAAAGTTTATACTTATTTCTGGAATACTAATATTAAAAGCTAATGTGAAAATTATCAGTTAACATTTGTGATAATGTTGATAACTAAGTACAAAAAATTGTCTTAAAACTGGGCTTGCTGGTTTTATGACTTACAGCAAGGTAACATTTTGCTGCCTTTTATAAACATATCCAATTACTAAATTCAGTTTAGTTCTCTGGGTTGCAAAGTTGGAGATTAGAGAATAGCATTTATTTTCATTGAAAGCGTCTCTTAAGATCGAAAGTTTTAATGTATAAGAAAGCCAGTACCAGCTTAATAAAACCAATTTCCAACAGGCATTTGCAATGTCTATCTTATCAAATGAAGTAAGCATAGCAAAGTTATAAGAAATGAAACATAATCTGCCTCCAAATTCAACAACAATGACAAGAACAAATTAAAATCTCTTTATCTTCAATTCTGAATATTTATATTTAGAAGTATTCTATCAAGAGCAAAAAGCATGCCATTTCATTATCAGTTCTCCAGCTAATTAATAAGCAAGGGTTGTAAGTTTCAGAACTTTGAGGAGCAGGCATCATTTTGAGGATTTATCAAAAACAGCTTTCTCATATTATACTCAAGATAAAATTTAAAAATCACGAGTGACTCTAAAATATTCTTAGTCCTTTTGTGAAGTCTGTTTTCTTTAAATGCTTGAAAAGTCCAAACAGAATTGTAGACTGCTCCACCTTTTACATTTATAACAGTAGGTTCAATAAATCATCTGTGTAATTATTTTTTCCTTTTTATGGTGATAACCTTTTCATTTTTATTTTTTTATGGATGCGACCATCAAATTTTATTATCAGTACCAGGAATATCTTCTTCCTTCTCATCTTCCTTTTTCCTTTTTTCCTGAGAGGTGTTACAAAATAGTAAATTGTCAAAAAATTTTATCTTACAGATCAAGATATGAAGATTGAGAAATATTTCATACTTTTAACCTCTTACCCTTGTTAGGCATCAGTTATCCCAAAGAAATTAAACACTCCTAGTATTTTGTAAATGTGTTCTTCTACTAATAGTTCAATAAATCTATGTCTTCGAGATAAAGTGAGCATTGTAAATTGGCAAAGGGCTAAGCTTCACCCTTTTCTTATTTAAACAGAACTATGATGAATGAATTTAATTCAAAACACTTGGAATATTAAACAATCAAGTATTAGTGATTAAAATCAAATTTTTAGAGGGGAATAACAGCTAAAATTTGCTTTATTACAGTAAAATGTTTTCATGTTTATTCCATGAATAACCAACATAGTAGAAAGTTTGTCAAACTTTTCTTGCTAGCTCTCTATGCTTGTCTTTATATAATAATAAGTCAGGTTGGAAAAATCATAGTAATATTGTTATAAAACTGTTAATGTACATCAACTGGCAACATTATCTAGGAAGAGTAGATCCTTTGTTTTTCCTTGTCTTGAGTCCCTCATAACCTTTTTCTTTCCTCATTTACTCATTAATGTTTTGTTTTTAGACATAAAGAACATGGCACTAATCCTGTACCAAGGATCTTAATATAGAAAAGAATGCAAGTAAAATTACAGCTTTAATTCATGTTGATTAGCACTTTGGTAGATGACCAGAAAAAAGAGGAATTAATGACCAAGGGATGAGAAAGGGAGGGCTTTATGATGGAAATATCTTAACAAAATAGAAAATAGGAAAGTGACTTGGGAGGAGTGAAAGAGGGAAGGTGTTTCCAGTAGCAGGTGCTACTAAAATAAAGAACAGTGGTCGTGCTTTTTATTTTTTGTCTTTTCCTTCCCTATAACTGACACCACTTAGAAACTGAAAAAATTATCTACAGAAACCCTTCATATTCATTAAATTAAATTGTGTGCTACTTGGGATAGAATGCAGGTTCTTCACTTCATGAGCAACATGTCCAGCCTTTTTAAAATTAAAAAAAAAATCTTTTTAATTTTGAGATGGGATCTTGCTGATTTACTAAATTGTCAGATTGGGCTTGAAATATGCAATCTTCCTGCCTCAGCCTCCCAGAGTGTTGTGGTTATAGGAATATGACACCACACTGAGCTGAAATGTCACAAATTTTTAATTTACAGAAGCTTAATTTTAAGAAAAAGCTATTTTATATCCAATGCTTATTGAAGAATATGATGATGATCAAAATCATTAATATACATTTAAAAATATTGTTTCATACAGTGTCATCTTGGAATATTTTGAATTTGTTGCAAGTTGTGTTCCTTTCCTTTTGAGCAGGAGACCAAAGCTGAAATAATTGCTAGAGAGAATAAGAAGAGGTTATGTGCCAAGGAAGAACAAAAAGAAGAGCAAAAATGGAATGCTCTGTCATCTTCTATTGAAGAAGAAATGACAAAGAATTTAAGCTCTGGACTAAAGAACCTGGAAGACTTTTTGAAATCATGTAAAAGTAACTCAGTGAAAGTTTGAGCTGAAATGGTTGGATTGACTGTCTGTTTGAAAGCATGGAAAGAACACTGTCGACATGAAGGTATATAATTATGTTTTCTCATTTTTGTGAACTGGAGAACTATAGAAATGTTATAATGATAGTAGCCATTTGCTAACTGAAAATTTATGTTAGAAAACTTATGTGCAGTTTCCAATTTTACTAAGTGTTAACTCCATTTTTTTCAATGAATGGTTATAGCTTAGGATTTCAGTAGCAAATATAGAGCAAAATCATAGAGACAGAGATAGGTTTTAAAATAGTTATGTATTAAGTACTGGCATGATTAAGGGAACCAACAAAGATGATGATGTACCCAGGGAGAATCTAGCATTCTCTTTTATATTCCAAAGCATAAAATTTATTTTCTGGGGAAACTGATAATTCGTGATCATCTGCCATGCTGAGATCTTCCAAAGTTGCTGTGGATTTCTTGTGCTCTACTGTGCAATTTGTACAACAGGTAACATAAATGCAAAAGAGAAAGATAGTGTGAAATAGGAAGCAGTAGATACACATCTCTAAATTAATGACTAGTGAAATGACCATGTTTGATAGTACTTCCAGCGTGAGTTTGTTTGAGTAAATCTGGTTGATGTGTCAGTCTTGAGAGCTCCACACTTGAATCTTTTTAACACATGACTCCCATGTTCTCTCTGCCACCCAATCTGCCCTGAGATTTTATTCCTTTGCATTTTCTAGCAGAGTCTGTGTCTCACTGTATTTTATCCTAATGAAAGTCATATGATTTAGCAGCATGTGTGGTTCTTGCCACAAATGGATTTGCAATTGGGGACTACCAAAAGAAATCGGTAGTGGCTTAAAGAATATAGTAGTTTATTCACTTACACAAAGCTTATATGTGGTCCATCTAGCCTGCTGGGGCAGATGGACAGTGTCAACAGTGACTCAGTCTCCTCTGTCTTGGTTCTGTTATCCTTGGCATGTGTTCCATTCTTCAGATTTTTTTACATTCCTTTGTGACTATATTCTAGCAAATATGAAAGAGGGAACAAGGCAAATTTTTCTACATGTCTGTTAGAGCCTCATCTCTGTATTTTAAGGAATTTTTTTTACTATCAGCAACTTCCTTTTAGATATTATGAGCCAAACTTGGTGACAAGGCCACATCTAATCACAAGGGCTATCGGTAAATGTAGACTTTTACCTGGTTACATTGAAGTTCTTTATAATACAGAAGGAATCATAAGGATTAATAATGAATAGGGAACTATGTAGTTAGTTTTACCCAAGGTTTCTATGCCCTTGTCTAAATTCTATCTACTCTCCAAATCCATTTCATGACGTATCTCTCTGTAAAGCCTTTCTTTGATAGGACTCACTTAAACCTACAATTTCTACTATATACTGTGGAATAGTCAGGCTATTATATCTTGACTTTTTAACTGGATGGAAAGCTCCTGGAGGATAAGAACTTTGCATTAACTTTCTTGGGTAGCTTCTTACAGCATTCATTAGATATTTGGTAACAGTTGTTGAATAGATACAAATAGGTTAATTGGAAGAAAGGTGGACTAATAGGAACCCTGACATAGTAAGTATGAAATGATTAGCAGAAGGGAAAGTATAAAGAATCTACATATATAACTCTAAAGGACTGGGAAGGGATTATGTAAATCTACATCTGGCAGTTGAAATAGATGAGTTGAATAAAAGGTCTCCAATGATTACACTAAGTGCATATTTGTGGTCAAAATCAGAGTTTAATTGCATATTTAAAGTTATATAAACATTATATAAAGTTATATAAACATTTGAAGTTATATAAACATTTTCCTTTGAACATAGTAAAAGGTAAATTAAAACTGAAATGCAATTTGTTATTCTCCATGAACTTCTAAAATATCCAGCTTTAACAGTCTCATTCCTATCATGAATTTCAAGATTTTTCTTTATTCTAACACTAGCATAGCTATTCACAAAAATTCATAGGGTTGAACTACAGATAATGAAAGTTTAATTTTATTCAGTTCTCTCTATGTCAAAATTTCCATTAATGCCAAATAAGGTGTGAGTTTAGTTAAGATTAATAGGCCAGGTGATTAATCTTGGATATTGAAAATCTACTATTTGATGGCTTTTTATAACCATTTTACTATCTATTTTTTTACAAAGGTAAAACCATAAAAGATTTAAATATACCTGTCCAGATGATGAAAAGGATTCACTCGTTGATGAATAAATACTCAGAACTTTTGCAAGATGCTGACAGGCATCTCATAGGCAGATGCCTTAAGTATTTAGGATTTGATGAGTTGGCAAGGTCTTTATATACAGATCAGGTAATATTTGAATAGTATAACTATTTGGTATGCACAAGTTTCTTGAAAATGCATAATCTCCTTTAGATTATTTTTTACTTAAAATATTATCATTATTAGTTATCCAAATACCCAATCTTGACTAGAAATTAGAAATTAGAAGTTTTGTATAAATGTTTTCCTGGGCAAACAGAATAAACACCCTATAATTTGTGTAGGCCGTAGAACTAGTGCTATAATTAACTCTGACAAAGCACCTCAAAACTATAATGTATTTATTCCATTTTTAAAAATATATCAGGTAGCAGCATAAGAATCATAATAGATATTTAAAAGTCTTGAGTCTATTAATACATTTGTAATGGATAATTTAAGTGGTAATGTCAATATATAATTTAAAAGGTGATAAAATGATTTTATATAGGAGACACATAAATATTTTAAGCATTTAATTGATATTTAAATTAATTTCAAAATGGTCTTTGGAACAATATAGGATGTAGTAGATGACATGATGAAGAAGAAGAGATATTCAGTTGGCATTGGGCCAGCTCGGTTTCAACTACAACACATGGGCCACTATTTGATACGAGAGGAAAGAAAAGATCCGGATCCAAGGGTCCAGGGTTTTATTCCTGATACTTGGCAGGTAATGGTGCAAATGCAAATGGAAAATATGATTCAAATATATATATGAATCATATATAAATATAAATTATATATATATATATATATATATATATATATATATATATTTATATATATGAGTTCAGGAATTTCTCAGTATTGCAACTTTATGTATTATATCTATAATAGACTTCTTAATATTGAGTTATGTCATTTAAAAATAGTTACGAGAAATGTCAGATACTCTTTCTCACTTAAAAAAGTAAGCTTTTCATTTAATATATAACATTTAGTTGGAAGTAAGTGATCAATTTACAATATAGATTTGAAGATGAAAGACATTCATGTTTTCCAGCTGTGTCATTTTGGGGCACTCTCCTGATTTTCTCCATTCAGTAGGATTTAATACATAAATATATAAACTAACACAGAGAAATTTGCATGGTTTACACAATGGAGACAATTGTTTAAATATTTATACATTACAACTACTATTCTTCTGTAAATGTATATAAAATACTTATGGGTGGTTATACAATTGGGAAGAAATGAATACAATTTTGCATATATTGACCATATAAAATTGGTAATACATTGCTCATATTTACTTACAAAAATGCCATTTCATATGTTCAGTCTAATAGTCTAAATCAGAGTATATGTCAGCGTTTCATTACTGGTATGAAATACATGAGATGCCCTAACTATACATTTCTAGAGATTGAAAGTCCAAGATCATGTGGCATCAATAATTCGGACCCCATGAGGTCTTAATAGCAGAGTAGTAAGACATCATGGTGGGAATGCATGTGAAAGAAAATGTCATTCTTCAACCAAACAAGTGGAGAAAGAGAGCTAGGTGTGATTGGGCTCAGGCTTGTTATAACTACCTCATCTTTAGAATTACCCCGGAATCCCACTCTCCCTGGGGTACTCCCATTGGCCTCCCACTTAGTGCCACTTAATAAAGATTCCAAAATCTCTTAAAGCTGTATTTTGGAGATCAAGCTTCCAACACAAGGACTCTTGAAGGATCCTAAAGCCATACACAAACTACGGGACATTCCTTCCATTGACAATAGTGAGTTATTGTATGAACTTCATGTTGCCTTTCTATAAGCAGGAGGACTAATTTCTTATTTCAGTGCAGGTAAATTTCTATGAGCCAAGTATTTGCTCTCCACTAATTGTATGTGCATTGTAACTCTCCTGATACTCATTTCACTGTCAGGTGTGATTGGGAGTGGACCTAGACTTAACAGGGATGCAAGTTGTGATAGAATATATTTTTCCATCATGTGTACTTCATAGGTTTATAGTTCTTTTAACTAGTTACCATGTTGATGAATACAAATACATGCTGTGGAAATGAAGTTCCTACCTGACCTCCAGAACAAGCACCTTGTATTCTATATAGAAAGTAGAAGTTGGGTATGACAATAACGATTTTTGATGTTTTTCTTACCCGGCTATTTTTCATCATTAAAATGTATTTGCTAAGAAGTAGCAAATACATTTAACAGCATTATTTTTCAAAGCCATTCTGCCCTTACTAAATGACAAATAACTAAAAAAAAAAAATCTTACCCAAAACAAGATGCTTGATTCAGATTTCCTTTCCATTTTTCTAAAGTAACACTCAATTTTCAGATACTCAAAAGCAAACAAATTGCATTCTCTGAGAGAATGACATGTTCTTCAGATATTTAAAAAATGTTTTTCTCTGTGGAAGTGCAACTTTCAAGCATTCCATTTGATACTCAGAAAATTATCCTGGAAATGTTCAATACATGTGATTTGCTATCATGCTGTTTATATTATTGAAACAATTTGTACTGTGAATTCTGCAGCGAGAACTCCTCGATGTGGTGGATAACTATGAGTCAGCAGTGATTGTTGCCCCAACATCCTCAGGGAAAACCTATGCTTCCTACTACTGCATGGAGAAAGTGCTGAAAGAGAGTGATGAAGGGGTGGTTGTGTATGTTGCGCCAACCAAGGTAGTGCTCAAGTTCATGTAATTTGCTCTTTATTTCTGAACCTCCTTTTAAAAACACTGCATACAATCACATAATAAACCTAGTTCACTTTATTTCTTAATCTGTAATTGTTTATCCAGTTTCAGAGGCTAAAATATCACCTTTCTTGGAACCATTTTTTTTTTTTAAATCTAGTCTTGCAATCTTGGCAGAACATAATTCTGGACAACTACTGTTGTTCCTTGATATTTCACCTTAGTTTACTTTATTATATGACTCATGGTCTGTTTTCCTTGTCAATCAGGCCCTTGTTAATCAAGTGGCAGCAACTGTTCAAAATCGTTACACTAAAAATCTGCCAGATGGTGAAGTTCTATGTGGTGTTTTTACAAGAGAATATCGTCACGATGCACTCAACTGTCAGGTAGGGTATGTTCATTAATAAACTTGTTACAATGTTTTGTGACAGTACCTGTCTGTCTCTTTGATTAGAAGCCTAAAATTTTCATGAGACTTTGTGAAAATAATTTCTTTAATCTATGAGTGACAAAAAGAATTTAGAGAAAAAGTAATTTTGCTACATTCTGAAGAGTAAGAAATAGAATTTATCTTTTTCTAAGAATCTTTATATTTTGATTTCAGATTTCTACTATAGTTTATTACATTTTGGTGGTTTATTAATGGACTGAAAAGGTTTATAAGAATACTGTCATAAAAATTAATGGAAATTTCTAATCACAATTATAATATATAATATTATATATAATTATGTTTACTGCAAAGCACTTTTTAAAAAGCTCTTTAGTTTTTACTGAGCTAAATCCCCAACCCCCTGCAAAGCACTTTTGAAGGATACTATAAAACATATATTAAAGATATTATACCTATATTAACTAAATTGTAGATAGATTTCCTCCTTATTAAACTTGCATATCAATAATACAAAATAAACAAAAAATGAATGTAGGTTCATGTGACACTATGAAGTAGACCTGGAGATGTGCTACTCAAATAGCTTTTCAAGGAAAGACTTGTTGCTTAGAATGAGGAGTATGGATGCCAGTTGATCCTGGATCTTCCTGTATTGTCCACCTTCTGTGACTGAGTTAAGCATGTGTACAAAAGTGGGTCATTCTAGCTTGATGTAGAAAACCTGATAGACAATATTCATCCAGAATTTTGAGGTATATTGACTGAAGCTCTGTCCAGTCTGCAGTCAGCCCTGGTTCCCTTGTTGATTCTTGTTAATCCTAATCCAACCCAAATTCTACAGCAGGGTTAGATTTTAAAAACTCAGACCTGTGACACTGACAGTTTCTGTTTTCTAATGCTGAATGCTTATTAAAAAGGATAATGGTGAAGATGGGTATGATTAAAGCATGTCATCTGCATGTGTGCAATGTCACTAAACATTATTTTGAACACTTAATATATGCTAATATTTACAATAAAATAATTAAAACTTCCAATTTAATATTTCTGCACTTTTGAGCTGCAAAATTTGAAGTTTCATGTGTTTCAGACTAATGCATCACGATTGTCATGAAATTAATTGTCAGAAGTAACATTATAGCCTAATTTTTAGCAGACAAATCTAGGGCCCATAACTCTATCATATATAGTTTTGTGATAATGTTTGTACCTACTAAGTGCTCAATATATTAGTTAACACAATATTGTTATTTTTAGGTACTTATTACAGTGCCTGCCTGCTTTGAAATTCTGCTGCTAGCTCCACATCGCCAACAATGGGTGAAAAGGATTAGATATGTTATATTTGATGAGGTAGGTTTTGCTTTACTTCACTGGGTTAATTTTCCACTCTACATAAACACTATAATGAAAATCTTTGGTGCTTTAAGAATCTGCCTGCTGGAATTTAGATGAGGGGAAAGAGTGATTCTTTTCTTCAGCAAAGTTTACCCAAAGAATCGTAGTCAATTTTTTGCCCCACTTTCCTTGTGTGACTCTGTGGAGAATGTTAGTGCACCTTTTAAAGCTCTGTGCAAGAAGAAACTTTCATTGGAGACAGCTGTTTCAGGGTGGACAGAATTCAAATGTCATGCTGTACACTTCCCTACATAAAAATTTCAAAATCAAATCTTGGATTTTTTAAGCAGAAAATTTTGAATCTACCAGTGCTGTCAGCTACATATTATGGTACTGTCATAACAAAAAACATGACACACACAAACTACAATTCAAGGAGGCTGGTTTTCAAAAGTGTGTGTGAGGAAACCCATGAGGGCTAGTGCAGTAATCCAGAAACAGTAACTTGCTCCACTGCTTGAAGGGATAAGGGGAGGAAGTATTTACTTAAGGGCCTCACATTGGATTACCAAAACCTATCCTATACTTTTCTATTCTGAATTTGTACTTTAGCATAATTGTAGCTGGTTATGCTTTCCCAAAATTGTATACATGGGGGATAAAAGAAGCAGTCTTTGAATTTACCCACTTAGTACAATAAACATCAAGGTGTGTACATGTGTGTAGAAGTGTCAAACTGTGATATTTACTGACAAAATGTTCTATATAATCTTTTGCATATGTTTCCCTGTATATCATGGGGAGTAAAATACACCTACACTATTCACCCTTTAAGTAAACATGTACTGTACAATAGTGAAATGTAGGTGTGACTCACAGTAGCTGGGCACAGGGAAAGCAGAAACCTATTTTCGTATTCACTCACTTGGCAGATGAATGGCGAGGTGTGTACAGGAGTTTCAAAGCACAAAAAGGTGGGCGTTTAGAATTTGACTTTGGCCATATGAGCCAAAGTTTCTGTGACAGTGAAATGGAGCAAAAATCAACTGATGCAGACTCATGGAATGAAGACTTCACTGATTCAGATGATGAAGAAAATAGCAATCTTAGTACATGTTTGACTAGTCAAAATGATACAAAATAGTAACACAATCATGGAACGATCTAGTGTTAGAACTACATCTGAAAATATAGTGAAGGTCTTAGCAGAGGTGAAACCTATTGCATAGAATGCCAGCACTTGCATTCAGTGTTTGAAATTGTTTATAACAGAAGGAAATGCTGCGAAATACACAAATGATGAGATACAAGTAAAAATTCTGTATGCACCAATAGCTATACTCAAAAACTGTGTTTATTTATTTAATTTTTTATTTTAAAGTGGGTAAAACAAAACAGAACAAAACAGAACAAAGCAGATCAGAAGAAAACAATATAAGTGACACAGATTTCAAAGCAAGACAACAGGAGATAACAATGGCTACCGTAATGTTTCTGGTTTTCTTCTAAATAGTTGTCTATATCTTCACACACAATGAATTCATACAAAACAAAATAGTATAAAACTGATCAAAACGGAGTAATGAAGGTATTACCGGCCTTCAAAACCAGACAATAGGAAAATCAACAATGGCTACTGTAATGTCTCTTGTTCTCTTCAAAATAGCTGTCCGTACCTTCACATATGCTGAAGTTAAATAATACAAAACAGATTAAAACTACTCTAAACAAAGAATAAAATCATTACTAGATTTCACAGCACGATGATAGGAAATCAGCAATACATACCATAATGTCTCTTTTTCTTCAAAGTAGCTATTCATTCCATCATGCATAATACAATTGATTCTTGTAAACTGTTTATGAGAAGTTCAAGAAATGTTTGCATGTTTGTGTCTGGTGATCTGAAGAAATCTTTTGAAGATCACTATGTAAAATAACAACCTTAATTGTGCTCCTACCACCTTGTTTTGAAGGCCTGTATTGTCATTGTTTGGGGCTCTTTGCTGTTGTTATTTGCCTTTTTTGTTTCTTGTTTTTCTAGTAATTTGTTTTGTTTTATGTTTCCCTCTAATGTAGAAAGGATAGATGTACATGTGGAGGCTTATACATGCCTGAAATTGTGTTTATTATGACACCTCATTAGCTGAACTGAAAGCTTCATTGGTCCACTATACTTAACAGGCTTTTTCATGGTAACTGGAGGAATATAAAAGGCTTCCAAGTGTGGGGTTGAGCTTTGCAGAGTAATAATAACACTGAGGAGATTTGGTTTCCTTCAAAATTGCCTGAAGTTTGTTTATAAAACTATCCATTAAGAAAGAAAAAGAATTGGTATTTTGACTGTGATCCACTCATTGTTTGAGAGTTTTATTTGAAGAGGTCAAGTAATAAATACAGCATTTGAATACATGACTATTGAGAAGCATCTTGCAGCCTTTCAAGGTTGCTGTAGCTTTAGGAAGTAGATGTAAATAAATAAATAACATTTAATATATGGAAATATATATATATATATATATATATATATATATTTCCAAATGTAATATTGCATTTCAAAATAGAAAATTGTGTAGTACTATCTTTGGATTTCAGAAACTTATAACATTTACTTTGGATATGGCAAAGGAAAATAAATTAGTACTGCTGATATTAACAGTGCACTATGATGGGAATACCGATAGGGAAGCCTTGGCCACACAGAAGTCTGAGATGATTGCTTTCTACAACAAAACCAAAGTCAGAGTAGATGTTGTTGGTAAGTTATGCAGAAACTATGATGTCACCCAAAACACAAAGCACTGGCCAATGGCATGTTTTACTCTGCACTAAACATATGTAGCATAAATAGTTTGATAGTTTGAAAGAAAATAGCAAGTGAAAAATACCACAGAGAGATTTTCTTCAAGTATTGGGATTAGAATTCATAAGAGATAATTTACAGTGGAGGAAAACCATCATTCTTCCCTGAGAACTATGCAAAAGAATCATTGACCACACCAGTGAACTTTCAGGTGAATAGGCAAGCACAGCATAACAAAGACCTACTATGATAGAAAAATAAAAAAGATGTCAATTGTGCCCTACAAAAAAAAATACAGAAAGACAAAACATGTGTGCTATCAGTCTAAGCAATACTTGTACATGGGACATGCAGCTATCATGTGTACAGACTGTTGTGGGTGAGACAGTTGGAGCAAAGATTATTTCTGTGGTAGGATTTTCTTTGCATTTACTTTCTAGTTTAATAAGTTTTAATTTCTGATGTTATCTGTTAAGTTTTATAAGCAAGTAAATAGCTGATATGAAAATGCTGATGTCTATTCTAAACACTCATTAGGTATTTTCCTGTAAAATTCACTTTTACAATATAGTGATAAGCTTCTGACAAAGTAGGAAGATAAGAGAGTTGACAAGATGGCCTACCACACAGGAAAGGGAAATAGACATCAAGTATATCCTACAAAAAGACCAGGGAAGCAAAACACATGTGCTATCAGTGTAAGCAATGCATATTTATAGAATACGCTGTTGTCATGAGGCATGATCATTGAAGTAAAGATAATTTTTGTGTAGAGTTCTATTGGAATTTTCATTGTAGTTCATATAGGAATTTATTTTTGTTGTTCTTTTTTAGGCTCTGTACACCAAAAAACAGTTATGTTGAAAATTTTGATGCTTTTTTATGAACACTGAATAAATGTTAAAAATTCAATAATATTTTGATTTTTTACTCTTACACATTCATTTTTAATATAATAAACATATAAAATTAAAATTAATAATTCAATAAAAATATTCTAAGAGTATTTGTGAGTATCATGCACCCACTACAACGTGCCTTTAACACAAAATTGGCGTTATGCCCCATGGTTTTCACTTAAACTCAAAAGTATGCTCACACTGAGTTGGCTGCATTATGAGTACATTAGTTGAGGAACACAGCTGGTTCAAGATAACACTGGAAGAATAGAACCAATGGAACAATGACCTCAACCTTGTTCTCTTCCCTTCTTCTGATCCCTTGCCAAGTCTTTGTATTGACCAAATCCACTGGAACCAGTAAATATAAGAGCCTTCTGAGGTAGTACCTATAGGTCAGTTTCCCTGAAGGGGTGGAATGAAAACAATTTAGAGTGATAGGATCATATAAAGGTATTTAGCAAAGTTGTTTAGAGACATCATTAAAAATACTTATTCAAGGAGATTGAAAATATTTTGAAAAAATATATTCTTTGGTCTAAGGAATTTTCAATCTGAAAGGGGAACAAAGCCATATTTAACTTACTTTTTCTTTGTTATAAACTTGGAATTACCAAATATATTGTGTCTGGTATGTTTGGTAGTAATTTATAGTGTTTATTTTTAGTTAATCTGCATATGTATGCTGAGTGATTTTCACATTCTTTAAACCAAAACAAAATCCAACAAATTTGCCTATGAAATTTAGAACCTTAAATTGTAGTCTAATGTCAAATCTCTGAGGTGATACATCACTGGAATCTTACTTTTTCCTATTTTATGTAAGGGTATACCTGAATGGTGTTGATGACTATTCTAACGCAGCAGAGAAAAAGTGATATATATGTATTCATAAATATATATGCATAAATATATTTGCAGTTCTGATTGTAAGTCTTTTTGAGTTGATTATCAAGTCATAATTTAATCTGTTTAATTTCAATCCCATGCAAAAATCTTTCCCTAGTCTATTTAGTTTATTTGGTCAAAAGACATTTGTTCACTTATTTGGCAAGTTCTTAAGGAATACTTCCAGAGTGTGAGGCATTGTGTGAGAGCTAGGACTATATAGGTATAAGCTTACAATTTAATTGAGAAACAGAAGTTAAACATGTAAGTACAAAAATGATTGTAAGCCCACACTAGTGATTACTGTGAAGGGAAAGAATGGACTGTCATGACTACAAGAATGACAAGGTCACAGGAAGACACCTCTAAAATTGGTGGTCATAAAACTCTTTCATGAGGCCTGACATTCAGGTGAATTCTATATGTTCAGCAAGAGGCAATAATAGTATTTATTGCTGTTTTAAAATTGTATTCATTGAGTATTTTATGCAGAGAGAACAACAACGGGAAAGCTCTTGGGTAGGGACTGTGTGGTCAATGAATAAAGACCAGTATGTCTAGATCATGATAAGAATGGGGGGGAAAGTGGCTTGAGATAAATCCAGATTGGCAGCAGTGACCAAATTACATCAGGCATTATAATCTTGGCAATGGTGTGAGGGTTATAGAGTGACAAGAAAGGAAGTAAGGACAATGATCGAGAGGCTCTTGGAGCAGTGCAATGAGAGGTGATGGGGGCTTCGTTGGCAGTGGGTATAGACAGAAATGCACACATTTGAAAGAAAATTTTGAAAGTGAAACAAAGAAAAAATATTGTTGGGTAGGGTATGAGGGTTTAAAGAAATCCAGGTTTCTACTTTTTCTATTGCCTGGAATTTCTACTACATATTTTAACTTGTCATATTTAATAAATGCTGGTGGGAAATTGTGCGTAAGGATTTCATATCTTATTTTCTGTTTTTAAGTCAACTTTTTCAGCTGAGAAAATTTCTTTCTTTAATAGGTCCATTGTCTTGGTGGAGAAATTGGAGCAGAAATCTGGGAGCATCTCCTTGTTATGATCCGATGTCCATTTTTGGCTCTGTCAGCCACAATTAGTAACCCTGAACATCTCAGAGAGTAGGACTGCATTCTAGTTTGGAGTGAAGGCTTGCCTGTCTTAAACATTTGAATTGCATATTTTCTATATGGGCTTTGAAGAGTTTCATAAGTTTCTGGTTAGCTAATAGTTTATGTGTAGATGATCAAGGTAGTGCTTTCTAGCACTTTCTGGCCCGTGCTGGGCTACCCTCTACAAGTATCCAGGATTCCCTACTCCAGCCAGATCTGCAATTTAATGGAAATTTCTCCCCAACATCTCAAAACAGATTAGTAAGAAACGATGAATACATGTTTATTTTTTCTTTATCAGGAAACTAATAATAGAGATATAATAATACCGTTCAGCCTTCAACCATATGATGTGTTGACCCACTTTGTAGAGATGGCTAAAAGATATCAAAGCTTAATCAATTGCATGTCATTTTTGTCATTGAGTGTGATTGCTGCACAATAATAATGATTACAACATTGAACCCTGTGATAAATACCTCCTATGTGCCAACTACTGTTTTAAGTATTTTGAATGTATTAAAATTTTTTTTAAATTATAAGACAGGGATTTAGCTCAGAGGCCTAAGTACCTGCCTGTGGAGCATGAGGTTTGATCCCTGGTACCAAAAAACCAAAACAAACAAACCAAAACAAAAAAGAAACACTTCTTTGAATTTAAATGCTAGCAAGCCTTACAATTTAGTATTTTTCCATTACTGTTATTAGAAAACTACCACTTCTACTAATACTACTACTGTTACTACTACCACTACCATTGCTACTTATTTCAATTTTAAAATATGAAAAATAAGGTACAGAAAAACTAAATGTTACAACCAACAGCCACTGCTTGCAGAATTTAGGCTGGAATTGAATCTTTCAAATACATTTTTAAAGCACGAAATTGTCAGTTGTCTTTCCTGATAGTATTTAATTAATGGGAAACTTTTCCATTTGCTGTCTGAATAATATGTAAGTTTATTTTTAAGGTGGCTGCAATCAATAAAACATTACTGGAGAGAAGAAGACAAAATAATTGAAAAAAGGATGACCTCCAGAAGAAGTGCTGGCTGCCGTGCCAGTTTCTCCAAAAACTACCTGCAAATAAAGCAATCATATAGGGTTAGACTTGGTAGGTTAGATAGATTCTTATAAATTTTATCTTTCATGTTAAAATTCTTCCCAGTCATTACTTTTCCATTAATTAGAAAAGTTGTGTCCTTCAATTTTAGTGCTTTATGGAGAGAGGTACAATGATTTAGAGAAGTACGTATGTTCCATCAAAGAGAATGACATTTGCTTTGATCACTTTCACCCATGTGCTGCACTAACCATAGATCATGTAAGTAATAACTTCGTCATGTTTGCTCTGAGTAATACAAGTTATCTATCTATATTATAAATGAAAAACTGCTTACTTGATACTTAGCAGAAATAAAGAATAGATGCTTACAACAGATTTTTCCACCTTGATTTTAGTGTTCTTTCTAGCTCTGTTGATTCTTCAGTGGCATTTGGATCTACAATGCTTAAAATCTACTAAAGTTTTAACCTGAACTTTTAAAATTGTATTTATTCTGGACATTATTTTTGCCCATGTTCTTTCTTGTCAACACCCTTCTCTCAATACAGCTAAAACTTCATGAGAACAACTCCTGGTACCTGTGAGAGTCTGATCACCATATATGGTTTTACAAGGAAATGTACCTATCTATCTATCTATCTATCTATCTATCTATCTATCTATCTATCTACCTATCCATCTATCTATCTATAAATACCTCAATATATTGAGATATACATATCTCAATATATAGCAATCACAATATATTTTGGTAGTGAACCACTAAGGCAAAGACCTAAAAAGATTTCCATTGGGGCAATATTAGGAGGAAATAGGGAAGGATTTCTTAAAATTTTTCTGGAGTATTTCTCTTCTTCACTTATTCTATTTCTATGAATGATCAATTTAAATTCCTATTGCTTGTCAAAGTGACAGCAGGTAAATACCTCATCTTCCTTCTTAAACTTATGAAGTTAAATGCATTCTACATTCTGGTATGATATTAAACCTCATTAATATAATTCAGGTCTTCCCCAATCATTAAAGGCTTTCCTTTGAAAGGACCAAATGTATAGCTCTGCTACTCAACTAAGGTCTTCTCTCACCACATTCTGGTGTCTCATCCCTTCACCTACTGCATGTACCTTCCTTGGGAAACTCCTGCTCTCTCTTGTTTCTCAGATATTTAAACCCCATGCACATACCAGCTTTCCAGATATTGTGCTTCTTGCACAATGTGAATGTGACTCCATTTCACAATCCTGTGACTTCCTCAGCTAGATGTACTGTAATCTTTTTTCAGTAGTTTTGTCTGGGCTTCTTATGTTACACAAATTAAGCTCAGCTTGCTGCTGAGGATGTTTACATGTATGTGTCCTTTATCCTTCAAGAATAATGCTTTGAAAACAAATTTTATGTATAGTTCCTAACAAATGGGCATGTATAGAAGATGTGCTCACTAAATACATGTTAAATAAAGATAGTCAACTGAAATTGAGCACTTGCTATGTATTCTAGATGTTTTATGTATTTCACTTTTTTAAAGCATCACAATTACAGATATCCTATTACTGTTTCCATTTAGGGTTGAGAAGCATAAAATTCTTAATGAACTCAGTGCTAAATAAATGGTGGGACCAGAAAGCAATGTCAGACTCTCCACTCTGTTTTCTAGGATCTGTCCAACAAACACAGATGAGTGTGAGTCACTTTATAGCCTTTGATACAGGCTTCACTGGCGTTTGAAAGCAAATAAACAAACTTGAATGTTTGTGACTTTCCACTAGGACTTTAAGAAGAAGTCTTATTTATTTATTTATTTTTTTGGCAGGGATGGAGCTCGCGACTTTGCGCTTGCCAGGCAGGCGCTTATGTTGCTGAGCTAAATCCCCGGCTTATTTATTTTTTTTGGTAATGCTCCAATTCATCTCTAAATAAAACTTAAAACAGTGACATATTCTTACGACTTAATTCACATTCCTAACCTAGAATATAGCTAATAACCCAAACATAAATAATAAAAGATCCTCCTGACTTCTCTCTCTTTTCCTTCTTTCCTTCCTCCCTTTCCTCTTTCCTTCTTTCCTCTCTTGTGATAGCCAGAGATTATCTAACATTTTCACCATTATTTGTAATTAAAAATAGGATTGTACTTTAAAATAGCTATTTTGTGTAAGATGGCTTAAAGTAGGTGATCTTTAAACAGCAATGCATAAATAAAACATTCTTTAAACGAGTTTTTAAAACTTAACAGCTATTTATAAATGAGGCGATCTATTGTCTACTTATTCTGAAGAAATCTTCACACTGTAGCAGCTTTTTAAATTTTATTTTATTTTATCTTTTTTTTTTTTTTGGTATGGGGATTGAACTCATGACCTCTTGCTTGCCAGGTAAGCACTTATGCCACTGAGCTAAATCCCTGGCCCCTATAGCAGCTTTTTGTGATGTAGATTTTCCAGTAAGCAACCTCAGTAAGTATTCTTTATTTAGCAGAACATGTGAACTTTCTCTCTTGGGAAGGGAATATTATCTTAGTCCATTCAGCAGGCTCCTATAACAACGATAAAAAAATCAGTGTCTTTTTTTCATAGTTCTGGAATCTGGCAAGTTTAAGATTAAGCGTCTGGCAGATAGGGGATCTGGTGAGGAATCACCTTCTGGTTCATCAGTGGATCCCTCTTGCTGTATTCTCACATGGTAGAAAGGACAAGGTAGTTCTCTGGGGTTTCTTTAATAAAAAAATTAATATCATTTATAGTAGTTCTTCTCAAATGACCTGTTGCCTCCAAAAGCTGTCAGCTCCCAAAACCATCACTCTAGGGGCCACACTTTAATGTGTGAGTTTGGAGGGATCATAGTCATTCAGGCTACAGCAAATATTTATCAGCAGGTCAGTGACCAAGTTTTCACTGGCAAATTGTAGCAGTAATGGTTGATACCGGCAGAAATGTTGAATACAACTTTTGGAGAACAGGAAATTTTTATATCTACTAAAGTTTTTCCAAAATGAAAAAAAGAATGGCAGACACATTCCAAAGATTTAAACCAGATCTAAATCAGGAACATGAACAGGGTATTTGTTGCAGTATTTTCAAGGTTGACTATAAGACTTTGTCTTGAGGTTGACCCAGTTCCTATCTTGGAATCTAAGCAAAGATTGTCCTTTTTGCCTTGCTTGGTATACATAAAAGTAAAGAAATCATATTCATATTTAAAACAATTTTAGATTCAGTTTCAGAGCAAAAGTACTGTCTTCTTGTTTACAGCATCCACATATCTTTCCATTTTCCTGGACTCTTGATTTGAGCTATAAATATAGTCCACAGAAGATTAAACTAATTAAAAGCTCTTAGAAAATAAATCAAAGCCTTTTGATGAATTTTTTGATCTTTATAATTTTGTAATTCAAATACACTCATGGATGGTATTTTATTCTCATAGTAGAGCATTACTACTAACATTTAAACCTTTCGGTTTAATGCTGTTCATTGACTTTGGACTTCTGTTTGTGCTCTGAGGAAAAAAAATGTATTGCAAAAAGAATCTTAAAACATTTAATTTTATTTTAAACATAGATTGAAAAGTATGGATTTCCTTCTGATCTTGCTCTTTCACCTCGAGAAAGCATCCAGCTTTATGACACCATGTTTCAAGCCTGGAAAAATTGGCCACAGGCCCAGGTAAATAACATTTATGAAATTAATGCTGTTATAGGGTATAGTAGCAATGCTATTCTGAGCTTTCACCCTATCTAATCACTTGTATTTGACCTTTTAAAGCTATAAGTGGGCTCTTCAAAAATAAGACAGGCTTCATACATTCTTCTTGAGAGGTTTTAAATGGCATTTACTTCATTTGTGAAAATGTTTCCTCTCAACTTCTGAGATACTGTGCTATTTTAGTCTCCTCTTACACCTTGTTTACTAGTCCTCCTTTTTCTGTTCTTTCTCTCTGTCCTTACTGTTTTCTCTTTCATCTCTGACTCAGTGGATCTCTATCCTTTCTTTTGCTCATAGTTTTATGTATTAGAAGCTGTAGAGAATAATAAGGAATTCCTCAGTCTCTGACCTCAAGAACTTGAACAGTTACTTATGAGACACATAATTGAGAATGATGTTTCAATTTTTAGACATAATTTTATGTAGCTTTGTGGTATTTTTTTTCCAGAAATTATGTCCAGAGAACTTCATTCATTTCCAGAACAAATTAATCATTACAAAGATGGACGCTAGAAAATATGAAGAGAGCTTAAAGGCAGAATTAAGAAGTTGGGTTAAAAATGGCAATATAGAGCAGGTAATTTTCACACGGTTTGGCAAAGCACCATATTGTCTTTATTGTTTTCTTGAGTTATATCAGTTAATACATTTTTCCCCCACTCTCAGTTTTCATTTTAGCATTTTAAATGTATGTGAAGTTTAGTGATTCTGAGATAGAATAAGAAGAGGGGAAATTTTTATTTTTCTTTGATACTCAGTGTCTCCTAAAGCTTGAATGAGAGGCTGGTTCTTCACAGATGTTACAAAAGAAAGGGGCTGAGGGTCTGTATCTGAACTCACGGTAGCTGAGAATTTCTACTCTTTTTAAATTTTTAAGTCTTGGAGTTTTTGAAAAATAAAATTTTCAACATATTTGAAAAAATAATTTTGGTAGCTATTCATTAAAATTTTATCCTGGAATTATTAGTACACTCATTTAAGTCAGTTCTGTTCTTCTAATTGTACTTTTATTCTTTTCATAAATTGAGATTTTTGATTTTTTAAATAATGATATATATTAATTTTCTCATGTGATTTTTTTTCCATTATGTTTTAATTTGGTCTTCTTCAGTTCAAAAATATAAAGTAATTAATGTCTTAGCAGCTTTCTCACTTGTTGAAACAAAATGTCAGACACCTGCAACTTAAAAAAGAGACTTGTTTTGGTTCCCAGTTATAGAAGTCTTGATCTGTACATGGTCAGCTGGTTCTAAAGACAAATGGCAGTGGTGGAGTTTCACGCCTCATGGTTGTCAGCAGAGAAGAGAGGAGTGAGGGAGGGAGACACTGTATGCCCTCCCAGGTCCACCGCTTGTGACCCACTTCTAACCAGATCTAGCTTCTTAACAGCAATCAACTGTGGCACTCATGATCCAGTCACACCCAGAAGCCCCACCTCTGAGCACATAAGATGTTTGGGGAGCACTCTAGATCTAGATCATAACAATTTCTTTGTAGTTATGTTTTCATGTAACAACCATAAAAAATGTACTTGGGAGTAGCTTTCCCATGTGACTTAAAACACTGACTTCCCCCTTCTGTCCTGCCATAGTGGAACCAGTATCAATTGCTGAACAATTCTTCTCTTAGGTTGATTCAAGTTATCTTAAAAATTGCATGCTAAACTATATACATTTTTGTTTTCTAGTTTAATTATTTGTATATTTGGCTACTTTTAGCATGGCTATATATAGATATAGATGTAGATATAAATATATATTCATAGTATTATTTTATTTTTTATTTAAATTTTTTATCTTGTACTATTTTAAAGAACCGCAGAAACAAAGTAGAAAGCTATGAAAATATTTCAGAAAATAGTAGCAATCTATTTCTTTGCTATGTAAGATGAATTATAAATGTTTTTTTATTTACTGTTGCAGGCTAAAATGGTACTAAAGTCTCTTAGACCTGATTCAGCTGTTAGTTCAGGAAATATGTTGGAGAAATTTCCACTTCTTGTTGAAAAACTAAAGGAAATGGGAAAGTTACCTGCTCTGTTTTTTATGTAAGTAATATAGTTTGTTTTTTATTGTAATTTACATGAGACTTTTTTAAGATGGAAAGAAGCATACAAACTTTAGTGTTCTTATATAATATTCATTAATATTTGAGGGACTAATTTGTTAGTCAAATGTATGTCTTGTTTAAAAAATACATCTTTCTTGCTCAATTGTTTTAAAATTTATTTAGTTTTGGGGTTATAGATTGTCTTCTTTATTTTGTTAGTCCATTTTTTGCTTTCTTTTTACTTTAAACTGATAACTTTCTTATCAGTTGGTCTTCATTTTAGTATACCTAGATTCTTTGTGAAAGAAATTGAATGTATATGTACATAATTATCCCACATAAAATTAAAGTGTCTTGTGATATGATAAAAGATTTACTGGCAGGAAATTCTTGTGATTTTACTTTATAATGATGAGAACTATGACCTGCAGGTACTGAAATCTTTTTGAATTTTGTGTTAGAGTATACAGTGACTTAAAATTTAAAAATAGTAATTCAACTACTACAGATTTTGTAAAGTGACAACAAAATATAATTTATTCAATAGATAAATGCCATATGCTGGGTTAACCTTGACGATATATATAACTTGGGATCAGAAGGGAATGCTTTTATTTGCTTTAGATAATTTCTAATTTTCTATAAGTCATGAATCTTCACATAAAGCCAAAGAATCTTGCTCTCATTGTAAAGATTAATGGTATATGTTTACATGTAAGTAGCCATAGTAATGAATTCTCATGGGTAATATACATTTAAAAGAATTATGACAGGTGAATGAAAAATTATATTTTGAAATTTGGGGATGACTCTACTATTGTTCCTTTTATCTTTATTATTGAAAAGAGGAAAATACAGTTCTGGGTTATGAAGCACTCATGTAGCTCATCCATTTCAGTTTCAGAAATGCCTAGGGTGTTAGAATAAGAGCCATTCTCGAATCCTGGGATATTTCCAAAAGTCTAACTACAAAAAAGAAACCTCAAATTAACTGTTCCTAACTTGCATATTCAAAGGTAAAATTTTACCTGTGAACCCTCAGTATTTTTCTAATGAGTCTAAGAATAGAATTGATATAGGGAGGAGTGACAAGAGAAAAGCATACAAATTGAAATAGATTGCATGTTGCACAGGAACCTTCCTCAGGAAAAGAAAGCCCAGGGACAAATAGTTGAGCCCTTAATATTGAACTGAACAGTGTCATAATGTGACACAGCAAAGGGTCCAGGGGGAGGGTAGTTAATTTGTTGAAGATATAACTCAGAAGATAAATTTTAGTTTTACAAGATTTGCATAGACTTCAGTTGGCCTCAACTTGTCATCCTTGATACAAAGAATAGTTTTCTCCATCTGGTAAAAATAACATTTTTCATGTAGGTTTTTAATTTCCTACTTTTTACAAAATGATCATGAATCTGCAGTTTTTTTCAAGTACCTTTCATTGAAAATATTTAATATACCAGAAAAGTAAAGGGTGAATAGCAGGCTCTGAACTCACATATATACTTAAAACATTTAAGAAGAAAAATATTCTTAAAAATATCAAAGATTTAATTCTACTTTTGTATGTTTTTATAGAACCTTGAGTTCTCTGTAACACAAACTCAGAATTTTTGATCTTATGTAGTTTGTTCTTTTTTTTTATTTTAAAGAGAAAAAAACAGAAAAATCAAGAAGCAAACAATCAAAAGACAACAGCAAAAGCAAAATGACAACAACAGTGACAACAAAACAATAGTGACATAGGATTTCAAAACAAGATGATAGGAATTTAGCAATGGTTATTGTGTTCTATATTATTTCTTCAAAATAGTTGCTCAGGTTACCAAATACAGTCATGTGAGATGGATCAAATAATATCATTTCCCATTTGAGCAGTTTCTCTTATGTAATTTGAGCTAGTCTTAAATCACCTCTTTAGATCACATTCATTCTAAATAAGTTATTAAAGAAATTGGGTTAAAATTATTTCCAAGTGTGCTAGATTTGTTAAAATGATGCACTGTCATGAGAACAACATTTAATAAAGTAAGATATACTTAGACCCTACTTTCTTGCATTAATGTAAGATGGGAAGCAACTGACTGTTACAGTTAACATGAATTGGAATGCCAAATGTTACCACATAGGATCTCTGGGGCTTGGGAGCAGTTGCTAAATCAGTATCTCTCTCTCTCTCTCTCTCTCTCTCTCTCTCTCTCTCTCTCTGTCTCTCTGTCTCTCTCTCTCTCTATCTGCTATGTAGGGGTAGTAACAGTATTTTCCTCATAAGATTTTTGTGCATATCAAATGAGTTAACATATTTAAACCACCTATAATAGCATGTGACAAGAGTATAATATGAATGTTTATTGCTCTGCTTCATTGTCTAATATATGAAATTTCTTGCCATGTAGCATCATTACCACTTTCTCAATTCTTACTTTGGCAGTGTGCCAATTTATTTATTTTTTACTAGCTAACTACATTTCCTTTTACTGTCAAACTCTGTAAAGGCTTTTTTAGAGAAAGTCTCTGCCTCAAAATTTCAATTTGAAAACTTTATTATGTAGACACAAGCTATTATTTACTATGTGTTCTATGGCTAATGATTAATGCCTATTAACTTCTAACCACAGCACTTTGTCAACAAGCTATAGTGACAATAAATAAATAAATACATAAATAATAAAAAATCTTTCATGAAGTTTTTCAGTGATCTTTTAAAAAGCCCTAATTCCTGATATGGGGAAGTGGATATGAAATAAATATAAGGAATACTTACTTTATTTTTTCATCACAGATTGATAGAATTTGATTTGTAGCTCTTTGTTTAATTAAATGTTCAGATCTAAAAAGTCCTAATGATATAACCTGGACTAGGTCCATATGGTAAATATTAAGGTGTCAAGAAACCTGGATCGCTATATTCCTAGGTACTTATATTTTAAAAGGTATAAAGTCCAGATCTGGGAGATGTTTCTGGATTGTAATGACACTTGGGGTTTATCTGGTTTCTGGGAAGACATAATTATGTCAGAAGAGATTAAGGTTGATAATCTATAATTCTTTTCATTCTGCCAAAAGAAAAAAGATTTTTCATTTATTAAAAACATTTTCTCTCCTTCCTGAGGAAGGGTTAGTATAACACAGGGACAGTGTTCTTCTGTATACAAATGGGGAAATTCCACTGCTCTATTTTCTGTGGAATGAGTATCTGTCTACTCTTACAGGAAGAAGTCACATGAGCTCTTATTGCAGTGTCTCGGTAATGACTGCCATGAGGGAAACTTATTCTTTACTGTTAGGTAGTGAATAAGGTGTCTGTGGAATCAGAACACCTAGTGTGCATTTCAAAGTAAACTTCATAAAGCTGATCATTAAGAAACACAACAGATATATCAGAATAGTAGCTATATATAGAAATATAAGTTAAATTTTATTTATGATATTTTTTCAAGGTGAGCATTCTTTTTATTTCTTCCTAGATTCCATATAACATCTGTAGAACATTTTGCTGAGAGGGTATATGAATTTTTAGAGGCAAAGCAGGATGAAAAAAAGTCTCCTAAAGCTGATAAAGAAGTTCACGACAAGGCTTGCAAACTTCAAAAAGTAAAGAAATCTATTGAGAAAAAGAAGACATTGTATTTTACCAAGTAAGCCAGCAAAGAGTTAGTATGCCTCACTGCCCCAGTAGTAAACATACATTGAATGTGTCCTACAAAGAAGTTCTACTTTTTATTTGACGTTACTTGCAATTTGGAAGGGAGAATTATATTAGAGATCCAAAGCATGAATATCATGGTTAAATCATGTGGTGGAGTAAACAAATGGTGTGTTACAACAGCAGAATCAGAGTCATGACAGCACAGATGTGTATAAAGGTCAAAGTCTGCTTGATAAGAGTGATTTGAGTCCTGAGATTCCTATGTGGTAGCTGGTGTAGATTTGTTTCCTAAAATGTTATTTTCAAAAACAGAGATGACAAAAGCCAGAAAAAGCCAAGAATATTGGACCAAAGCTTCATACAAGAAGCTGAGTATAATTGTCTGCTGAAAAGTCTAGAGAAGAGCTTGGAAATTCCTCGGGATTGCACGTATGCCAATCGAAAAGCTATGGATGCTGAGGTCAGTGATGAGAAGGGCAGAGTTCTCTGGGAGAATAAGCCATTCATCAGCCATAGCTTCTTTATTATAGACAGTGATTAATGGAAAGACTAGATGTAATCCTTGGAAGAAGAGAAATTCCACGTAAGACTCCACATGGGACCTTCTGGCCACACATAATTTTTGAGGGCTCTTGAATATATACTTAAAAAACTTTGTTCCCCCTTGAGAATGTCTGTCCTTTCCACTGTAAATTTTTTTCATCCTGAATTCTAGACTTAGTCATATAAAGCTGATTTCTGATACTTCTCAAAGTATTTTTAAATTTGGTTTATTTTTAAATTAATTCTATTGGTACAATTAGATATAAATAGTGATCACATGCATCATAGGGAATTTGCACCTATTGCATAGGAATTTTCACCTAAACGTTTTTAATGATTTAAAGCTAGATAAGAAATTAACAAAATCCTGAAATGTCTTGCTTTGTTCAGTTATTGAAGATGTTGTTTGACCGTGTAAAATTCGAAAGAAAAGGTGCAGAACTGAAACGTTTGGCAGAAAGGGGTATTGGATATCACCACAGCTCCATGACTGCCAAAGAAAAACAACTAGTTGAAATTCTCTTTCGAACAGGATTCATTAGGGTAAATATTTTCTCATTCTTGAAAAAATAAAGTTGAATGTTTTTGCAAAGTAAAAATATAATCACCTTTTTCTCACGTAAATGTGTCTTTTATCTCTTTTGTTACAACCCGTAATGTAACTATATTTCTCCATCTTGTTTGAGGCAAGATGTTTAAAATTTATTATTCAGTTTATCTATTTTCCTGAAATTAAAAAAAAGATTTCTTTGACAGATGGTTTTCCAAATATTTCTATTATGAAATATACCCATGCTGATCCTTGCACAGCCCCTTGGTTTTTGTTTATAATATTTGGAAAGTTTGCCTGCTACTTACATGATTTAGGCTACATGGGTTTGGAGGACATTTGTAGTAGCATTGTGATCAGATTTTTTTCTAATAAATACATGAAATAAAGGCAAGAATATGTGTTTTCTGAGAGTCTGCTGCTTACTTTAGCAGAGATTTTAGACATGTTACTTTTTTTCGTAAGTGTGGCACAAGGAATTAAACCCAAGGGCTTTGTACTGAGCTATATTCCCAATCTTTTGAAATTTTGAATCGGGTTCTTATTAAGTTGACCTGACTGTTTCAACTTGCGATCTTCCCACCTCAGCTTCCTGTAATGCTGAGATTATAGGTGTGTACACAAAATTCAATTTAGAGGTGTAGTTTCTAAATATTATCTTTCCTGGGTAGACAGTGGAAAAGAGGCAAATGAACTGATGCAACTTTCAAACCAAACCTGTGTTATGTTTTGTGTAGTATGTGTCATGCGAGAATATGAGGGTGGTCTGGAGCAATTCATAAGGGGGTTTAGTGAATTCACTAGTAAATTTGAATCTCGATTAATAGCTAAGAGTAGACCCTGACTTTTACAAGTTATCTATAATAAATTTTGTATGACATATACTGCATTCAGGAGAGAGAGAGAGAGAGAGAGAGAGAGAGAGAGAGAGAATGAGAGAGACAAAGAGATACAGGAATCCTCTTAGATTAGGTAGCATAATCTTTAGTTATAATAAACTACATGTTGCAGAATGCCTGACAGCATAATTAAAGTGGAATTTGTTATTTGGGAAAAGAAAATATATTTTTAACAAATTGGATTTTTTAAGCTAATTCAAGATTAATTTAAAAAAAACTGCCAAAATGTTATGAATTGAAGTAGACATACCTATTTTGATCAGCATATTCTATTTCTAAAATAACATCTAGTTATTTGTAATTATTCAATTACTGAGAGTTTAGTGAACAATTAAGTAGATCACTCTAGAGAAAGTCTGTGGAACTAGTTCTTTGTTTTAAAGAAACCATAAGATTTTGTTTTCTAAATTAAACTTCTTTCCTTTTCCATGTTTGATTTTGTTAAAGAACTTCAGAAAGATATTTGAAAATCATATGTTACATTTTGATAGATGCCTAACCTCAGTTACTGAATTATTAAACAATTACTCCCTATACTTAAATATTAACACTAAGTAGAGCATAGATGCCAGTCAATTTAAAGAGAAAGAAAAATAAAAAAATACCTAACATTAGATAAAGAAAGAGCAAGAAATTGAGTTATGTAGGTGAACATTAGAGTTTTCCCTGCCCTTTTTATGGTCAGTTATTGTGGGAATTCAGGGTGGGGGATCTTATTTTTTCTTATAACTGAGATATGTTATTGATGTAGATATCTCAATTAATTTTAGCAGAGGAAGTATGTAATTGACTATAATAGATTTATTTATTTTATTTATTTATTGTCTTTTGAGACAGGTTCTCATTATGAAGTTCAGGCTGGCCTTGAGCTCACGTTGTAGCCCAGGCTGGGTTTGAACTTGCAATGATCCTCCTGTCTCTGCCTCCCGAGTGCTGGGATTGCAGGTGTGCACCACCACACCAGGCTCAACCATAATAGGTTTATAAAAGATTTACTGGTCTTTCAGATAAATTTTTTCTAGTAATTTATTTATAAATATTGACACCTGTAATGTGCCAGGTACCCTTTTTGGTGGTAGGGATACAGTGGTAGATGATGCTTAGAGTCTGATATCAGACAAGAAAAAAAATAGGGTTATTCAGGTAGTTTTTAGTCCTTAAAAATGAATAATGTAGAACAGAGAAGTAGATAATGATGGTAGAGGGCGATGACTCTGTGGTTGTCTAGAAGTTTCTCCAAAGCATTTGAGCAAACAAAGGATGGTGTCACAGGAATGACTATTAGGGATACGTTCTGAGCTCACAACTAGCACTGTAACAGCCTTGATTTGAAAATGTGCAAGGTGTGTTTGTGAAATAGAAAAAAAAATCAGTGTGTCTAATATTGATAAATTTATACTGTGATTTAATTAAAATTCAAAGAGGTTTCAGTAACTTTGTGGAAGGAAACAATTGCATTCTGTTAAAAAGCTTGCATGATGTATCTTTTTATTCTCTTGGCAGGTGGTGACAGCTACCGGAACACTTGCTTTAGGAATCAACATGCCTTGTAAATCAGTGGTTTTTGCTCAAAACTCAGTCTATCTGGATGCTTTAAATTACAGACAGGTAATGCAATATGCATATGCTTGTTTAATTTGCTTGCTAAAATGTCATAAAACAGTAAAAAACAATGTAAAGCCATCATTTTTCGAACATGCTACAATTCACTGAATGGCATACTTGGCATTCATCCCTGCCTGAGTGCCATTTTTAGCATGGTGTAGTGGGAAGCAAAGGAGTTTCAGATTATGTGTGACTACTGCTGATCAGGTGTGTGACCTTTCATGAGATATCTAAACTGATTTTCCTGATTGGTCTCCAGAATGTGTGATAATTATAATCTCATGACATTTATAAGAATCAAATGAAATGATTTATAAGAAAGATAGGTATAAGGAATGCTAAACAGATACTTGTTCGTTTACTTTGCATGCAGTTTTGCACACTAGGTTTAATGCTTTTTCCTGATTTGTTAAGACATGTAATCTATTATTCAGTCTGCTCCATTACTCTCCTTAGGGATGTTGGCCTTTTGCCTTAAATCACTGCATCTATTGTCTTTCATCATACTACGTTGGCTGATTGGAATGATTTCCCTAATTTTAGATTCTTCTTATTCTATGTCCTGAAGGCAGCATTGTACAGTGATAGCAAATCTCTTAGAGACTGAGTGACCAACTGCTGTCCAAAATCCATTTGTTTGTTACAAAGTGTCAACACTGCAATTAAACCTGAATACAGAGGTGTCAGTATAGAAAAAAAACAACTCATACATTAACATCTTTTGTTCTGAAAGAAAAATACAATATGTGTGACATAAGTTTGCCACCTCTGGCATAGAGTCTTTGTATAGTTTCTCTGATCATGAACATTTGGTTAGTATTTCTGTTAGCAGGACCAAATTTAGATGGAAGGCACTCAACATATATAGTTTTATCAAAGGCCTCCCTCTTTCCTTCTTGAAACACTTTTTATTCTCTTGGAACCAATGTTCTTCGTCCGATTAACATTCTTATGTTTTTTCCATTGACCTACCAGTCCCTGTCCTTTTTATTTCTATTCTTGCTATTATATTCTACATGAACTTTCTTGGAATTTTATCTTCAGGAATCTCATAGTTTAGATTTGTTATCCAGGGTATTAGGATATTTTAGATGACAGATTTGGGAATTAAGCTGCCAGAGTTTTAGCCCCAGATCTTCCACTTTCCAGCTGTTTCACTTGGGATAAGCTTGTTATCCACAGTGTTCTCCATGCCCTATTTCCCACATAATGGGTACAGTAATTATATAGAAGTCATATTTTATTGGGAGGTCTATATGATAAAAAAGTAGAGGACCTAGCACTTTCCATGTACTTAATGAGAATTAATATAACCTCTGTAAAAAAATTTATTCTTGTTTTATAAGTGGTATTTCTGATTTTCATCTTGCTTCAGTGTTTCCTGGATATATGCATAGTATTTCTTTTGTAATTCATAGCTCAAAACATTTATGTGTGAGAAAGAACAGAACAGAAAGAAATCAGAGGGAAAGGACCCGGGAATGGGGAAAAATTGGTACAACAGAGTTCATCTAAGTGAAGCTAAAATCAGGTTCTAATCTTTTGATCATATGTTCTTTTGATCATATGTTCTTTGTTCCACATATCACTATACAAATACCTGATAGAATTAGCGATATGAAATAAGTACATAAGAATGAAAATGTCTCATCTTCCAACACTGACTCAGTCATGGGAAATCTAAGGCCTACATGAATGGATATTCATTTTGGTTAAGTAACCTTTGGACCTATACACAATATGCTTGCTTGAAAATGACACACAAGGATCAGATCTTTCACTATGATAGAAAAAGTACTTAGAAGAATTTGACATTGTGAGTCTACTGTGTTTCCAGATGTCTGGTCGTGCTGGAAGACGGGGGCAAGACCTGCTAGGAGATGTATATTTCTTTGATATTCCACTCCCCAAAGTAGAAAAACTCATAAAATCCAAAGTTCCTGAGCTCAGAGGACAGTTCCCTCTCAAGATAACACTGATCCTGCGACTCTTGCTGCTGGCTTCCAAGGCGGATGACCCAGAGGACGGCCAAGCGAAGGTACCATGCTGGGTGCCACCAGCAAACTACTTGGTCACTAGTCTGGCAGAAGTTGGGTCTGCTGTTTTGGTTTTCTTTCTTTTCTTTTCTTTTTTTCTGCTGGAAATCTGTAGCAATTACCCTTCACTTTCAAAGGTCTTTTAACGCTTTTTAGTGTCTTCTAGAGAGGATTATGGGAAGTAGAGGAGAATATGATTAGTTTTGTTTGATTGCTTTATGAAACATAAATTTTGAGCTGGATGGGCACTGGAAGTCACCCAGGACATTGTTTTCCTGTGTAATAGACACGGTCTTATTGTACAAAAAGTGGTGAGTGTGGCTGTAAAAAGATTTGGGTCAGATTCCTGTTTCTTCCATTTAAGAGGAAAATAGTAAATTTTTATGACTCTATAATAAAGGTTTATTTTTTCATAAAAATTAATCTAGCTCCTTACAGTCTATTCAAGAAATGCAGGAAATTGGAAGAGAAAAAAAAGTACTCTAGTTCTAGTGCCAGAGACTATCACAGCATCATTTTGGTTTAGTCATTTTTTTTTCCCTAAGGCATTCTTGTGCTTTTTCTTTTTCTAAATTTGATTTTGCAAAGTGGATGAATTTATGTATAATTGGACTTCAGAAAGTGATTCTAAGCTTTTCCTGATGTGTGGGTTCAGATAAACATTTTGGGTCCAAATTTGGGTCAACAATGAGAGATTCAAAATTCATAATGAAGTAATTTCATCTTTATGAAAATATGTTGTTGAAAGGAAATGTGTCAGTCCATTTCCTGCTGCTTATTACACCGAACCACAGATTCTGGGAGTGGATGTCCACAGGCTGCATCCAGTGACTGCCTTCTTAGTGTCTGCTCGCAGAAGCAGAGTAGCACATGAGAAAGAATTGCACTTCTCTGTCTGACCTTTCTTCCTCTTATTCTAAAATCACCGGGGTTGAATCATGGGGTCTCTACTCCTGTTAAATTTCCCTAATTCTATTCACATCTCAAAGGCTCTGCCACTAAACACTAGAGTCACATTAAAGTTGCACCCTTAAAACCTCACACTGGGAAACACATTCAAATACTTCAGGAAATCAAACTATATTTGTACCATAGCAAAACTTATTATTCTCTGTTTTTGTGGGTTCAGTTAGATCAGATACTGCTTTCTAAGGTGAGAATTTTTTTAGACCTTTATGATGAATTGGCTAGTTCTCTAGAGCAGGTATGCATAATTTCAGACCAAAATTTTCTAGTGTTTTAGATTTTAATTTTACCTCTCCGTAGGTAGAATGCATCTTCTAATAAAGTTTATTATTTTTTTTAAAATATTGAGTGGACATCATTGAGAGGGTCTGTTGGTGGCCTTTTATGCTGACTTTTGTGTGTGGGTATGTAATTGTTAGAATACTTTTTATTTATCACGTCAACATTGCCTTACAGCATTTGGTGTTAGGAGGAATACTCTCTTTTGGGGTCTCAGCAGAGCTATGTTAATTTTTTTTCCTTTTGTAATTAAATTGACTTTTTATGCCTGTTTGATAATTTTTATTGTTCCTAGTTCAGATTGATTTCTGCAAGATTTTCTACTTCACAGATCTTTTTTAAATTAACAGTTTATTTATTATGTGATTAGAGCTTTCAGTATTGATGTGCTCAGCTTTTTCTTGTGATAAAATTACTTTGGACATAAATGTTACCATGTCAGTATTTAAACTGTTCAGTTCAGTACTATTAAACACACTCATATTTCCAGGTCCTTTTTTTTTAACTGAAAAAAATTTCATTAAATATGTGTTTGTTATTTACTTCTGTTAAATTTTTCAGATTCTTTTTTTTTTTTTAAAGAAAATTATCCAAATGTAGTGGTTTGTCAAACACCTAGGTCTACACAGTGTCTTCTGGTGAGCTCTTAATTAAACGCTGTTAATTAAAATAGATTTTCAAGTCTGGGACTGGATGAAGAGCTCCAGTGTTGACCTATCTTCACATTAGTAGCTTTTCTCAGCGGAAAGGTCATTTTCTGCTACCAGTTTTACTAGCACATCGATCATGATGGATGATATTAATCGTCATAAACTACGGTAAACAATGTTTCAGGATTCTTGGATTCTTAGCATTTTAAGTAGACTTTAATGATGAGGTGCACACTTCTAAGGTCACAGTGAAGCACTGTGAGTTCCTCACCCCTGCGATTTTCTCTATTTATTCTATACTAAGCATATAGTCAGATTTTCTGTAAGTTTCTTTGACTGTTGCCTTTTCTGACTAAATGTGGCACATGCAGAATGTGTCACAAGAGGTTGTAGGAAGGGTCATTTCTGGTGACCTTAAAAAAAGTCATCTCATGGTGATGGAAACTGTATTCTTTTAGCTCTCTGTTCTTCTCCGTAGTCCACTGGGCTTACGGGAAGTATGCTTTTACCTATACATTCTCACGCCTAAATTTTGATGATACTGGGGAACTTTTTCTTTTGCTAAGATTTCATAGACATTTTAGTGCAAAGTTGAAAGCTCCATGAAATACAAAGTTGTTGAACATTGGAAACCAATTTTTCTTTGGTTTTAATAAATCTGGTTCCATTATTTGTGTAACAATACTGTAGGATATGGAATATATATATATTCCTTCTCAGACATGGAATGCTATAAGCTGTTCAACTGGAAGGTCTTTTATTATCAGATCGCTTGGAAATGTTTCATTTTTGACAATTCTTACATGTGTTCTCTTTTGTTAAAGGAAGAATGTATATGTTAGGACACAGTAAAGCAAATACTGCAACATCTAGATGAGGCTTATATATTGTTAATATATGTATAGTAATAGATACAGTTAACATCTATCATATGTTATCTCTTACAAGTACATTTCATAAACTGGGCATGATGGCATATTCTTGTAATCCTTGCATGTGGGAGGCTGAGGCACAAGGATTGCACAAGTTTGAGGCCAGCCTGGACTGCATAGTGAGTTCAAGGCCAGCCTGAACTACATAGCAAGACCCCCTTCCATATATAAATATATATATATATATATATATATATATATATATATATATATATTTCATAAACGACATTGTATGAATAAAGTGCTTTTCTCTTAGGCGCTGTCAGTGCTAAAGCATTCATTGCTGTCCTTCAAACAACCCAGAGCTGTGGAGATGTTAAAACTTTACTTCTTGTTTTCTTTGCAGTTCTTGATGAAAGAGGTATGATTGCATTTTGCTTTTTTGTGAAATAGTATTGTTACCATCTAGATGGTCTTGTCATGCAGAATAATATTTAGGTGGTTATATCCAATGATTAATATTAACTATAATTGATAAAATTATCAAAGGTAAACTAGATAATAGCTATCAATCTGTTTCATATTGATACTAAACACTCTTTTAAATTGCCAGTTAGTTAACTACTTATTAGTTGTATGTTGAGTTGAGTCAAACTAATAAATTGCTTTGGTTTTTTAGGGCTATCTAGATCGAGAGGGAAATCCTACAGGGTTTGCTGGACTTGTGTCACATTTGCACTATCACGAACCTTCTAATCTGGTTTTTGTCAGTTTTCTTGTAAGAGGTCTTTTCCACAATCTTTGCCAACCAACTGAGGAAGGTAAGCTTTGCAAATAGTTTTTCTATAATGTTAGTATGTAGGTACTTTACAGATCCTCTACTTATATAGATGGAGGACAATGATATTTTTGACACCTATTTTATAATGTTAGCTTCTTGAATGCTAATTGTAGTTATGTCTTTCTTCCAGGATTCAGAACATATTGAATGATATATAACTTTGAGGAAATGTTTTCTTCTAATGAAATATAATATATGCTCATTACAGAATAAAGGAGAGCAGATAATTACTATTAATATTTTCTTCCAATCATATTTTCTTTGAATATAATTGTATAGTGTTTTTGAATAGCTGGCATTGTATTAACTATATGAACTAGAATTTTTTCCTTTAGCATTTGTATTTTGCCACATTATGTAAGTTTTTAAGTAAATTCCATTTAGCACAATTTTTATGGAAAGCTTTTGATTTTAATATTTAAGCAATAAAGCCATTACTCATTGTCCATAAGATAAATTTTACTCTTTTGTAATATTTGTGCTTAAAATTGCTATGTTTCTTAATGCCTGGTGAATTCAGCACCTCTTACAACATTACCTTATTTTCTATAAGTTGATAAGAACATTTTACTGCACAATAGATCTAGTCACTATGCTCTAAAAATGCATCATTCTGTGGCACAAAGTTACTTAGGAAATTCTGTTCTTGTGAAATGATGCATTGAGTGGATATATGGTAATAAGAATGAGGAAAATTGATAACTTTAAGATCGAAAATATGTTTAACATTATTTCATAAATGAGGAGACTGAGGCACAGAGAAATTCATAATTTGTTATGTCCTTACACTTTTAAAATTTCAGAACCAAGATTCAAGTATTAGTACTCTGACTCTGGAGCAAGGCTATTTTAATAGCTTGACATTTATGTCAGAAGTTTTTAAGCCTTTCAGTTGAGTTATTCTGTCCTGTGCAGGGCAGAGGAATTCAAACTGACAATAACTTAGTATGAGTGGCAGGAAGGTAAGGTAAGTAGATTGGATTAGGGAATTATTTGTGGGCTGAATTTTAGAAAACCTTAAATCCTAAGTAATAGAAAATGTTGTTTATCAGATATTTAGGTGTTACTGGAGATTTCTGAGACATAGACATGATCACAAATTCTATAGAAAATATGATTATCTATGATTGAATAAAATGGGGAAAATGTTGGTAATGAGATAAAGGGAATTTGTGGTTAGGGCGACTGGGATTTGAAGTAGAGCGGAAGCAAGAATAAAAACAATTACAGATGAAAACTATTAGAAGATACACTTGCTATCTTTGTCTCAATGCTTAGCTTCTATGAAACTAATTGGAATGAAACTTTCTATTCACACATGAAAAAGTGGACAGACACTTTAGCATATTTATAATAAGACACTTTGTTTCGTACAGGTTCAAAGTGTTTTTCTCAAGATGTTATGGAAAAACTAGTGCTAGTACTGGCAAATCTCTTTGGAAGAAGGTACATTCCTGCCAAGTACTATGAAAAAAAATTTAATCAATCGAAGGTAAAGAATATAATTCTGATAAACTTTTAAAGTACAAGATAGTTGAATAGTTTTGTTGAATAATTTGTTTTTTTTGTAATTGTGCAATTTAATCTGTCACTCAAAATCTGCCATCTGTAAATCTTTCAAAGAGTTAAATGCTTTGAAGAAAATTAAGGTCAAAGTCTTATTCATGTTTTCATTTATATCTAATTAAAGCATTAAGAGACTACTGACAGAGGTAGCTAAGTGTACACTTAAGCAAAACAATTATTCCCGTTGTTGAATCTATACTTCCCTTATGATCTTTATGACTTATAGTTTGAAGTAAAACTGTATGTTGTGTATGATAATGCCTTCACCAAGGCAATATTAAAACAGTCATCCAGGAAATCATTTGTGTTAATTAGGTTTGCATCACTGTGACAAAATATTTCAGAAATGCAGTTTAGAGAAGAAAAGATTTTTTTTTTTTATAACTTCGGATATTTCAGTTCATGGTCAGCTGGACCCATTGCTTTTAGACTGCAGTGAGGCAGAAATTTCATGGTGGAACTGTGTGATGGAGAAAGCTGCTCCCCTAGTGACAGCCCAGAAGGAGAGGGAGGGGGCTGAGAGGAAGGAACTGGGAACCAAAGTAGTCCCCAAGGTGATAAAGTGATGGCCCTGTGTTCCACTGCCTACAACTAAGCCTCCCCCTTGTGTGTGTATCACTTCCAAATAGTGCCATTAAATTACGATCTTATCAATGGATTGATCTGCTTAATGAGTTAACATTGTGATGGTCCCGTCACTTCCCTCAAATGTCATCTCCAAGGAAATCTTCAACACCATGGGCCTTTTTAGGGGGCATATTGGATACCATCCATAATGTTATATCTGAATCACAGGGACCCAAATCATGAAAACTCTTTTCTAATTTACAGCATTTTCTTTGGTAATGATACCCCATCATTTAATCAACATCAAAGACTATTGCTGATTCAGTTTTCTAGATACTAAGAAAGTAGAACAGGCTGGTTTATATTAGATAACCTTAATGAAAAGGTGCTATGGAATAAACAAGAAGAGTTAGTCTGCACCATTTGACCCCACAATGTCCTCTATACCAGTGTTCACAACTTTAGTTATCAATCTATCATCTTCATATTTTTTCACCCCACGTACATTCTTGAAACATTAATTGTCCTACTCAAATAAATTAGCACCTAATTTATAAAAGAAAAGCTATCATTTCTATTTTTTAAAATGAGAGTCATCATAAAAATAAATATAATAAAGGGTAGTTTGGAGTAGAGAGCTGATTTCTCTTTTTTTAAAGATTAATTAGAAATTTGTCTACTTCTAGGTTTCATATATTAGATGGTTGTTAATCCTACAGTAACAGAGAGCTGAGAAAAGAATGAGGAGTGCATTTGCTAAACATTTTTAGTGGTGAGAATTTTCCCAAGGTGTGATAGTAATTTCAGACTTAGTTTTTTTTTCTCAGAGAATTTACCAGTTTTGAACATAGTTAGAACAGTGGACTTAAAATATACACATGGCCTCTGTAGTGAGAATAAAAATACTTAATCCGTTTCTTAGTATTTATACAGACCTGGAGTTAGAGATAAGATACTTGAGAAACTACAGATACATGAGTTTTCATCATCAAAATTTACTGGATAACAGATCTGCACGAAATGTGGGGGTGCTACATAAAAAGGCTTTAAAAGAGAGAAAAGAATTTCCAAAGGATTGTGGCATTTGTTTAAAAAAAAAAAAAACTTGCTAGAATCAAGAACCTGGATCCACCTTGATACATAGACTTGTATTTTACTCAATAAATTCTTGAAATTAGTTTGGAATTAAAGAAGAAAATGTAGGTTAGGAAATTCTACAGGAAAGAGGAGGTGCTTAGTATTTTATGCCTGAAAAAATGGAGACACACCAGTCTGATATTCAGAAATCCCAAGGAAGTCTAGAACCAGAGACATTGGAGATACAGACTGAGACTTCTTAAAGGCACAAAACAATAACAATTCACTCATTCTACTTAGATGGAGGTGATCATATGTTTATTCTCTTGGTCAGACACAGACACAGGGATCTTGCTCTGTTGAAAGAGCATTTGGTTAGTGTTAATTAAAACCAAGTGAGGTTTACACCAGGCAAGTAAGTGTGCTTTGTCTTTTTGCTTGCCCTCCAAATATGTCACTAGATTTTGTGACATATTTCACAAGTTTAATTTCATTTGAGGATACGATTCTATTTTTTTTAGAAAAAGATTTTAATTAAGTAGTTTCAAAGTAAAGCTTTAAGGTTAAAGAATAGAGTATTTGCCTCTATAAGTAAAGATAGAAATAAAAATGAATTTTACTTTTACCAGTGAATAAACAGTGGCCTTATTGAATAAAACGGTAAAATTGTACTGCAAAGTTCTTTATCCAATGATTCAGTGTTAATGAAGTTTATAGATCTCTCTGAAAAATATTTGACTTCTAGGTGTTCCTTGAGGATCTTCCTGAAGATTTCTTTGCTGCTTTAGAGGACTATAACACAAAAGTTACAAAGGACTTTGCCTCTTTTTTACTAATTGTGTCCAAATTAGTTGATATGAAACAGGAATATGAACTCCCACTGTCCAAAATCAGTGAGTATATTTCAGCTCGGTTGTGGAACAATTTAACAATAAATCATCTTTCCTAAGACTGTTTTATCTCAAGGCTGGAGATGTAGTTCAGAGGAAGAGGGCTTTCCTATTATTAGGCCTTGGGTTCAGTTCCCAATACCTAAAATGAAATACATATAATTTGAAAAAGATATATTTTACCTCAGAAATAGACTGGAGTCCAACAAAGTTCACTCTGCTTTTGAATAAGGTATTTCTTCATCTTTTCAAAGAAAATCAAGTGATTATTGGAGGTTAAATGAATACTGGAAAATAAAACTAAATACAATATTTATAAATCATCTTGAGTAAAGTCTGTCTTTGAGTCAAGCTTGGAAAATAGAGTAAAGACATCTGTGAGACTGAGAAAAGTTGGGGTCTAATTCTTACATTGATTTTCTTTAGAGAAATTATGCTTAATGTTCATAAGCAATAGAGCATGGGCAGATTCCCTAGATCCAAGCATTGGCTTTGTTACTTTATTAGTGAGATCTGAGGCAAGTCATCAAATAATCATGCATTAGTTCCTATATCAATAGATATGGGAGAAAGAGAATAACATTGTCTACTTGACTTTGATAAACTTTGAATAATTGACTTCTAAATGACTATTATATGTGAATATTTAAAAACAATACTTGGCACATTGTAAACATCATGATTTTTAAAAGCAACTAATGGATGTTTTCAGGGAGGAAATAAACACATAAAGCTACAGAGATAAAGAGAAATCTTTGAACTTTGGGTAGGAATATCCTGGCTTCACTATACCTTGTCATCCTCAACTGGAAAAATCCAAAGAGTTGGAACTTCTAGTTTCCAAGGTCTTATGCAAGCAGCAAACAGCTCTGTGGACCTCACAGGAGAGGTGTGTTGGAGGCATGTGAGTAATCACTGGAATTAAAATTAGAATCCAGTGTGAATGTATGACCTGGATCTTTAACAGCACATGAATGGAGAACATGTCTTCTCACATGCTTTTTTCCAATCTACTAATAGTGACCATTTAGAACACCCTGTCCAGGAAGATTTTTAAACCAGACCCAGAGTTCACAGGACTGAGAGGCAAGCAACAACTACTCTCTGAAAAAAAAATATAATTGAAATATTTCTTACTATTGATAAAAGCAACCAAATATAACACATGTGCTTATGGTAGTGAAATAGCGGTACTGATTTTAGTAGCTAACATTCTTTGAATATACCTGTCCTAAACTGGGCTACTCACATTCTGTGTCAGGCCACTTTGTGCTGTGGTTTCCTTATACTGGCTGCATTCATAGCATGATCTAGACCCATGGTGGTTTATGTATGGCTTGTGTACTGCAGTGGGCTATTTGTTATCACTGAAAGGTCTAAAAGGTTCACCATCAGAGTCGATAAAGGAGGTTTGACAAGTTAGCTTATTTTTAAAACTGATCCATCCCAATTTATTATGGTCAGAATTCACAGGTAAAGAATGTGAAGACTTAGCTTATTTTTAAAACTGATCCATCCCAATTTATTATGGTCAGAATTCACAGGTAAAGAATGTGAAGACTCCCAACTTGTGTCTCACTTGATGAACTGCAAAGAAGGAAGAGTAGCAATTTCACCATTTGCTTGTCTCTCTGGGAACTTTGATAGTGCTTTGCTTCAGCCAGAAATTTCAAAAAGTGTAAGTGAAGAAGGGGATTATTCATACACCAATCTCTATGGCTTTCATTCTGTCTGAGGGACATCTTGTAATAGAATCCTTTGGACAGTTTTGAGTTTTGGCATACAAATTACAAAGGATTTTATGTTAGCTTGAGAGTAATAATTTTAGAAAACTTTGTTTCCTGTAGTTTACATGGATGACTACAAATAACTAAGTTATTATATGAAGTTCATAGCTAAACAAAGAAAAGACATTAATTATTAAGCAGCACAATTTCCTTTTCTTCTCCTTCCTTGCCTGATCAAAAGGATAACTCCTTGCTTCCTACTGCAACCTTCATTTACTTTTCAACTTATTTATATTTTTAGTTTACTCAAGTAAGCAAAATCATGTGATATTTAACCTTCTGTGTCTGACTTACTTCATTTAACTTTTATGGTTTTACAATCCATTTGTTTCCCTACAAATGACTCAAATTCACCTTTCTTTGCTAGCTAGATAATACTGCATTTTCTTTTTCCATTGATAGTTTGATGAGTATCTAAGCTGTTTCCCTAGTTTAGCTATTGTGAGTTCACTGCTATAAGTATGATGACTTCAGCTCTCAGGGGAATACTCAGGAGCAGTATTGCTGCTAGAATATAATTTCTATTTGCAGTTTTGTGGTAAATCTCCAAACTGATTTCAACGGTGGTTTTACTAGTTTATAGTCCTACCAACGATGTAGAAATGTTCTTTTTCTCCCACAACTTCACCAACATTTGTTGTTTTTTAAATCCTTTATAACTACTCTTACTAGTTTAAGATAGAATCTTAGTTGTTTTGATTTACATTTCCTAAAGGCTAAAGATATTGAGCATTTTAAAAATCTACTTATATGCCCTGAAGAAAGAGACCCAGGAGAATATTAGAAAATGAAAAACATCCATTTACTTCATTTGACAATTTTTCTTGGGTCATTTGTCTTTTGGAGTCTGTTTTTGAGTTCTTTATATAATTCTAGGTAGTAGTCCTCCGTTAGAGCAGTACCCAGCAAATTTCTTTTCTGTAAAATTTTCTGTAAAAATTCTGTAGGTTGTCCCTTCACTCTGTTGGCTGTTTCTTTTGCTGTGCAGAAGCTTTTTAATTGGATACAGTCTTGTTTGTTGATTCTTGGTGTTATTTCTTGTGTTACTGGTTTTGTGTTCAGGAAGTCCTTTCCCGAGCATATGTGTTTGCAGTTTTCCCTATTTTATCTTTCAAGAGTTTCAGTGTTTCTGTTTTTATATCCAGGCCTTTGAGTCACTTTTATTTTAGTACCCGACGAGATATAATGGGTTTAGTTTCATTATTCCCCATGTGTTCTCCCAGCACCATTTGGTACAGGGGTCATCTTTCTCCAGCACATGTTTTTACTCACTTTGTCAGAATTCATATAACTGAAGGTACCTAGGGTTTGTTTGTGTGTCTTCTATCCTGTTCCATTGGTCTATGTTTCTATTTTTCAGGGGTACTATGCTGTTTTTATTGCTAAAACTTTATGTTCTAAATTTAAATCTGGAATTGAAATGACTCCTACTTTGTTCTTGTTACTCAGCTTTGACTATTTTTGGTCTTTTCTAGTTTTTTTTTAATATAAATTTTTAAATTGTTCTGTGAAGACTGTTGTTGGTATTTTCAAAGGAATTACATTAAATCTATCATTTTTGATACTATGGTCTTTTAATGATATTAATTCATTTTTTAAATTGAGTTTTTATCCTGTCCCTTTGGAGAATTTATTAGTTCTAAGAGACTTCTGTGACTTTTTGGGCTTGTATGGAAAAGACAGTCATCTGCAGTGATGATAATTTGACCTTTTCCTTTTATATTCATATATCTTTTTGCTTCTCTTGACTGATTATTCTGAGTAACATTTCAATATGATATTGAAGAAGAGTGGTAAGAATCTTTGATTTGATTTTACAGGAAGTGCTTTCAATTTCTGTCCACTTAGTACAATGTGGATGATGGGTTTGTTAAATGTGGCTTTTACAAGTTTCAAGTAACGCACTTCTAAACTATTTTCATCAAGATTTTTATCGTAAATAGGTGTGGGGTTCTATTAAAGGCTTTTTCTGTGTCTGTTAGGATGGTCTTGTGATTTTTATTCTTCTGTGCATGTGGTGTATTGCATTTATTTATTTCATTTATTGCATTCCTGGGAGGAAGCTGGCTTGATCATGTTGTATTTATCTTTTCGTTATTTTTCTATGCTCTACGTGTAAGTATCTTAAGGAGGATTTTGAATCCTTGTTCATTAGCGATATTTGCATGTAGTTTATTTTTGTTGTCATTGTTCAGTTTTGCTTCCTTGCTTTCTCATGATTCTTGTGGTTTTGTGTTGGATGATTTGCATCAGTTGGGACAAAAACTTCTACTATAATATATATCTCTTTAGTAAGACGTTTCCTTCCAGGGTGCCCCTTGTTTTGGGTTTGTGTCAGTATATAGATTCCACCTATCTAAATATCTAAATATCTGTGCTCAGTCTCTGTCACTCATCTGCTTGAAAAGAACAATCACAATTAGTACAAAACTTCACAGAAACAAATATATATCAACACTTACTTTAAAATTTGTTTAGAAAATTTTGAACTCATTCAATAATGAAAGAAAGCAAAAGAATAGTAATGATAAAATATAGGCTGAGAATGACAAGAAAAAGGGGAATAGATAAAACAGAATATCATAAAAAAATAACAACAACAACAACAAAAGCAAAACAAGAACATAGATTTTGATGATACTATTTTTTTGTCCTGGACTGGAAGTGTGAGGAGAGGAGATTTGAAGGGTCATGTGAGGGGTCAGAGGAAAAGTAGAAAAGGTGGGTATAAAGAAGTTGGAACCAGTGAATCCTGTATCTCTACCTGTAGAAATCCAGTGTTGTGAAATTCAAGAAATGACCTTCCATGAGGGGAAGCCAATACATCTATATAAATCTCTGTAGACATTTAAACATTCATCCACAGCTGTTGTAGTCAGGATTTACATTGGAGAAAATTCATAGGGCACAATTTGTAGGATTATTTTATAATATTCATTCAAAGAGTCAAATGCAAAAGAGTACAGGAAATCAGTCCACATACTAGAGACCCAAGAAATCTAGCTGAGGACCTAGATCCCATGGCAATGTCCTGTATGAGTCCAGCTGAAGACCTAAAGTCTGAGACTGTGCCCTCCACAAGTCCAGATAGAGGCCTAGAGCCCATGACAGTGTCTCATGCAAGTCTGTACCAAGGATCTGCATTAGGAAGACCCAAAAGCCAGTGGTGAAAGTTAGAGTCTGAGCCAGTGGGATGAAGGATCTGTGTCAGCAGGCTGTGGGATCTGTTCTGGAGCCAAGAAACAATGCTTGAGGTAAGGACCAGAGCTCCCCTGAAGAGAACTGCAGCCAGCCTCAGTGACAGTGAGGACCTGAACTCTTCATTGACGGGAATGGCTGAGTTCATATCAGGAAAGCCCGCGTAACAAGCTTCTCCAGGAGAATCAATAGCACACCACCTTCTCCTGCAGTCCTGCTTTTATGCTGCTGGCAACAAACCTCAGATGAGCCTTCCACACCCAGCACCATGCTGATTCAGTTTAGCTGGGTGTCACAAGGTGACCATTAGTTAATCCACTACAACACCCATACACAGTATTATACGTATGCAAGCTCCACCCCAACACTGTGGTTTCACTTTTTCTCCTTCTTTTTTACTTCTTCAAGACTTCATATTAATAAACCATTTTTAATGTGTGCTTATTTTTAATTTTACAAAAAAATTAAAGGGATTCTTGCTTGAAAGTAGGTTTCTATTTTGCACTCACTGTTAGTTCCCTAAGATTATCAATGCTGTGATACAAACCTTTTTAAAGATTTTGTTTTACTACATAATATTCCACAGTGGGACACAACCCCTTGCTCCATGTTTTGTTAATGCATGTTTGACTTGTTTCCATTTTTTCTTTTTTTGTTATGCACATAAGATTACTCTGAATGTCTCATAGCTATGTGCAACAGGGTTTTTTGGGAGGAAGGTTGATATACCTTTTTGGTTTAAAAGTAGTTTTTCTGGGTTATCAGAGAATAGAAATATTCAACTTTTCAAACTATTTCTGACTCCCTTTGAAAAGCAGTGGGACCTGTTCATAGTCTTATTAACATTATACTAGAGCCCCTGTTGACCCAAAAAGATATAATTTGCAAAAATGAGCAGACATAAACAAATATATATATATATATATATATATATATATATATAATTTGATTGTCTTCTTTTCCTTCCTCCTTTCCCCCTGTTTATTTTGCCGAGTCCTAAGGATCATTAGCTTTGTTTAGGTGAACACTTCTCATGTGGCATATATGTCTCCAGTTCCTTCATCTGCTATTTGCAAAGGCATTCCCTGCACCAATAAGAATAGTGTCAAAATTTTACATGAGTTTCTTCCCAGTCTTGCTATATTCTAGTGGGCAGATGGTTGCACTGGCTGTCAGCATGACATGGAAGCAGTAATTCTCACAGGTGGTGTGAAGCCATTCTCTACCCTTCCTGAGGATGATACCACCCCACTGTGTGAGAAAGACACCCTCTCTTTCACCATGAACTTTGTACTTGACAAGCATTAATTAAATAAAAAGTACAATGTAAGAAACATAAACTTTCTCTATATGTAAATAACATGAATTAACAATTGTATTTCTTCAGAGCATTCTGCGAATGTTCGGAATCAACTATGATCAAGCTCCTACACTGTCACCCAAAATATGTGATAGTCAAGGAAGAATAAGGGCCCTTAATGCTTATGCGCTGGACTTCTATAAACATGGTTCCTTGGTAGGATTAACGCAGGACAATGGGTATGTTCTCTTTCTCTCTCTCTCTCTCTCTCTCTCTCTCTCTCTCTCTCTCTCTCATGAATTTAGTGAATTTTACAGGAAAAAGTCTTTTTAAAGTTTCAACTATAGGTTAATCATGCTAAATATATCATACTTTCTTCTTGCTTTCTAATGCCCAGAAACAAGGACAAATTCTATATGAGTTTTGTTTGTGGCTTACCTAAAAAATTTTGGTATTTAGAACAGCTTACTTTATATAAAGATAAGATCTAAATATGCAAAAATTTTCAGGTACTTATACAGTTTATTTGTTGCTAATCAGTTTATTTATTATTAGTAAGTGAAAATAACAACAATCCTGTGCTCTGTGTTATCTGATAGTATATGTAAAAAATGTCAGGTATACATTTGAGGACTGATTATGTGACAATTGTTTTAGTTCTTTGACAGAGAAACTATTTTCTTTTATTATTGTGCTCTTTTTTTTGTTCAGTCAGATTTTATTGGTGCAGTTTAGATATACATAATAATCACATTCAAGAGAAACTACTTTCAAGAGTTAAACTGGGGTAAACACTCTTAGGTCTACTTGGAAATGAAGAATTTGGCCCAGATATTGAGCACCTAGATGTGTAAAGGGCCACATTAAGACAGAAATTCAATATATGTTTACATCGCATTTTGAATAATCATAATTAAAATGTGTTTAAAACTCTGATATGCTTCAGAAATATGTAACATTGTGGATTGTTATATAGGACTCATTTTGATGAATAGTCTAACTATTGCATCAGTAAATAATGTTTTCAAGCCCTTAATTTTCCAAATTTTTATTTGTTGTTTAGGATACATATAGGAGAAGCTTATAATTTGTTGAAAGATTTTGGACTTGTCATTAAATCTATCAGGTATGTTATATATTTAAGTATTGATTTCATAGTTTAAATAATTTACCTATAAATCAAAAACATTGAGCTCTTTCTAGGCAAGATACATGTATGTGCCTTGAGCCTGTTAGTGCTCTGCAGTTCAACTTGCAGAGGGTTTGCAGAGCTGCGTGGCACACTGCTGCATGCTTCCTGTAGGAGAATTAATTCCAAAGCCCGTTTGAGATTAAGTTCTATGGAGTCTATGGTTTTATTCTCAGGAATCATGCACCAATAGGCAGTAATAATCCAAAACTTCATTGGCCCCACACCCTAATATTCTCATCTGTCACAGAGTGTATGTCAGATCTGTGATATGAGAGGGCCCCTTGGGGCTCTATTACATCTCAAATATATCCTCTTATGTGTTCTTGAATCTTTTCCTTTAATGAGTAGTACTTTTTTCAGGCTTAATCTCAACCTGGTCTCTCATAGGCTACCTAATTTCTTCTTTGTTACAGACTGTTACAGGCACAAATAATATCAAAATTCCTTCAGACATTCCCATTCTTTAGTTCCATTAGGCATTTAATGTTGCCTAGTTAAACTACCATTTTCCTAGGGCTTCCAACCTGCATGCACTACAGGGGTTTCATTGTTTGGTCATTTACTTGTACATATATTTAATTGGTTACAAATCCTTGTGTTAGGGTTTTTGTTAATCAGGTCATGGCTTTTAGTTCTTTGGGCTGAATAAGGTTGAATTTTTTATATAAACAGCAAGTGTTTATGAGGCTAAAATAGAAGTTATACCTTCATCCATTGGGAACAATTCTAGGTATGGTATTCCTTACATGACTCATAGTTAACTAAGTTATAAACTCCAGAGAAGTCCAAGAAATGTAAGAATTTTCAAGCTCTGTCCAAAACCAAGCTTCAGAAGATAATTAATTCATGCATTCATGTAACAAGTATTGAAGTGTTACTTGTTTGATACACTTCTAAGCATCTGAGTATAAAACATCATTAAATTGATCCCTCTTTAAAAAAAAAAACTAATAGTACAGTGAAGGAAACAGACCTTTGAACGTTATAAGCATAGTAAGAGGTATGATGGCAGAAATAAACAATGGTCTGTTATGTAAGGAATAGGCTGTAAACTCACTGTGGAGCTGTGATAAAGATGGAAGAAAATGTTGAATTATTCTAAACACCAAGAGAATTTGGATCTATACTATAAAGGGGCTTAATTGTCACATCATGAAGCTGGGAGTTAATGCTTTGAGAGTTGTCCAGAGAGTGCATAGATGTGAGTGTGGCATGGGTCTTTGGTTTGTAGACATGGCAGAGATCTATAAAGCCATCAGAGGGTGTAACAGTGATGCAAGTGAGAAAGAGTAAAGGTCTGAATTAAGGAAGCAGAATTAATGGTGCAGAAGAGCAGTTAGAGAAATATTTATGAGATAAATTTTTTAAAAGTTGACACTAAATTTTATGTAGTTACTGAAGATTTCTAAGTTATTCTAGTTAATGATACATAAAAACTATAGAAGATTGATATTTGATAAGAGAACCAAAAATAGGGAGGTAGAATTCATACATGTGAGGCATCATTCAGGAGGATTATCAAATAATCATAATTATAGATCTATAATTCAGAAAAAAATTGCAGATATAGTCATTTTTGGTGGTAGGTAAGTAAAACACTAGATATATTAGTCAGCTTTCTTGTCACTGAGACAAAACACCCAAGACTCACAAACTGAAGGAAGAGGGGTTTAATTAGGCTCACGGTTTGGGAGTTCTAGTCTGTGATCGCTAGGTTCCCAGGGAGAAACAGCGTGGTGGAAAGGCATATGGAAAGACCAGATAAAGCTGCTCGCCTGGCACAGCCAGGAAGCAGAGCGAAAGGAGGAGTAGAGGGCAAAGTCACGCCCTTTGAGCCACGCTCGGTGACGCCCCTCCAACCTGAGCGAGCTCACGGCAGCTCCACGAGCTGGTCACTTACCGTAAAACACCTCTTGATACACGAGACTTTTGGGGGACATTTTAGATTTAAATCATATCACACTTGAGAAAAAACTAATTCTCCTGGAAACCAGGTAGATGCCCACAACGACAGGCTTATAGGAAGTCAGGTCCTGATTATTTTCAGTCCTTGATAAGCCCAGCTGCAATGTTAATTTGCATGTTTTTTTTTCTCCCTTCCTTTTACTTACACATCAAATGTAATGGTGTAGCGTATAAAAATTTATTTTCTTATGGTTTAGAGGTGGAAAAGCTGAAAAATGTCTCACCGAGTAAAATTAGGGTGTAACCAGTGCTTCATTCCTCACTGGAAGCTCTAGGGGATAGTCTGTTTTGTTGTTTTTGCAAATTTCAAAAGACAGCTGGAATTCTTCGATCTTAAGCTCTTTTCTCTCTTCAAATCTAGCAGTTGTCAGTATAACTCAGGTAGCACTACTTTAGAGGGGAAGAAGGAGGGAGGAATTCATGCTACTATTGGAAGGTAGGTGGGGTCAAGCAACATGGAGCCTGGCGGCCTTTCAAATACCATTGGGAACAAGTAAACTGCACAAGAGTTGTCTTATCTTCTCTCATTTTTTTGTATAAAGTTCTTTTGGAATAAATGTTTCCTATTATCCTTCTTCATATTTTGCTGATAGTGTTTCATCACCCATGGTATTGATTCATTTCTTTGTATCCAAGGGAAACCCTTCTTATATCACCAAATTAGGTATTTGATGTATCATTTTTTTCCTATTTGCAGTGTTTCCTTGCGTGAATTATGTGACAGTGAAGATGGCAATGTTGTTTTAGCGTTTGAACAACTGAGTGAAAGCTATTTTGAAAAACTGAATAAAGTCTAAAAACAAAGTTCACGTAAATCTCTTACAATATCACCATGGAAGTCCTACAAGTCACAGTTTTGGTTCTGCTTTTTGTGAGAAAACAAAGTGCAAAGAAAAAGCCCTATTATCAAAGAGTAGGATTCACACCTGCATGAATACTACCCATGAGAGTGCTCTTGGACAATTTAGTGTATCTGAATCTTGGTTTCTTTTAATGTTTGAAAAATCATGCTTTCATCAGAGAATATGGAGGTTTGATGGAAAATGGAAGGATTTTGAATGTAACTAAAGAACCATTTTTTCCTCTGTAAGACCTAAAGAAATATTAAACTTTTAATATTTTTCTTTTTTTCAGTATTTCTAAAATGTATAGTAAGGCTAGAGAGAAATGATTGTAGTATTCTAAGGGTGAAATGTATTCTTTCCAAATAACACAAATGGGATTACATAATGCAGAGACATGACTTGAAATAATATCTTCTATGTGTTAGCTAAATCCTGGGAACAACCAAGATGCCCATCAACTGCAGAGTGGATGAAAAAGATGTGGCATTTTTATACAATGGAATATTACTCAGCTATAAAAAAGGATGACCTTGAGGCCTTCATAGGCAAATGGAGACAACTTGAGACTATCCTCATTAGTGAAATAAATAAGAATCATATTTATAAATATCATATTGTGTCTCTAGTGTAAAAAATAAATAAGAACAAGTGTAATAAAACCAAAATGTGTAAAAAAGAGAGGAAAAGGAAGTGCTCTAAGGGATATAACTGCATGTATGTTTGAGTTTGTAAAATAGATGACCATATTGCTGAACCTTTGTTGGATCTTTGAGCAGAACTGTTTGTAGTCTGACTGTTTGAATATTTACTATGTACCCTTTAACTTTGTAACTTGAACAACTACATCCAGGATGACAGTATGTAATTTATAAAGTACTGATTTCTTGGTGGGGCTTTTTCTCATTGTCCTTTATTTTCTTTCTTTCTTTTAGAATTCTGTATTGTTGCTACCCTTTTTTCTGTTTTGCTTTTTTTTTTCATTCTTTAAAATAAAATTTCCTTCTTTAAAATAAAATTTTAAAAATGTATAATTGCTATTATAAAAAAGAGAAAATAGGAAGCACTATAAAAGATATAGGTGCATGTATGCTTAGGTACATGGGATTGATGACCATATTTCTAGGTTCTTGTTGGATTGTTGAACAGATCTGTTTGCATTCTCACTGCTTGAGTGTCCTCTGTGTGCTTTAATTTTGTAACTTTAAAAATTATTTCTAAAAGAACAATATGTAATTTATCAACTAGTGATTTCTTACTATCTTTTTTCCTTGAAATTCTGTAATATTTCTATCCTTTTTCTGTTTTTTTTCTCTTTAAATAAAAAAATAATAATGTCTTCTAGTGAACCAAGTGCTTAAAAAATACAACAGTTTGAGGTTTAAATTATGTGATGCTTAAATAATATCAGCTGATATTTATTTTATTTTAATTACATGAGTGACTAGAACACAAAAAAGGAATAAGGTGAGTTAAATTTCTTACCATTGGTTTGATTGTGTGAAAGTTTTGCATGTATCTATTTGCCCCAAAACTGCATTTTCTATATATAATAATGCATATAAACATTTCTTCTCCTTACCCTCAGACTTGGGTCACAGTTTTAGGATCCATTTTAGGCACTAAATATCAAGCATTTCAATCCTTGAATCCTTGAATATTTTAAAATGGAAATTATTCCATGATACACCAAAAATAACCATCAAAAACTAATATAAACCAGGACAATGATTATAACACCAAAGATGGTCCTGCATTAAACTGTTGCTTGCTGATGGGCTTTTGAGAAATGTTGGATGATGAAGCTATATTATATTAATTGAAATATTTTATACACAGAACTACTATATGATCTCACTCATATGTGAAGTCTAAAACAACTGATGCCACGGAAGTTGAGAATACAATAGTCATTACCAGAGTAGGTCAGTGGAGAAATGGAAAGAGGCTGGTTATAGATTTACATAGGAGTAAGTTTTGTGTTCCATTCACAACACAGTGATCATTGTTAACAATGGTGTAATGCATAATTTTTATTGGTATATATTTGCTATATGCAATAATTACATACATCTGGGAGATTTTATATATATATATATATATATATATATATATATATATATAGTCACTTTTACACTCCTTACCCTCCCCAAGCTAGTTTACCTCCCTGAACCTTACTACCTCTCTTTTATATTTCTCTTTAAGTTATTAATATTTTGGGTCTCTAACATTAGAGGCACTATGTAATATTTAACCCTGTCTGATTTATTTCACTTACTATTATGGTCTCAAGATCCATCCATTTTTTAAAAGAGACTCAAATTTACCTTTGTAAATAATAAAATGTTTTCTTTATTCAGCCATCCTTTGTTGGGCAGATAGTTCACATACTTGACTTAGTCATTGTGAGCTGTGCTACTATAAACATGGCTATGTTTATCACAGTAGTATGCTGGTTAAATTCTCTCAGGAAGATACCTAGAAAAGGTATAGCCAGATTAAATGGAGTTTCTAGTTTTAGTTTTTTTTTGAGGAATATTCACACTGATTTCCATGGTGGTTGTATTACTAGCTTACATTTCCACCAACAGTGTGAAGAGTTCATTTACCCCAGACCTCCTTTACCAGTGTTTTCTGTTTTCTGAGTTCTTGATCATAACCTTTCTTTTGGGTCAAAGTGGGATCTCAGTGTTGATTTAATTTTCATTTCTCTAATGGTCAAAGATGCAGAATATATTTTCATGTACTTATTGGCCATTTGTACTTCTGAAAAGTATCTATTCATTTCAATTGCCCATTTATAATTTGATTTTTAAATATTTATTTAGTTATTTATTTGGTATCAGGGATGGAACACATGACTGTGCTTTTTTTTTTTCCAGCGGAGAAGCAAAACAGAAAAAAGGATAGAAACAATAAAGAATTAAAAAAAAACAGTAAGAAACCACTATTTAATACATTACATATTGTCTCTTGGATATAGTTGTTCCAGTTACAAAATTAAAGCATACAAAGTGGACATTCACACAGTGAGACTGCAAACAGTTCTGTTCACCAATCCAACAAAAACTTAGTAACATGGTTATCAATCCTACACACTTAAGTATACATACAGTTATCTCTTTTAGAGCACTTTCTTTTCCTCCTCTTGTTTTTTTTTAATTGTTTTATTTAAGGAAAAAAATTTTGAAATGGAAGGAGGGTAGAAACAATACAAAATCTCAAAAACAAAACAAAAATAGTAACCAGTAAAAATCACTAGTTGATAATTATTTACTTTCCTCTTAGATGCAGTTGTTCAAGTTAAAAAACTAAAGTCGACAAAGTGGACATCCAAACAGTGAGACTGCAGTCAGTTTTGCTCATCCATCCAACTAAAACTTTAGCAACATGGTTATTAATTCCACACACTCAAACATACATGCAGTTATATCCTTTAGAATATTCTCTTTTTCTTTTTTTCCTTTACAATAACTATAATCCATTCTCATAAACTACTTAGAAGCTCTACACATGTATAAATCTCTACACATATACCTAGCCTTTCTGTATTAGAGGGAAAAACAAATCAAAACAAGTCAGCAATACAAATTCCTAGAGAAACACAAAATGAAAAGAACATACAAAAACACAACATTAGGTGATCTACGGTAGTCACTATGATGTCTCTAGTTATTTTCAATAAAATTGTCTATATTGTCAAATATAATATAAACTTAGCATTGCTTTACATTATTAATAAAATCTAAACATTGGAGACATTATAGGACTTCAAAGGCAGGTTAACAATCAAACCAGAATGGGTATCCTATTGAATCCTGTCATCTTCAGAGTAGTTGCCCCTACTCTCAGACTCAACACTCTCAAGCATACCAGATTCAACTAAAATCAGTCAAGATAAAACAGTGATATAACCAATCTTCTCTGTCTTATCTCTGCCATGCTATTTTTCTGTTGTTATTTGTTTACTTTTCTCCTTCATTCCACTGTCTTCCCCTTTCTTTGAGGCCTTTCTGCCATTATTCCTGGAACCCTGGTGGTTTTCTTCACTCTTTCTAGAATGTCCTTCAGTATTCTTTGCAGGGTTGGATTGGTGATCACAAACTCCCCCAGTTCCTCTTTGTCATGGAAGTATCTTGTCTCTCCATTAATTTTGAGAGACAGTTTTGCAGGGTACATCATTCTGGGTTGGAGGTTATTTTCTTTCAGGGCTTGGAAGATTTTGCTCCAAGCTCTTCATGATTTGATGGTTTGCATTGAGAAGTCCACTATGATTTTGATGAGTTTTCCTTTATAGGTAATCTGTTTCTTTTCTCTGACCACTTTTAATATTCTGTTCTTGTAATGGATTTCTGGGGTCCTGATTATTATATGTCTGGGTGTAGGTCTGTTTGGGTTGTAGCTGGCTGGAGTTCTATATGCCTCATTTAACTGAACTTCACTTCTGTTACCTATGTTTGGGAAGTTTTCCTTAATTATTTCTGTGAATAGACTTTTTATTTCATTTGTATTTGTTGCTGCATCTTCATTCACATATTTTATTCTTAAGTTATAAATCCTCTTGTTATCTTCTAGCCTTTGTATTGTTGCTTCCTGGTTCCTTGTTATTTTTAAGAGATCCTTCCTTTCATGATCATACTTTGCAAATCTATCTTCAAGTTTTGAAAGTTTGTCTTTAGTTTCTGTTAAAAGGTTTTGCCAGGTTTCAATGGAGTTTTTAATTTCCCGATATTCTCTTTGGATCTGTTTCATATATTCTAGGTTTTGTTTATATTCTTCATCAAAGGCTTCTCTCCTTTCTCTAGGTTCCTCATTCTTTCATTTGTGCCTACTTGAGGATTACCCAGGACTTCTTTTATTAGTCTTCTTATGTCTTGCTTCACCTGAGTTAGATTTTCAGATTTAAATTTGATGATGAGGTCATGGATATATTTCTTTATTTCCAATGAGGCTGTCTCTGACATTACAGGTTTGCTGCTCTCAACCTCCTCTGCATTTACCTCTGTTTCCACAGTTGGGGACCTTTTGCTCTTTCTCTGTCTTGTCATGTTTTCAGCCCCCTTCAGATGGGTGGGTGGTGGAGGTCTCTCTGACTGCACTCTTGCAAGGCAGGCACTTATGCAGCTGAGCTAAATCCCCAGCCCCTGATTTTTTATTTTTGTAGTCTAATTTTTTTTAGCTCTTTATATTCTCTAGATGTTAGTCCTTTGAGAAGTAGAAAGAAAACATTTTCTCCCCATTCTGTAGGTTTTCTCTTCACTCTGTTGATTATTTTCTTTGCCATGCAGAAAGTTTTAAATTTTATTTAATTTTAC
>PVLA01002083.1:0-48097 GCA_004027455.1 Hydrochoerus hydrochaeris
GGATTCAGATTCACTCACAGACTGGTGTGCAGTGTCTTCTGTCTCTCACTCGCCGACTCCCTGTCCACCTTTGGGAAACCCTAGCCCTGCCGCAGCTGGACTCCGGCAACAAAGTAAACATTCAAACAGCTACACATGCATGAGTCTCTACATGTATTTCTATCCTTTCTGTATTAGAGGGAAAAACAAAACATAGCAAGACAAAACAAAACAAATTCCTATAAAAACATGAGACCAGAAAGTCATATAAAACCACAGTACAAGGTGATCTACAATGGTTACTGTGTTGTCTCTTGTTATCTTCAATAGAATTGTCTATATCATCAGGCATATTTGGATATAGCAGTATAATTGAATATTGCAGTACATAACAATATTAGTAAAAATAAAACATTGTAGACAGTGTAAAACTTCAAGGGCAGGTAATAATCAAACCAGAGTGTGTATCCTAGTGAATCTTGTCATCTTCAGTGTAGTTGCCTATACTCTCAGGACCAGTTGCTTTTAATGTCTTAGGTGAGTGAGAGGAAACAGAGTTAAGCTACAGTGTGAGGGATTTAAGTTACATAACAGAATGTTCTAATATTTGGTTTTCAGTCCTGAAATCCTCTCTCAGGTTGATTATAGTTCCTACACAGAGCATCTCGATGGACCCTACCTCCTGATCTACTCTGCCTGTTGTTTTTTTTTTAGTGTTTCAAGGCTATGTTTGAGATTATAGCCAACCTTCTCTGCCTCATTTCTGCTATGCTATTTTTCTGCCTTTGTTTGTCTACTTTTCTCCTTCATTCTATTGCCTGCCCCGTTCATCGAGGCCTTTCTGCCACTGTTCCTGAAATCCTGGTATTTTTTTTCTCTCTCTCTAGAATATCCTTCAGTATGTTCTGTAGGGTTGGATTTGTGGTCGCAAATTCCCCCAGTTCCTCTTTGTCATGGAAGCATCTTGTTTCTCCATTAATTTCTAGTGACAGTTTTGCAGGGTACATCAATCTGGGCTGGAGGATATTTTCTTTCAGGGCTTGGAATACTTCGCTCCAAGCTCTTCTTGATCTGATGGTCTGTGTTGAGAAGTCAGCCGTGATCCTGATGGGCTTACCTTTATAGATAATCTGTTTCTTTTCTCTGATGGCTTTTAATATTCTGTTTTCATATTGAATTTCTGGTATCTTGATTATTATATGTCTGGGTGTAGATCTGTTTTGGTTGTAGGTGGCTTGAGTTTTGTATGCCTCATATATCTGAATATCATTTTCTTTTCCCATGCTTGGGAAGTTTTCCTTAATTATTTCCATGAATAGCCTTTGTAATTCGCCTGTTTTTATTCCTGCTTCTTTGCTCACATTCCTTATTCTTAAATTATAGATTCTCTTGTCATATTCTAGCCTTTGTATTGTTACTGCCTGTTTCCTTGTTATTTTTAAGAGATCTTTCCCATCATGATCACACATTGCAAACTTGTCTTCAAGTTTTGATAGATTATCCTTAGTTTCTTTTAAGGCATTTTGCCAGCTTTCAATGGAGTTTTTAATTTCCTGGTATTCTCTTTGAATCTGCTTCAGGTATTCTATATTTTCTTTATATTTTTTATCAAATGTTTCTCTCCTTTTTTTGTTTTCTTCCTTTCTTCCATCTTTGTCTTCTTGAGAGGTGCTTAGCATTTCTTTTATTAATCTACTTATATCTTGCTTTACCTGATTTAATATTTCAGTTTTGAGCTCCCAGAGATATCTCTTAATGTCCATTGAAGCTGTGTCTGATGTTGCATATTTGCTGCTCTCAGTCTTTTTTTATTTCCCTCTCCTGGATCAGTGTTCTCAGGGTTTTGGGCTGGGGGCTTTTTCTTGTTTCTCTCTCTTGTCATGTTTTTTATTTCTTCCATACAGGTGTATAGTGGAGATCACAGCCCCTTGTTGGTTATGGTTCTTCTGAAGCACGCTGGTGTGGGATTTCTGCCCTCTCCTGTTTGCTCTTGTCACTGAGTGGAAGCAGGGGCTGCGTGTGCTAACCCCTCCCTACCATCAACCTTCAGGTGGTTTCACCAGTTTAGTGTGTGCTAGGCATAGGGAATCAGTTTGGGATGGCTTATTGGGTCCTGGCTGGGGTGTGACCCAGGCCAAGCAAATCCCACAAATCTGCTCTGGAGAGGGAGCAGCCTAGTGAAATTACTGTTGTTCCTAGTTCAGGCCCCTCCTGCCTGATTCAACATGTTGCCCATTTGGTCGCCCCCTTCCTGTGGGGGGGTTTTAGTCCCAGCACTAACCATGAATTAATGGAGGCCCCTTTGCCAGGTCCGTTCTCCACTGGGCTCACCAACCCCTGACTTCAGCGGGACTGAGGTAAGTTGCAGCGGGAGCGAGTTTGGGTGGCTTGGTGGGTTGCAACGAAAGTGAATGGTAGCCCCGAGACGGCGTGTTTGACCAGCTTTTTTCGTTTTAATTTCTTCCTGTGTCGAGAGGATCCATCTCCCTCTATCTGGATCTCTCCAGGATGTTTTAATCTGGCATATGAGTTGTTTTACCCCAGGAGGCTCTTTATTTTGTTGCTCACTGATTGGCCATCTTTAGCTCCTCAATCTCTTTTTTTTTCTTTTTTTTAAGAGAATAAAACCCAACAAAACTAAACAGAGTAAAGCCAACCAAAACAAGGCAGTGAAAGTGGTATAGAACCTCAAAGCAGCATAATAGGAAATCAACAGTGGTTACCATAATATATCTTGTTATCCTCACAGCAGTTGTGCAATCCACCAGACATAGTAAAATCAAACAAAACAAAACAGAACAAAACCAATCAAAACAGAACATTGAATAAAACAAAACAATAAATAGGAACAAAACAAAACAAAACAGTGAGATCAATACTGGATTTCAAAAACAAGACAGAAGGAAATCCTCCATATTTGCTATATTGTACCCTGTCTTAGTAGATACTTAGACTGTCAGCCTCAGGCCTGCAAAGTCAATCAAACAGTACACACCTTTAATTGTTTTGTACCTCAGTTGCTATCAACTCAGCCTGTCCTAACCAGCCAGTTGCTTATAGAGTTGGGAGGGTGAAGTAGTTCTTGCACCAACTGGCTCACAGGGAGGATGATCTGGCTTCTCTCTTACTGGGCCCTGCATGGTTTGCACAGTTTACCAGAAGAGAGAACTGGCCTCTTGGTGGGGTCCTCACAGACCCAGCATGGCTTCTCAATACATACTCCTTTTAAAACATTTGTTATTGTGATAAAATATACCTACCATAAAATTTACCATCTTCACTCACCCTTTTTAAGTATCAAATATGTTTGGAATGTTGTACAACCATCACCATCTTTGTAACTCTTTTTATCTTGTAAATTGGAATTTCTGTACCTATTAAACATTAATTTCTGATCGTATTTCCTCCCAGCTCTTGATGGCCACCATTGTCACTTTTTTGTGTCTGATTTTGACTGCTTTAAGTAGCTTGTATAAGTGAAATCACACAGTATTTCTTTTTTGTGACTGGTATATTTCACTTACATAATGCCCTCAAAGTTCACCCATGTTGCAGAAAGGATAATTGGAACTCTCTGTTACCAGGTAAATTATTAGAATTGACTACTAGAATTGGCTAGAATCAAGGTAAATTTTGAAAATGGAATATGAGTTATTTTAAATAAAATTTTTAAAATATCTTGACCTTGTTAACATAACCTTAAAATCTATTCTTTACTTCCATAAGCACACAGATTATTTTCTCTACAAAGACTGTTAGTAAGCACTGGCCAGGGATATAGCTCAGTATTACAAGTGCCAGCCTGGCAAGCACAAGGTCCTGTATTTGATTCTTGGTACCAAAAAACAAAACAAAACAACAACAACAAAAACCCCCAAACAACAATAAAGTAAACCCTGAGAGAAGTCATGTAAATATCTCCAAGCAGTAGTATGGTTTAGTCCAGTTTAGGTTATGGAACAGGCTAGAAGCAAGCTTAATCTTCCACATTAAAAGTTTCTGAATAGTGATAAATATGGCCTCCTTTCACAGTGTGTATGTAATATAAGGAATCACTACTACTTTGTCACTTGGTCGCAGGCGCAGAGTAGCAGAAACTTGTGTGATGGAAACTTTGTTAATGGCCTAGTGCGCATTTTCAGTGAATAATGTATGCAGCTTTTCACTTCTTCTTTTTTCTTATTACATTTATTGAAATGTACTTTTGTGTTTGGAATGTATGCATAAAATTTGGGCCTTGGATTTTGTGTAATTTTTTTCTCATGATGGATTTTCATTTATATTTACAAATGTAATTTTAAAAATTGCAACAGCCAGGATACGAACATATATCCCCTATTGTCACATAACCTGTTTCTTTCCCTTGAATTTTCTGTAAATTGATAATTGGATATCCTAGAAACTTGCTTAGAGTCTGGCTCTTTTTTGGAGTGGAAGGGACAAGAGTTCTGTAGGTTACAACTAGTATTGTGTGCTCCAGGACAGTGGCCTTGGAGCTGACCATATCTTGTTAGCTTTCTTGCTTGAATTCTCAAGAATATCTATTGAGCTAACTAGTAGTGCAGCATCCTGAGATAGAGAACGTACTGGGAGTAGCCTTGGCCCTCTTCCTCTCCCCTCAAGGAGCCAAATGTCTTTTCTCACTCTAGCTTACTGGTGTCATATTCTTCCAGGGTATAAAGCTCAGGTGGACTGCATTCCAGGGCTCCTCAGGTTGTACAAGCAGGGTATGCGCACCCAAGGCTCCATTCACCCTAGGCAGGCTTCCAGAGCCTCAGGGGACTAGCTCGTCATGAACTCCCAGCTTCTGTTGTCCCTTGTTGCCTTTTTATACATAATAAACCTGCTCCATGAAACTTGTGAATATTCTGTCGCTATACTTGTACGTGATAGAAATTGACATAGCCAAAGGTGTAGGCATAGACAGTGTAGGACACTGACTCTTTTTCAACATTATCAAATATCTTTGTACCTGGTATCTTTTCTACAAGTTTTTTAGTCACACAGGAATAATTCTTGAGAGCGGAGTGTGGTGATGTATCCCAGAATTTGGGAGGCTGAGACAGGAGGATAACCACAAGAGTTTGAGGCCAGCTTGGGCTACATAATGAATTCAAAGCCAGCCTGAACTACATCGAAAGACCCTGTCTCTAAAAACAAAAACCAAACTAAAAAAAAAGGCTTTTGCAACTCTCTAATGAGTATTTACTCTGTGCAAAGCACAGTGGAGGTGAGTAAAGGGTAAATGAAAGTAGGACAGGGTTCTTCATTCTCAAGAATTTTATTGTCACTGACAATAAAATTGGATCAGCTCTGAAACTTGGAATTATTTGAGATCACCCACATAAGCAATTCAGTGCTAAATCACTGCAGTCTACAACCTACTCTTGTGAAGGCAAAAATTAGCACAAAGGTATTCCTAATTATAGCCTTTTAATTTCCATCTCAGAAATAGGTGGCAATTTTTCTTCCTGATTGCCTAAGAAACTTCCATTTTTATTAAAAAGGATGCAACTTTCTGGGGAGTGTGGGGATTTTATTTGTGCAAGTGAGAAACTTTTAACTACTCAGTTTAAAATTTCTAAATGTCTATTTGTTCTTTTGGTGTTTTTAGTGTTTGTTTTGTGTTAAGTCTGGCTAATATTGGACAGAATCTAGGTCATTAAATATCACAGAAATGCAAAGGATGTCAGACATGGCTAAAGGCAGATGTGGGGTGAATGTCCCTTTATGCTGTCTTGAAGGGATAATAAACTGGAACAATAAATGACTGTCAACTAGTTTTCCAGAGACAAGATACTGTGTTTTGATCTATGGACAGAAGAAAAAAATAAGATCGATAGTTCATTCTTTTCTGTGTAGTGTCCTGATTCCTCATCCACATAAACACTGTGTTTGCTAGTTTCTAAAGTGTGTCTGTATGAATCATACACTTGGGGACTAGAGAAATAACCACACATACTCTATGGTACTGCTAGAACTGCTAGACCTGCTGTGAAACACGTTTGACCACAGCTAATTTGCACTTGGCTCCCATAATCTCCTGCTCTAACTGGAGAGCCACTGTTTTAGATCCTGTCGTGTCAGAGTCACTAAGACCCATATCCAACAGTGTTTGAAAGATCTTATTCCACTTTCCCCAGTTCTGTGGTCCATGGCCCTAGAGGTAACAAGACTTTTTTGTACAAGGGCCAGTGAAATCTTTATTATGACTATCACAGGGTCGTTTCTCAAAGAGGCCTTGCTCCTCCATGGACCCTGAGCGTATGAATTGCAGCACCTGATGTCAGCTCTCCACTTTGCTTGCTTTTTTTGTGCAGATCAAATAGAAGTGGTCTGTTGTCTATCAATCTTACCCAAAGCCAATTAATCACTGATGTAATCCAAATCGTCAAAGCATCCTGACACTCTGGCCTCACAGTCACTTATGGTTTTATATCCATCTAGCCCGTGATGGTTAATTGTCACTACCCAACCTCTGCTATTTAAAATCCTCTCATCCTCCATTAATTCCAATCCTCAGTTCCATAGCAGGATATTCTACTATGACCTCAACCAACAAAATGGAACCAGTGGGCTTCTCGAGGTCACCATACCCCTCACTAGTGTACTTAGTGACCCTCTGCCCTTTTGGGATCACAGTCAGATAAGCAGTTCTTCTGACACCTTGTAATAAGTCATTTTCACATGCCCACCTTTGAGCCTTTTGACCTTTTCCTCATTATTTTGCCAAGGTACTTCCAGCATTTCCATTTGATTTATGTTTGATTATTGTGCCAGATTTCAAGGAGCCATCCTAAGGTATGAAGACCAACTTCATATGTCTGTGCCTGGTTATCAAACCACAAGGCATAAAAGGATGGCCCTTGTAGATGAATTTCCACCAGCTTAGGGTAGAATTCACTCCTTTACCCTCTCTACTCACCATTCCCCTGATCCCACTGGTATATAACAGTGGGTCCTGAAAGTCTTTTGGTGTGAAGTGGTTCCCTGCACAAAGCAGGGCCTCCCGTTCTCTGTAGGCTGTGCTGACATCTGACCCTGAACAGCTGGGCTGGAAGCCCGAGGAGGGGAAGCATCATTTTGAGGCAACTGCCTTGAGTGAGATCTTTGTAGGGTCTCTAGGTGAAAAGAGAAGAAGCTGCTTCTACTGACCCAGGAGGCTCAGGGAATTTAGTTCAGTATTCTGGGACTATTGTCTTATCACAAGTCTCAAGGTGTCTTTATATGTACAAACTCTCACGACAAACCTCAGTATCACCGTGGTTTTCCTGTGGAAGTCTTCTTGATGTCAGGGAAGTTACACCCCAGGTGGGAGTCTGGATAGTTCTGGTAGTAAGTTCTAGTAGTAAATGGTTGTAGTAGCAGTGGCTAAAAAGATAGAATCAAGAAAATTGTGAAGTCTTGCCCACAAGGTGTCTGAAACAAGAGTTTTCCATGAAACTTCAGTTCTGAGGCCAGAGAAGTACTTCACTATAGTATTCAGTACAGGAACATGCTGTTCAGATCTGGAGCTTATGACTGATAGGCTGTATCATGTCACTTGGGTGCATGATAGGTGATCCCAGCTAGAATGGTGCAAGTACTCTCTGTGATGTGCATACAATGATGAAATCACTGACAACACTTTTCTCAGCATGGTCTCACCAATAAGTGACATATTACTACATATAATTTCTAAAAAAGGAATAGTACAAATAATGACATTTCAAACATTTTCATAAAAAGCTGAAAGCATTTTGATTGTATGTTTCAAAAATTTCAGCAATCCATATTTAGAAAAAAGGTCAAACAAGAAAGATAAGGGGCCTTCCCTTTTACCTGGGATCATCTTGCTGTGTCTGGAAAGGGTGACTGGAGTGAAGCATCTCTGCAGGCAGCCTTTCTCCTGTCCTGGGTAGAGGATCAATGATGAACTGTCATCTCTGAAACAATGTTGTTAGGAAAATGGGTAGAGAGAGTCCATTACAACTGTCTGAGGCATTATTTATAATGTGTCCCAGCAACAAGTTGAGGTAGTTGTACAGGACAGTGGTTGGTTTGGCAGGAGTCAGGCCATAGAGGCAGAAATCACCATCACTGCCCTTTGTCCTGCTGTCTTGCTGGGCACTAACCCTGCTGAGAGGTGGTAAGGCATGGTGGTGGGTGTGCCTTCCCTCTGACCCGCAGCCCCAGGGTGGAGGGTAGCACATACCATCATAGTGGAGTCATCTTCCAAGGCCTCTGGGGGATCATGGGTAGGCAGCTTGCCCTGCTGTTTCTCAGGTAGTGTAAGCAGGGGCTCTAGAAACAGCTCTTGCCATTCTCACATTAGTTACTATTTCTCTGCTTGTGAATACTCTTCTTCAGTGGCAAGATTTTCCTCATTTCATTGAACAGCAAGCCTGATAATAAAAAATATAATAAAAATTATATTTTTTATTAGGTTTGATGAAAATCATTGAGTATATCCCAGGAATGTTAAAAGGTGTATTGGCTGAGGACCAGTTCCTCCTCTTCCTATCATCTTAATTGTTCATTTACTACTTACTGTTGTCATCACTGCCCCCATTTAGTTCCTTTTTTGGATCTCACAATAGCCACACTGATAATTTTTTCATTACCATCCCCATTTTGCAGAGAAAGAAATTGAGGCTTGGAGGATTTAAGTAATTTGCTCACAGAGCAGATAGGAGTTAAAGCTGTCTGATTTTACTGTCCAGCACTTAGCTGGAGTTTTTTTTTTTAATTGAGATATTTTACATACTGTAAAATTCACCCTTTTCCACAGTTCATTAGTTTTTAGTATATTCAAAAAGTTGTTGGTCATCACTACAAATTGCAGAATATTTTCATCACCCTGAAAAAAATCCTTTCACATCAACAACTACACCATATTCTTCTATCCCTCTTCCCCTTGCAACCACTAATCTACTTTCTGTTACCATGGATTCACCTATTCTAAGGATTTTGTATAAGAAGTAGTATACAGTATGTAATCTTTTCTGCCTAGCTTCTACTGAGCTTAATGTTTTCAAGGTCTATCCGTTTTATAGCATGTATCATAGTTCATTTCTTTATTCGGCTGAGTTTTATGCATTCTGTGAATATACTGCACATAGTTTATATAGTAGTGGATGAACATTTAAGTTTCTACTTTTTGGTTGTTAGGAATAATGCTGTTGGGAACACTTGTTAATGTGTTTTGTGTGGTCATATGTATATCCAGTTTGCTTGAATTGTATACCAAGGAGTTAAGGTGCTGAGTCATGTGATAACTCAGTGACTGGATTTTTTTGCTTGAGAGCTCTTGAGTCTTCAAAGCATGGAAATAAAATGAATGGGGAAGTTTCTGTGGCAGCACTTTGGTAAGCTATCATATTTCTTCCAGCTGTGAGTAAAGGAGCTTTTTTGTTTGGAGCTTTGTTACTTTGGTAACAGCATACAATGGTAATGATCACTGTTATAAGTATTACACATCATGTGAAGGCTAGAAAGCAAGATTTACATAGTAATCCTTATGTTCATATTTCTGTCATCATTAGAATATAGCCAAGTTTTTATTTTTTAATTTATTTTGGTTTGGTGGTTTTGTTTTGTTTTGCACTGAGGATTGAGCATAGGGTCTTGTGCGTGCCAAGCAAGCACTTTGCTACTGAACTGCATCTACCCTCTTTTAAAAATTTTGACACAGGGTCTTACTGAGTTGCCTAGGGTATCCTTGGACTTATGGTCTTCCTATCTGAACCTCCCAAGAAGCTGGGATTACAGATATGCACCAATATGCTTGGATACATTCAAATTTGATACAGTAATTAACTAAATAAGGTGTGTTCTTGGTCACCTCCCTTCTCCAACAACTGGTCATTTGATGCCAGAAACTGTAGCATATGCAGCACTGTCCTCCCCAAGAGAAGGACTGTCAGGACTAGAGTATCCACCAGGAGAGTGGCATCCATAAGGATTTATCACAGATTAGTCTCCCAGATCCTGAGGGCAGGGAAGAGATGAGCCCCAGAGTAGAGGGGCCACCATCCATTAAAGCTTCTCTCTAAGAGAAGAGGATCAGAAGAGAGAAGACCAGGGCTAACCCATAATTATGATGCAGAGGAGCCCAAAGCTTTTAATTTTTTCAGGTTGTCTCCTGACAAGTTCTAAAGCTCAATTAGTTAAATATATTTTTGTTGTAGAAATAATTTGACTATGATAATAATGTCATTATCCTGAGAGAACTGTCTATTTTAAGATTAATACTCTTAGGGATGAATATCTCTGGCACTAATTTTGGGTGTATGATAAGCAATTTAAAGTCAGTATAATTTCTGTTCCTACTAGCTTCTTGTAAGACTGAGGCAGAATTTTAATTTTGAATAATTCATAATACTTGATAATAATGATAGAGTAGGTTTGTTGGCTAAAGAGTAGTAGACCAGGCTTGCCCATTGTTAATCTATAACTGGAACTCTACATTTGGCTGATGCCCAATCTGGAAGAAAGCCTCAGCCAGTAAATAACTAAAAGTAACCAGTGTTGGGGAGATGCTCAACTGGAGGGTGAGCTGACCTCAGGTACGGCATTCCAATGAAGCCTGCTCTTACCTTTCTTGGTGGTTGGAGACTAGCAGCTCAGGGTATGCTTTCCTGAGCTGTATGCAATGTGTGCATGTGTCTGATCATCAAGGTGTGATTACCTGAGAGTGAGAGATAGTCCCAGTTTCTCCCTGATGGTCAGCTGTGTTTAAGTCCTATTATCCCTCCTCTGCAAGGACACATGATAGGTGGTACTCTGCACCCAAGCACTGAGTAAGGCCAACAGACCAGGCTCCCTGGAACAGCTGTTGGGAACTAAACTAAGATGTTGGTGTGAGACCTATGAAGGATTAAATGTTGGGAAGGGCTTGGAAATCTAACTGGAGAAATTGGATTCCTATTGACTTCATGCATTTACTGGGTGCTTTCTCTGTGCTGGTGATGGTGACCTTTTAGAACTTTCAGTAATACAACCAGCCTGCTATGACACATATGCCATAGGTTTGCCACCACTGGTCTATACCAAGCACTGTGCTTAGTATTTATCAGTATTATCAGTATCTACTTCCTTGGCTAATTCTCTTAGCTATGCTGTGATGTCAGTAGCTACTGTTATTAACTCCATTTTACAGTAAGAACACTATGGCCCAAGGAAGTTAATTATGTAATCTACTACAGGTCATGAATTACACTCTGTGGGTGACTTTTACATAGACAGACCTTCCTTGCCCTTTGCTTCTACCACCCCTGCCTCAGCCAACCTTATGAGGAACACTTCATGGTCTTCTGTGAAAAGTGGCATGCAGAGAAGTGCCAGAGTACTATTGGCATTTCCAGACCATGATGTCTGCCCTTATAGGAAATGGATACTGTTAGCATAAAATCACATCTGATCTGGGCATACTTGCTGACAGTTGCAGCTTTTAGAATTGTTAGAGGAAGTCATGTGGTTTAGGGGAAATGGGATCAGGAAAGAGGAGCATTGTGTGTCATAGTGTCTGCAGTCTCTGTTGTCATATGTACATTCAGTAGCAGGGAGCTTGAATAAAAGGGAGCCCTTTAGATAGAGATGAAGTCCAGGAGAGTTAAAAAGCAACCATTTCTGGGGGCTCACACAGCAAATGCTGACAAGCAGAAGCAAGGGCATGTCCAGGAGAGGTGAAATGGGCTCCCTGAGGGTCATGGGCTTGCTTGCTTTGGAAGTCTCTGTCTTCTGCTAGATGTCATGGAAGAGTGCTGTTGAAAATCAAAGGAGAGCAGCAGAGCACAGCTGGAATTTACTTCTGAGTAGACACTCACGTCAGTCCCTTTGCTGTATTCCGGAGCATGTCTGAAAGGTTACATTCCAACACTCACTTCTTGGATAGCAGAATAGCTTCCTTTATGCTGTGGAGTAGGATTGGAAAGTGGCAGCTAACCTGGCTCTGTTTCAGTTCAACCATGTTTCCTGTAGGTGGACTGCTGAGTGCTTAGTTGGAGTCAGCTGTCAGCAAGGGTGTCTCTCCCCCCGCACCACCATAAGCTGTTTCTCCTCCTGGCGTGGTACCAGTATCAAGTTCTTTCTACAGTACTCTTACCTTCCCAAAAGAATGAGTAAGAGATATTATGCATGTGGGACTATAAAAACATATGGAGTATATAGCCCAAACTACTTATCCCCTGGAGTTTGACCCATCCTCAACAGTGGAGAGAGACTTTTTGCTCACGACAGAATTTACTAGTGTGGAAGTGACAAAGTGTAGCTCTGACTCTTGCCATGAAAGTGTAGGGCTGTGATAATGACTTCAGAAAGGAAATAATCACCTGTGATTTTAAGTGGCTAAGACAATATTTGATAGTTATTGAGCTTCCATTATGTGTTAGTCATTTGTATTAGTTTCCTGTGATTAATGTAATAATTTACTGATTTTCTCATAATTCTGGAAGTCAAAAGTTTAACTGTTCCATCTCTGGTGAAAGGTTCTTCCCTGTCTTTTTTGTCCTCTGGTGGTTCCAGCTGAAATTTGCAAAAGTGAGTAGAAGAGCTGGAATTCGAGCTCATACAGTCTCATTTCAAAGCTTATATTTTTTAATATCCTTGCCTTACTGGCTAAAATCAGGAGAATGTGGTGATTTGTTGAATGTGAGTAGAGGAAGAAGAAGAGGAGGAAACAGTGAATGTTCTGGATTAGGAAAGTGTTTGCTAGATGAAAGAGGAGCTCCTTACCAAGATGGAGACACAGGAAAACACAAAGGTTTGAGCAGAAGGATGGTGATTTTGTTGTGAACGTATTGGTGGGGGACATAGAAGTAAAATGTCTGTTAGTGACTGAGTATTTAAATATGAGCTTCAGAAAAAGCAAATGAGTCTAAAGAAGTAAACTTGAAGAAATATGTATCTAAGCAGCAGAAGAGGATGTGGGCAGAATGGAGGGGGAATTCTGAGATCTTCTAGAGAAGAAAATGAGCAGAAAAGATAACAAAGAATCTCTGGGACCTGAAGCACTTAGGTACTAGTGAAGGAGCCCTTCAGTGAGAATAAGGATATCTAAAGGATGATAGGAGAGATACAGTGGGTCACAGAAACTAAGGAAGGAGGAAGTTTGATGAGGGACGGATGCTAGCAGTACCCAATGCAAGAAAGAAATTGTATAATGTTAGAGCCAAAAGATTACCATTGCATTTGACAATTGGGTTAATGTAAACCAGCTGGTAGGAATGCAGGCTATTGCAGCTGTGTTGGAAGATAGTTTCTGGGAAAGCTGAACATTGTTTTGTGATATGATCCAGCAACTGTACTCCTTGGCACTTACCCCAAATGAGATAAACACATATCCGTGCAAATACTTGGGTACAGATGCTTACAGGAGCTTTATGCACAGTTGTCAAAACTTAGAAGCAACCAAAATGCGCTTTAGTAGACTAATGGAAAAACAAACTATGCTATGCCCATATAATAGAATATTATTGATCTCTAAAAAGTGAGCTATCAAACCACAAAAAGACAGTGACCTTAAATAAATATTGCTAAGTGAAGCCAATGTAAGAGGGCCACAGTATTGTATGAGTCTAGCTTTATGGTCTTGTGGAAAAGATAAAAATATGACAACCATAAGTAGATTAGAGCTTGGGATGCAATTTAATAGTTGAGTAGGTGGAGCACAGGGAATTTTAGAGTAAGGAAGCTAGTCTGTATGATACTTTAATGGCAAATGCAGGTGTTGTGCATTTGTCAAAATCCATGAAATTGTACAAAACAGAAGAAACCTAATGTAAATTGTAGTCTTTAGATAATAATGTATCAATATCAACTCATCAATTAGAGCAAATGTACCACATTAATACAGATTGTCACTAACAGGGGGAGGTAGGAATGAAGAAGGGTAAAGGGGTGTATGGGAACTCTATACTATTTACTGTTTTTCTATAAACCTACACCTGTTCGAGGAAATAGTCTATTAAAATGAAAAGGAGAAAGAATAAAAAAAAGGGAAAAGCAGAGAAAGAGAAAGTCATGTAATACCATCTTGAGAGTAGAGCATAAATTCACAATCATAACTTATTTTTCTGTGCCTGGGATCTAAGTACAATAGAGCAAAAGTATGACTAGTTGCTCTTCTGCTTACCAATTCCCAGGGCTCCCTATCACAATCCAGTGCAATCTTCTGGCATGATGTGAAAATTTTCCATAACCTAACTGCTGCCTGATTTCCCAGCATCTTCTCTGGTCATTGTCCACATAGTGTAAGCCCCAGCTGCAATTGTCTCTTGTTTGTTTTGCTTTCCTACTGATCCCATGTTCTTTGAGACCTCTCTGTTTTATTCTTGCTGTTTCCTCTACCTGTCTTCCCCCAGTTTTACCTGACAAAATCCTACATATCCTCCAGCACCTTTCCGTGATAGCTTTGCTGAACTCTTTCTCCTTAGCCACTAAACAAGAATGTTTCTCTCCTAGTTTTCATAGACATTCATGCCTGTTTCTTAATATAGCACAAAATAAATTAAAACTGGTTTTGGTAGAAAAACTGAAGCAGAAAGAAAGAAGGAAAAGGTAGATTTGAGGAGTGGGTAGGAGTTGAGGTAAGACTACATGTATGGCAGACTATTCCATAGAGATAGTTTCATTGTTACTTTGTGTGGCCTTAGCATTTTTGCCTTTGCCCAACCTGTTTTCAAAGTGGTGAGAAGAAAATTACAAGTAGCCATGGTGCTGTCCACTGCTTGGGTGCTGACAGGTCTGTATAACTAAGGACTGCCTTAAGAGCAGTAATTTTCCTGGTCTCAAGAGTCATGGTCCTGGGGCCGGGGACTTAGCTCAGTGGCATAAGCACCTGCCTGGCAAGTGCAAGGTCATAAGTTTGATCCCCAGTACAAAAAAAAAAGAGTTGTGGTCCTCTATTTTGGGGAGGAAAGGGGAGACAAGACTGACATCCTCTCATTTTTATCTTTTAGAGGGTTTGGAGTCATTGTCTGTCTCATCTGCTTGGAAAGGCATAAGATTACCTGCCTAAGTGGGTACTCTTTATGGGATCCACAGGCTTGTGGAGATGAATTATTGATTATAAAAAGCTATTCTTTTGGTATTTCTGTCAATTTAAAGGACATTAAAGGGCAGCTGTGTTCAGACACCAGATCAGGCATTGGGATCCAAAATGACAAACAGTTGTCTATGTGACTTGTACATCTGTAAGCAGCTTTTCATCATAACAGGGTATGTCATAGGCTTTTTAAATAGCATCCATGTGTCATTCAATTTTCATAGCAACAACCTCTTTATGCTTCCTGCAAAGATTATTATTTCAAAGATTCAGTAACTATTGGGTTCAGAACAGTTACTGACATGAAATGGCTCAAGAAATAAGCATACTTGTTGCTTTGTAATAATGGGGTGTGTAGGATGAGTCATTGTCTCTGCCCTGTCATTTCCATTCTTTTGCCTTTCTAGACACCAGGCTCTGCAGTCAGTCGCTGTGGATGGTCCTGTGATAAAGACACAGACCTGTGGGAGTACATATTCTCAGAAGGAAATGCCTTGGAAACAGAAAGATGAACCACTCCTTCCTTTTATACTTAGTCTGCATTTATCAACTGGAATCTGGTCTTTTGGTCCCTGATTATGGCTTATCGATGGCCAGATGATTTTCTTCAAAGTGGGGATCTAATCATGTTGTAACCTCTTGGCCTCCAGAGGTAGCCACAGTATTCCAGTAATGATTGTTTTTGGATAAACTAGCATAAGATACTTTAAAAAGCTTGTGCTGTCATTCTACTGGCAATTTTGATTCAACCTTTCTGCAGTGCACTGGCCAGAGTGCTGACCTGCTCTGTCATTGGTATAAGCCGAAGAATGGCCATAGCAGAACCCAGCCCATTGCCCATAGGAGCTGTTACCCTCAGAATACTAAGGGCAAGCCTTTGGATGGGAGGTGGTCAGAAGATATGTATTGACAGGGCAGTTATTTCCTCATATCTGGGACCAATAGCTCTTATCTTTAGAAAGAAAACAGAAAATGATAGGATACTGGCTGAAGTGAGAATTTTTTCCTGCTTGCTTCCTTTTGTGATGTCTCCAGGTGGGAAGTTTCTATTGCTTCAACAAGTGGGTTGGAAGGATATATCTGGGGTGCTTAGAGCTACTGGCAGTACTTGTAATAGCTTCTCAGGGGCTTGCCCCTGCCCATTTTCTTTCCCCACTCCTCTGTGGAGACTGTGTAGAGGAAAGTTTGTGAGATAAACTGGGTTTACTTATGGTTGCCAAAGATGGCCAGCTGCTGCCTCCCATGCTGCCGCAGTCACGCAGTCACCGTGTGGGAAGTTCCTGCCCAGGAGGGTGTTGTGTCTGCATTTGCTGCTGGTGTCTCCCTAATTATATTTATTGAGAAGAATTTAGTACAGAATTTGCCTTCCCTGAATCTTCCTCCTTTTACAACATGCACATCCGTCCCTTCTTGCATTGCTGCTGAAAGAATACAAACTTCATTTCTCTGTTATTGAGCATCATTCAGAAATGTTGCATAGATCTGTGAATTGTTCCCTGATCTTCAATCAGGGCAGTGTTACAGGTCCTCCTCTGGTGGGAGAGAGCAGTCCAACAAAATTCTGAAGACCCAACACTTTCTCAGGAGCAGCAAGGAGCAGACTGGCAAGCCACAAAACACTGGCACTGAATGGATGTCTTAATAAGCTTTTAGATATGATTTGGCTGGCATCGGCAGAGGAGGCTAAGGGGAAAAGGCTGCAAGCATTGTACCGTAAATCACTGCAGACCCACCGGCAGTGACAGTCCTAGGAAGCTAATGATCTCGCCAGGAAAGAATTAACCGCAGATGTCCAGAGACAGCACATGGTAAGAACAGGGAGGACAAACCCCCAGATGTGAGTACAATGTCTTCAATACAGGGTGTGGAGCAGTGGGAGCAAAGCTGGTTGTTATGACTGGGTACGCTCCCTAACCACCGGCTCCTGGGTGTCTGTGCGCTGTCTCTGGGTGGGTTGTGTGTTATGCCTGGCTGGGACTTTTTGTTTGAAGGTTTCATCTGAAATATTCTGCCTGTCAGGAAGCTGAATGTAATGGCTTTGGAATATTGGAACCAGGAGACTTTGTTTTAAACCTACAGGAAAATAGCAAAAACAAACAACAGATCTTTTGCTGTAAAAAGAAAAGCCATCAAAGCAGCCGTGTGACCCTCTGGCATTTGGGATGAGATAAAAGGTTTGGCAAAATGAAGAGCAGTGAAAATGGGGCAGTGGGCTGGAAGGGGAGAGAGTAATCTTTCTTAGAAGCTAAATCCTCTCTAGATGCAGGGTGCTCATTTCATACTTATGCTCACGTATTTATTTCCTTTCTGGTTAAAGAATGAGCAGAATGTTTGCATTGAATATTTTCCCCCAGAACATTGTGAAAAATGAGCATTGTGATAAAAAAGATGTGATTGATAGGGTTGGAGAGGAACAAATTCCTCAGGGCCAGCAATTGGAAGTGTCTTGAATGATAGCTATCTGCTTGGAAAAGGCTGTTCTGTTTTAAGGAGGAAATAAATCTACAGCCAGGGTACCCAACAGGTTGGCAGTAAAGTTGAACTCACTGGCTACAAACTAGTCACCACCTTGTATTCCTCTCCCCTCCCCATTCATTGTCAGGGGTTCTCCATCCCCTCGGATTCCTTTCCTCCCTGCTTGTCTTTGCTTGGCCTGATTTGTTGGTTTCTAGATATCAGATGAGAAAGCATTGTCTTCTCACTCCAACTGAGGGTACAGGAGGAAACAATGAAAGCAGAGAAGACTCTGCCTCTGTGATCCCTTTGCACCCACCCTACATATAAAGGCCACTTTTGAGTGATGCTAGATACTACAGATCCTAGCAGTGACAGTATTTCTGGGCTTAAATGAGAATGAGCTTGAGATGTCCAAGTACACTGTGGTGATCTTAGCAATGGACTAGGAACTGGAAACCCGGGATCCTGTTGCTGATCTTGCAGGCAGCTTTTTGTGCATCTCTGCTGGGGTGGTGGGTATCCAAAATCCTGTGTGAGCATCCTGTCCTGGAAGCTGTTTATGGGTGTATTTGTTGTGGTCATGATGGGGAGGTAAAGAGTATTCTTTAATAGCTATAACTGAAAAGCTGAAAATAAAATGCTATCTGGTTAGTCAATATTTTGTTACTACTGCTGTAGTGTTTTTCTTGTGTTTATTTGTTTTAGGGAATATTGGCTGAACTTGCAAAGGGCTATTTACCATCACTAATTATCTAAATAAGGCTATCACACTTACAGCTATGGCCATAAGACAACTTGGGCTTTAGATTCAGTATCTGAGAGGCAGAATTTGTTGCATGACCCAGACGAAAGGACAGAGGGTGGCTGTCAATTTACTAGAAGCTGGTTGAACTTTGCATCTGTTGCTGAGGAGGCTGAGCACTGCTGGTTTGGAGCTTGTGACTCAGGAGCCAGGCCTGTACTGAAGTTACAACAGAGCTCTTTACTCCAAGGAGCTAAACTGGAGAGTAGAATGAGTAGAATTTTAGCCAAAACAGTATTGGTATGAATTAGGCCCTTATACTTAAATGGCCATTTTGAAAAGGGTTCAGGAATGGAAGAGAGTGGATAAGGCCAAGTGTACAGAAATAACAAGTGAGTAGATGAAGAGAAGAATATGATTGCGTGAGGGAGATCATTTAGGAAGTCATGACTAAACTATGTATTTTCCTGCATTTGGGCTTGGAGGGATTTTTCAGTATTTGGGAAAATAGAGCAGAAACTCAATATAGTTGGTTTGGTTGTACCTGAATAAAAAGAGACAGTGTACCTTATGTTGATAGAAATAAACTACTTCCAAATAGTCCAGAAAATATAAAGCTCCAAATATAATTATTCAGCATGGCCACAGGCACTTAAAGATGCATTCTGAACTGCATTTCTCTTAGTGTTTTGCGTCTCTACTTCTTTTACTGGCTGGTTCATTCAGGAGATATTCCTGGCATATCCCGGGGATCACAGACTGCAGCTAACTGAGGTGTTCTCTGCTTCACAGGATCACTTTTTCCCAGATTTGCTGTGTTTCTGATGAGCCTGGTGAGCAGGAACAGGTTCTTCCCCTTGTTCTCCTTTACCTATGTTTTGAGTGAAAGATAAAAAATAGTAAGATGATAATAAGAAACAAGTGAAAAAGGTATGGGTTACTTTTGTAAAGTTACAGTTTTTACATTGGATCAACACTGTGTAATGAAATATCATTTTTAATTCCCATCACAGTCCTGGGAGAGAGATGCTCTGTGTCTGTTCCATGCAAAGGCATTTAACCCCAGTCTCCAATGTGCTTGGCCAGATGAACTGCCTGAATGCCACAGTGACCTAGAGTTCGATCTCAGTCCTCAGTATGGTCCAGATATTTCCTAGCCAAGTTGTGGCCAGTTCCTTTGCTTTTAGAAATTGAAAGGATAATTGCATTTGCCTGAAAATAACTGTAGAAAATGATTACATCACCCAGGGTTTCAAAACTAGAATGAGTGGTAGGGTCCAGGATAAAGAATCGTATTCTTTTGCTAAGCATTTCCCCCATATATATACTGGTATTTTTAATAAGTGCATTTTGAAATACATAGATATCATACATGGTATTAATCCTAGCTTCTCAGGAGACTAAGGCAAAGGACCACAAGTTTGAGGCCAGCCTGGACAATGTAGCAAGACCCTGTCTCAAAATAAATAAAAGGCTATGGTTGTAGCTCATTAGTAGTACTTGTAGAACATGCATGGGTTCAAATACTGCAAAAAAATGATATTAAATATACAAAGAAGTCCTCATTTCCTTATTCTCTTACATGTCGATTAGACATGTAAGCATTTCTTCTGCCCAAAGAACCCTTCACCTCTGAAATACTACCAGTGCCTTTGGTGTGGTCTAATGGTGGTGGGGCTACTGATAGAAGTTAGTCTCTAAAATGCTATCAATTTTGGTCATTTGTTTTTGAAAGAAGGATTTAAGTTTAATACTAGTTAGTACTTCCAAACCAGCGCACCAGGGCTTAGTGTCCTGTAGGTGGTTTTAGTGGGTCGTTCATCCCATTATGCAAGGAAGCTATACAAACTACCCCTCCAAATTGGCAGAGCACATGTTTAGCATCAGTGTTCTTCCAAAGGGGATTATCTGAGCAGTATGGAGTCGGCCCAGGCCTGTGCCCAGTTTTCCATCTGTTCCAAAACTGGGGAAATTGTGCTATTTACAGCAAGGAAAGGATGAAGAAAGCGAACTGTAGTAAAGGCTGAGAGAGAACACCAGGTGTTGGCTGGGAGCATAGCTGAGTGGTAGAGTGCTTGGCTAGCATTACTGGGCCTGGGCTTTAATGTTCAGTACAATAAACAAAATAGAAACCACGCAAGAAGGCACCCTACCTGTCAGGGCCTCTGTGAGGTGTGGCCCACCAGCATCCAGACTGCTTGGGGAATTAGCACATGAGCTATGGTGACCCATAAAACTGGGTGTGAAGGCCGTGGTGAATGTGCATGGCAGTTACCAGATGGAGAAGGTGTTGTGAACCAGGTGGTGGCTGGGGGTGGAGGTTTATCAGGCTTCTGCTCAGGATGTGTGGTAAATGCAGAGCCAACTTTGCACTCCTGGCCTTAACTCCTCTGGAGAATGTCCCTGAGGAGGGAGGAACAGAGAGGTGGCCACCTTCTGCTGCCTTCCACCTATAAGCCCTGTCCAGGGGCTTTGCTATGGAGAGTGTGCTTCCACACTTCCCCTGTCTCCCCCAGCTTCCCTCCCCTGCATTGTGCACTGGCAGAATGCCCTAAAATCAGAGGTGTGGCCTATCCTGTGTGATGAGAAGCACTGATGGCAGCTTTGTTTTGTAATCCTTAGGTATTGAAGATGGCATAGGAATAAATCACCTTCCAATGATTGAGAACACCTTTACTTGTGGGCACCAGCCCGAGCCAGCAGCTTCGTGTTGAGCTGAAGGACTTGTCCACTGCTTTCCTGAAAACCCCTTTCTCTCAATTCATGAGCCAGCAGGATGCAGTCGCTGCGCTTTCAGAACGCCTTCTCATAGCTGCATACAAAGGCCAAGCAGAGAATGTGGTTCAGCTCATCAACAAGGGCGCCAAGGTAGCAGTTACCAAGGTAACAAGAGGAAAATTGCTGTAGCCATTCCCTGGGAGTAGCCTTTCTCTGAACCATTGTCCACAAAACTGTTGTTTGGTTTGCACTTTCAGAGAACTGGCTTTAGGGCCAGGGGTGAGGGTTTAAGGAGAAAGGAAGAGAGAGGTTTAAGAACACTTTGTTACCATCTTTCAAATAACAAAATTTGGAATTTGTATTTGGCAGTCTTTAAAAATCATATTGTGGCTTTTTCTCGTCTACTTTTTAGCCAGATGAATGAGGTTTCTTGGAAATAGTTGGGACACAAAAGCTTAGTGGGTAAGAGCATTTGTGTGATAATCACGTTAGACAGACTTCCTAGGAAGGTGGGTGGCTTATGGTTGAAGCCCCCACTGCAGAATCTCATTGTTTCCATCCATATAGTGAAGGCCTAGATCAGGTGACTGCTACAACCTCTAGGGGCTTTGATTTCACCTGGGTCACTGAGAATGCATAGCGAGCTTTGTGGGGCACTCTTTATCTCACTAATAGATGATTGCATGGCAGACAAGTGAACATAGGAAGTTTGATAGCAAAGCCAAGAAATAGCAGGCCCTGAAAATATATTGATGCATTCAACTGGTTTGTAGAATTGCGTGGAACACCTAATAGTCCTCTGGAGGAAGTTCTTTTCTCATCCTCACTTTGAAGATAAGGAAATCAAAGCACACAGAGATTTGAATAACTTGCCCAGGCAGAAATTTAACTTCTATCCAGAATATGGCCCCTGAGCCACCCCAGAGAGAAATACAGAAATGGACCTGAATTTTCAAACAGTATCATTTGTTAACTTCTGACTTCCTGAGCCAGAGATTAGCCAGCCGACATTTCTAGTTATTTACATGAGGTCTTTGTATTATATTTTGGTCTCTAGAGAGAGAATCTTGAGCTATTTGGGTCTTCCATGGAGCCAAACAGGGTCTGTGCATAAAAAGATTGTTGGAAATAGGTTGTAAAGAAATACTTAATTTGAGCCTTCTAGGCAATCACAAACTGGAGTGTGTGAACTCTGTAGTTTGGGCACATGCACCCAGGCTTTAAATCTTCTTTGCTTGCTAATTGTGCAAGATGTTTAACTTTTTAAGCCTATTTGCTTATCTGTTGTTATGGATTAAAAACTGGTGGTCAGTTTAACACCAGCTGAATTAAATTGCTTGGTGCTGCGTGTAGATGGCCCACGTGAGGAAAGTTGCCAGCATAAAGGGAGATGTGGAGAGGAAGAGCATAGCATTGAGGGTTCTCTTTAGTGTCACTGTTTGGAGCCATTGGTCCTCCTGAAGGAACTTGTGATAGCTGCTTTCCCCGATATGAATTCAGTCATTATCATTGGAAAAGCTCAGGACCTTGTCCCTGAGAGTGGCTGTGGTTCACTTTAGGGGAGCTCTGCCCCTTACATTGAGCATTGCTTCCTGGCTCTGGAGGGGAAGATGTGTGCTGTTTAATCTCCAGGAGAAGCTTCTAACTCTGGATTCCTGGCATGTACTCCGCTGTTGTGATCAACAGAGAAGCTTGGACCTTGTCATCACTGAGGATGGCTGTGGTACTTTTCAGGACAACCCTGATCTTTATTTTGAGTGTTACTCCTTGGCTTCAGTGTAGAACCCTCAACTTACTAGCACAGACCCTTCACCCTGCTGGCAGTTCCACCACTGACCTTTGGGCCTTCCCAGTGCAGATCCATAAAACAGACTTGCATGAATCCTTGTCACAGGCTCTAGGCCTCCAGTTAGACTTGTGGGAGACACTGTCATGGACTCTAGCTGTCTTCAGCTGGACTCATGCACAGCATTGATGTGGGATCCAGGCTCTCTGCTGAATGTTCTAGGTCTTTAGTGTTGTGGAAAGATTTCCTGCACTTACTTGTATTTAACTCTGGGTGACCATCATAAAATAATATAAATTCTGTGTCCTGTATGTAATTGTTCTCCTGGTAACCCCTGACTACAACATCTATAAGTCAGAGATATTATTACCAACTTTTCAGGGTTATAATAACAATTTATTTAAAGCAGTTGGCATAATAGCAAGTTTTCTTTTTTTAAAGTAGATTTCATTGTTAGGAAGGAAAAAAAAAAACAGCTTTAGCTAGGTGTGGTGACTTATGCCTCCAGCTGAGACAGAAGGATCAAAGTTTAAGACCAGCCTGAACAATTTAGTAAGACCATATCCTAAAATCAAAATTAAAAAAAGAAAAAAAGAAAAAGGCCAGGAATGTAGCTCTGTGGTAGAGTATCATTGGGTTCAATCCAAAAATAAACAGGTATTACTGAGGCATGTTTTACATACCAAAAATTTACCCATTTTGTTTGTACAGCTCATTAATTTTTTATCTATTTCCAGAGTTGAGCAACCATTGCCACTGCTGTGGACTGACTTGTTTTTTTCCCAGTTGATATGTTGAAACTTAACCCTACAAGGTGATAGAACTTGAGACAGGCCTTTGAAAGGTCTTACAGATTGAGATCATGAAGATGAAGCCTCCACGATGTGATTAGTGTCCTCATAAACAGAGACACCAGTGATCTTATTCTTTCTCACTCCATGTCATAGGAAGACTCAGTGAGAAGGGTGCACTCAGCAATCTAGGGAGACCTCACCAGAACCCAGCCATGCTGCACTGTGATCATGGACTTCCAGCCATCAGAACTATGGAGAAATTTCTGCTATGTCAGCCTAAACAGACCCGTAGCAACTGCAATCTAATCTTAGAACATTCCCATCATCCCAGTAGTTATCAATTCATTGATTGATTCTCTGTCTCTATGAGTGTACCTTTCTGGACATTTCACATAAATAGAAGCAGTCTGGTCTTCTGTTCTGACTTATTTCACTTAGCATAATGTTTTCAAGGTTTATGTATAGTGTGTCAATATGTGAGTCTTTTATATGGCTAAGTACTGTTTGTTTGTATGAATATGCATTTCCTCCTTATCTGTAGAGGATATGGTCCAAGAAATCCAATGAATGCCGAAACCTTTGATGGTACCAAATTTCATAAACTACATTCTGCTGCTGTCTCCTATACACACATGCCTCTAATGAAGTTGAACTTATAAGTTAGGCACAATCTCAGCATAAAATTAATAAAATAGAACAGTTATAACAATATACTGTGATATAATTGCCAGTATCACTGTTCTTGCACTTTGGGACCATTATTAAATGCAAAAAGATTTATTTGAACATATATACCATGATACCACAACAGTTGATCTGATGACCTGGACAACAGGTCATATATACAGCATGGATCTGGTACAGAAGGGATAATTCACATCCCAGGTAGAGTGGAATTGGGGCAGCATAAAATTGAATCATGCAGTCCAGAGTGGTATGTAATTTAAAATCATGAATCGTTTACTTTTTTTTTTTTTTTCCATACTGGGGATCGAACTCATGACCTCACACTTACCAGGCAGGTGCTTATGCCACTGAGCTAAATCCCCAGCCTCCGAATTGTTTACTTCTGGAATTTTTCATTTAACATTTTCATACTGTGGTTCACTGTAGGAAACAACTGTGAAAAATGAGACCATAAATTTACCATATTTTGTTTATCCTTTTGTCAGTTGATGGATTTTTTTCTTTTTTTTTTAAAGAGAAAAAAAAAGCAAAACAGAAAAGGTAGAAATAACACAGAATTTCAAAAAAAAATGAACACTAAAAAATCACTAGTTGATAAATTACACAGTCCTCTTAAGGTAGTTGTTCAAGTTACAAAATTAAAGCATACAAAGTAGACTTTCAAACAGTGAGACTGCAAACAGTTCTGCTCAATGATCCAACAAAAACTTAGTAATATGGTTATCTATCTTACATACTTAAACATACATGCAGTTATATCCTTTAAAGCACTTTCTCTTCCTCTCTTTTTTACAATAACAATTGCACATTTTGGGTTTTATTACTCCTACAGTTCTTATTACATTTTGCACTAGAGACACAATGTGATATTTATAAATATGATTCTTATTTATTTCACTTATGACAATAGTCTCAAGTTGCCTCCATTTACCTATGAAGGCCTCAAGATCATCCTTTTTATAGCTGAGTAATATTCTGTTGTATAAAAATACCACATCTTTTTCATCCATTCTGCAGTTGATGGGCATTTTGGTTGTTTCCAAGGTTTAACTATTACAAATTGTGCTGCTATGAACATGGGTGCACATATATCATTGTGACATGACCTTCTCAGTTTTTCTGGGAAAATACCCAGGAAGGGAATAGCTGGATTGAATGGAACTTCTAATCCTAGTCTTCTGAGAAATCTCCATACTGATTTCCATAGTGACTACACCAGTCTACACTCCCACCAACAGTGGAGCAGTGTTCCTTTTTCCCCACAGCCTCGCCAACATTTGTTATCAGTTGATTTCTTGATGGCAGCCATTCTATCTGGAGTGAGATGAAATATCAGTGCTATTTTGCATTTCTCAAATGACCAGTGATGGTGAACATTTCTTCATGTGTTTATTTGCCATTTGTATATCCTCATCTGAGAAATGTGTGTTCATCTCTGATGCCCATTTTTGGATAGGGTCTTTCGATTTGGGGGGTTTGATGTTTTTCAATTCTTTATATGTTCTGGATATAAGTCCTTTGTCTGAGGGGTTGCTGGCTGAAATTCCTTCCCATTCTGTGGGTTTTCTTTTCACTCTGTTGATGATTTCTTTTGAAATGCAGAAACTTTTCAATAATATGAGATCCCAGTTGTTCATTCTTTGAAGTGTTTCCTGTCCAGTTTGCATTTTTTTCATGAATTCTTTGCCTACCTGTATGACTCCAAGATTTCTACCTACCTTGTCTTCTAGTAGATTTAGTGTTTCTGTTTTAATATTTAGATCTTTGATCCATTTAGATTTTAGTTTTGTGCATGGTGATAGGCATGGGTCTAGTTTCAGTCTTGGGCATCTGGAGAGCCAATTTTTCCAACACCATTTATTAAAGAGGCTATCCTTCTTCCAGTGAACATGTTTAGCCCCTTTGTCAAATATCAGGTGGCTGAGTGTCTTTGTAGTTGTGCTTGCATCTTCTAATCTGTTCCATTGATCCTCAGGTCTATTTCTTTGCCAGTACCATGCTGATTTTATCACTGTGGCTTTGTAGTATAGTTTCAGTCAGGAATTGAGATGCCTCCTGCCTTGCCTTTGTTGGCCAGAATTGCCTTTGCTATTCTAGGTTTCTTCTGCTTCCAAATAAATTTTAGGTGTGTTTTCTTTAGATCTGTGAGGTATGTTAATTGTATTTTGATTAGGATTGTATTAAATCTATATAACAGTTTTGAGAGTATGGCCGTTTTCACAATATTGGTTCTTCCTAGCCAAGAGCAAGGAATATCCATTTTTTAATGTCCTCTTCAATCTCCTTTTTTAGCTTAGCATAATTTTCAGCATATAGGTCTTTTACATCCTTAGTTAGGTTGATTCCTAAGTATTTCATATTTTTAGATGCTATTGTGAAAGGTGATATTTCCATAATTTCTCTCTCCATGAGTTTGTTTGTTTGTTTGTTTGTGTACAGGAATGCTATTGATTTTTGAGCATTGATTTTGTATCCAGCTATACTGCTGAATTTGTTTATTACCTCTAGTAGTCTTTTAAGGGAGTTTTTTTGGTCTTATATATAGAGTATCATGTCATCTGCAAATAGGGATAGCTCAACTTCTTCCTCTCCTATCTTTATTTCTTTTATTTCTCTCTGTTGTCTGATTGCCCTGGCTAGTATTTCCAAAACTATACTGAACAGAGTGATGATAGTGGACATCCTTGTCTTGCTCCTGATTTTAGAGTGAAAGCTTTCAGTTTTTGTCCATGTAGTATAATGTTAGTCATAGATAGCCCTTATGAAAATGAGGTAGACACCATGTATTCCAAATTTCCAAAGGGTTTTTGTCTTGAACATCTGTTGGACTTTATCAAAAGCTTCTTCAGCATCTATTGAGATGACCATGTGGTTTTTATTTTTGTCTCTGTTGATGTGGTGTATTACATTTATTGATTTGCATATGTTAAACCATCCCTGCATTCCTGGAATGAATTCCACTTGGTCATGATGTATAATCTTGATGATTTGCTGCATTCTATTTGCCAGTATTGAGAATCTTTGCATCAATGTTCATTAGTGAGACTGGCCTATAGTTCTCCTTTTTAGTTGGGTCTTTCCCTGGTTTTGGTATCAGGGTAATATTTTTCTCCAGGAATGATTTAGGGAGGATTGCTTCCTTTTCAATTTCATTGAAGAGTTTAAGAAGTATTGGCATCAAATCTTCTGTAAATTTCTTGTAGAATTCAGCAGTGAATCCATCAGGACCTGGGCTTTTCTTTGTTGGTAAGTTTTTAATTACATTTTCAATTTCAATAGCTGATATTGGGTTATTCAAAATTGTTATATCTTCTTGGTTGAGCTTTGGTAGTTCATATGTTTCTAAAAATCTGTCCATTTCCTCTGTGTTTTCCAGTTTATGTGAGTAGAGATTTTCAAAGTAGGTATTCATGATCTTTTGAATTTCCATGGGATCTGTAGTAATTTCCCCCTTTTCAGTCCTTATTGTATGAATTTGGGTCTTTTTTTTTTTCTTTTTCTTGATAAGGTTAGCTAGAGATTTGTCAATTTTGTTTATTCTCTCAAAAAAACCCAGCTTTTTGAGTCATTAATTCTTTGTATTGTTTTTTTAGTTTCAATTGTATTGATTTCTGCTCTAATCTTTACAGTTACCTCTCTTCTATGAGCTTTGGATTTAATTTGTTCTTCTTTTTCTAGAAGCTTGAGATGATGCATTAGGTTATTTATTTGTGTTCATGTTTTTCTTGATATGACAATTTATTGTTATATATTTCCCTCTTAAGACCACTTTCATTGCATCCCACAGATTACAGTATGTTGTTTCCTCATTTTCATTGAATTGTAGGTATTGCTTTATTTCTTCTTTAATTTCATCTGTAGGCCACTGGTTGTTCAGAAGGTTGTTATTTAAGTTCCATTTATTTATACAGGTTTTGCAGGGGGTTTTTGCTGTTGATTCCCAATTTTAGTGCACTATGCTCAGATATTATGTGTGGGATAATTTCATTCCTTTTGCATTTACTTAAGAATGTTTTATGAGTTCATATATGATCTACTTTGGAGAATCTCCCATGTGCAGCTGAGAAGAATGTGTATTCTGATGTGGTTGGAATACTCTGTAAACATCTACTAAATCCAATTGCTCACAGGTATGATTCTATTATTTCTTTGCTGACTTTTTGTCTAGTTGATTTATCTCTTTGTGACAATGAGGTATTAAAGCCCCCTGTTATAATTGTGTTCTTGTGTATGTTCATGTCCATTAGTATTTGTCTTATATAGTTGGGTGCTCCTGTATTTGGTGCATATATATTTATAATTGTTCTTCCTCTTAAATTTTTCCACTAATGAGTATGGAGTGACCTTCTTTATCTCTTTTAATCATTTTAGGTTTGAAGTTCACGTTCCCTGCAAATAGAATAGTTACCCCTGCTTTTTTCTGGGTTCCTGTTGCATGGAATACTGTTTTCCATCCTTTGACTTCTAATCTATGAGTTTCCTTTTGGGTCAGATGTGTTTCTTGTATAAAGCATATTGTGGGATCCTGCTTCTTGATCTATTCTGTCAACCTATTTCTTTTGATAGGTGAATTGAGGCCATTTATATAGATGGATATAACATATGTACTGGCTCGACTTTGCCATATTATGTTCCAGTTGTTTGCTTTCTGCTTTTCCCCCTTGTTTAATTGCTTGTCCTACCTGGTAGTTTCTTTCTGTTGTTGTTCTGGAGATCATGGTCATTTTTTATCTCTGTCTTTTATTACTCTTTCTAGGTTGGTTTGTTAGATATGAATTTCTTCAGTTATTCTTTGTCATGGAGGTATCTTGTTTCTCCATTAAATTTGAATGAAAGTTTTGCTGGATACATCAGTCTGGGTTGAAAGGCTTTCAGGGCTTGAAATACCTCACTCCAAGCTTGGCTTAACTTGAAGGTTTGTGCTAAAAAGTCTGCCATTCTAATGGGCTTGCCTTGATAGGTGAGTTGTGTCTTTTCTCTAACAGCTTTTAGTATTCTGTTTTTATGTTGCATGTCTGGGATCTTAATTATTATATGTCTGGGTGTAGATTTATGTTGGTTGTGATTGTTTGGTGTTCTGTATGCCTCACTTACCTGCATGTTAGATTTTTTTTTCCCCCATGTTTGGGAAATTTTCTGCTATTACTTCTGTAAATATTTTAGTTATGTCATTTGCATTGACTCCTGCATCTTCACTGATACCTATTTGTCTTATATTGTTTCTCTTGGCATCATCTTGAAGCTGCTGGATTGTCATTTCATGCTGCTTTGTTATTTTTTAGAAATTCTATCCTTTCATGATCGCTAATTGCGATCCTGTCCTCAAGGTCTGAAATGCTACCCTCAGCTTCATTTAAATGGTTTTGCCAGCTTTCAATAGCATTTTTTGTTTCTTGGATGTCTGAGTTTGTTTCATGAATTCTGCTAGTTTCAATCAGTTTACCATACTCCTCTACTTTGTTATCCATTTTTTCTCTAGCTGCACTGAGCATCTCCTTTGCTAAGGTTGTTATTTCTGTTTTTACATGAGAGATTAGTTCTAATTTGATTTCCTCTATAGCCTCGTGGAGTTGTTCTTTTATTTCACTTGCTATCTTTTCAGAGATTTCCTGAGTGTTACTTTTGAAGTCTATTTCAGTGTTTCCTGTTCTTGCTCCTGGTAGACTAGATGTTTGAGATTGCATTTTGATTTTTTGTTTTGCCATTTTCCCTTTTCAGGTTAATATTTGGTCCTTCAATCCCACTAGTGTCAACTGTTGGTAGTGTATATTGGGGTCCTACTGTAAGGTTGATGTGTGTCCAATTGCTGGGTCCCACAATGAAGAGGTGAGCCAGTCATCTGAATTTCCCCCCGCGGGGCCTATTGGGTAAGTCCTATGTTCTTCCTAGGCTGACAAGCCTAGCAGTACTGATGGAAATTAACCTCTAGTTCCTGTTGTTATTATGTCTTCAGGTTGTTCAGAGTCACCAGAGCTCCCTGTTTGTAGTGTTTGTCTTGGCAGGGACTGTACTGTGTCTCTGGGTGTCCCACAGGCCCCCTTAATTTTTTCCAGGTTGGGCAAGGCCTTATTGGTACCCTCATCAATCTACCTGATATTCTCTGTGTGGAGAAGGGACTCACCCTCCCACTTGCCAAGCTCGCCTATGGTCTGCGTCTGGAGGGGCCTTCACTATTGCTCCTGCTTACCCACTGAAGGTTGCAAACTGTATTCTTACTTTAGGGGCAAACTCACCTCCCTGATACTGCATCGTTAATCCACTGCAGTCCAAGGTTTTGGGGGGAGGTATGGGAGCCGAAGATCAACAGCAGTACTATGTCTGGGAGGTGGAGGGGTTCCTGATAGCAGCAGTGGGACTGCAGGGGCATGCTTCATGGGCTGGAGTTCCTAGGTCCTGAGGTAGATTGTTAGGACTGTAGGGACACAGGAGGGGCCTAGTTCTGGCCCGGCCCACCCACGCCGCTAGCAGAAGTTTCTAGGTCCTGTGAGGTGGCCTGCCCAGACATTGGGGGTCATGGGAGGGGCCTGGGTCTAGTCTGGCCCTGTGTGCACCCCTGGCTGCAGTTCCCCAGTCCTGTGAGGTGGTCTGCTGGATATTTTTTAATTGTTTCCAGTTTAGGACCATTATGAATAATGCTACTTATGAACATTTTGTATACATGTTTTTTATGTGGAGACGTTTTTATTTCTCTTGATTATATGAGTAGAGTGCCTGGGTCATATGGTAAGGCTATGTTTAGCACTTAGACTCCCAAATTATTTTTCATAGTGGTTTTACCATATTACATTTGCACCAAAATGTATTACGGTTCCAATTTCCTACTTGTTCATCAAGCCTTTTTAGAGTCTTTTTTTTTTTTTTACATCCTTTTTAATGTAGATGCTCTTCAACTTACAGCAGTATTATGGCTTGGTAAAACTATCAAAGTTGAAAATATTGCAAGCTGAAAATGCATTTAAAACACCTATGCTATTGAAAAGTCTTAGCACCTCATCCCACTAGATAGTGTCATCTATCTACCTTTAATGATCACATGTCTGACTGGAAACTCTGAGTTGTTACTGCTGCCCAGCATCACAGGAGGCTACTGCCCTCATATCACTAGTGCCATCCAGTACACTCACGTGGTGTATAAGTGTCACAGCATTTATCTCCAAAGCTTCTTTCATCTTTCCAAACAGGTACCCTGTACTCATTCATCATTAACTACTCATTCTTCCTCCCACTGCCTGGGACTTACCATTCTACTTTCAATCTCTATGAATTTGACTACTCTAGTTAGTTAAGTAGAATTGTATCCTGCTTGTCCTTTTGTGATGAGATTACTTCACTTAGCACAGTATTTTCAAGGTTCTTTGATTTTCTAAAATGTTCTGAATTTTATGTCCTTTTTTTCTTATTTTTTATTATTTAAAGAGAAACAAAAGCATGTAAAGGGTAGAGATAATACAGAATTTCAAAAAAAAAGATTTTCAAAAAAAAAAGATAATTTTTTTTTTTTAATCAGTACTGGGGATCAAACTCATGACCACGTGCTTGCAAGGCAGGCGCTTATGCCGCTGAGCTAAATCCCCAGCCCCCCGCTTTTTTTGGTACTGGGTTTCAAACATAACCTCATGCTTGCCAGGCAGGCACTGTGCCACTGAGCTATATCCCTGGCCCTTCACTCCTTATTAAGACTAATATTTTATATTTATATCACATCTTGCTACCCATTGTTCCTTCAGTGGACACTTGGGCTGTTTTTACCTTTGGACTGTTGTGAAAAGTGCTGTGTGAATGTAGAGCTAAATGGTGTTTGAGTCTTTTCCTTTACCTTTTTTGGATACTCATATATCCAGAATTGAAATTGTCAGATAATAAGATTTTTTTTTTAAATTTTTTGAGGACCTTCTGTTTTTCTATGGTGATTGCATTATTTTGCAATAATAACCATATGCAATAATACAGGTAGAATAATACCAATAATAATATAGAATTCCCATTTTTCTACATCCAACACTTATTTTTTTGTTTATTTTGTTTTTGTTTTGTTTTCCTGCTGAGCATCTGAACTGGTGTGGGTAGCATCTCATTGTGGGTTTGATTTGCACTCCTCTTCTGCCAGTGACGTTGGCATCTTTTCTTATGCTGTTAGCTGTTTGACTATCACCTTTGGAGGAATATCTAAGTCCTTCTTTACCTGTTTTTTGTTTGTTTGTTTGTTTGTTTTTTGGCACCAGGGATTGAACTCACAGCCTTGTGCTTACCAGGCAGGCACCTGAGGCACTGAGCTAAACCCCTGACCTCTTTACCTGTTTTTCAACTTGCTTGATTTTTATTGGTTGAGGTGATTTTTGAGTTTGAGTCATACTGGTTTTACTTAATTTTTTGGATTGAGTTGTCAGAATTTTTAACCTGAACATGAATCCTTTATCAGATATGTTTTCCAGCATTTTTTCCCATTCTATGGGTTGTATTTTTAAAAACTTACTTTATTTATTTTTGTTTTTTGAGATGGTTTCACTCTGAAGGTCAGGCTGACCTTGAACTCGAAGCAATCCTCCTTCCACAGCATCTCAAGTGCTAGGATTACAGGTGTGTACCACCACATCCAACTGAGACTTGGTAAATTTTAGATTCTGTTTTTCTTCTTTTTTCTTTTCTGGTGCTGGGAATTGAACCCAGGACCTTCACACTAAGCTTCATCTCCAGCTCTTTTTTTATTTTATTTTATTTTATTTTATTTTATTTTATTTTATTTTATTTTTTGAGACAGGGCTTCACTAAGTTGTTGAGTTGATAATTTGCCCAGGCTGAGCTTGAACTTTGCAATTTTCAGGTTTCAAACTCACAGAACTCTGGAATTACAGATGTAAACTTTCATACCCAACCCTAGCCATATGCATTTAAATTTTCTGTCTGCCTTTTCATGACTCAATAGTTCATTTCTTTGTGGTGGTAAATAATATTATATGACTATAACAGTTTTTTAAAAAAATACATTTACTCACTATGGGACATCTTAGTTGCTTTTAAATTGTGCTAATCATGAGTAAATCTTTTGCACTGTATGTTCCCTAGCAGGGTTTTTTCTTTTCTTTTTTTGGTGGACATGTTTTCAGTTCTAGTTGGTGTATATTAGAAGAACTAGATCATGTGATACTATGTCTTGTTTTGTAAGTAACTGCCAAACGGTCTCCCAAAGTGGTGGCACCATTGTGTATTCCACCAGCAATGAATGAGAGTTCCTACTGCTCTGCATCTTCATCAGCATTGTCAGCGTTCTAGATTTGGGCCAGTCTAATAGATAATGTAGAACTATCTTGTTGGTGCATACTGATTGCCTCTTCAGTGAATGTGTCCTTTGATGAAAAAATTTTAAAGGTTTTTAAAGTATTTTTCCATTTGTTTAGTTTTGCTTTTGTTGCCTGTGCTTTTGATGGCATAGCCAAGAAATTATTGCCAAGTCCAATATCATGAAGCTTTCTCCTTATGTTTTCTTTTAGAAGTTTAATTACTTTGGATCTTTTGTTTAGGTCTTTATTGCATTTTAAGTTAATTTTGTATATGGTATAAGGGCCCATCTTCATTCTTTTGCATTTAAGTATCTTAATCTCAAATTTTAAAATATTTTTTATTTTTAAAAATCTTGATTAGCGTGTGATAATTGTTCATGAATATGGAGCACATCATGACATTTCAACACATGTATATAGTGTGTACTGATCAAATCAAGGTAATTAGCATTTCCATTTCCTTACTACTTTTTACATTTGGAAACTTTAAGCCCTTGTCTTCTAGTTTTTCATAAAATGTACCATAAAGTATTGTAAACTGTAGTCATTCCTCTATGCTATAGGGCAGTAACTGAACTTACTCCTTCTAACTAATTGTGTCTGGATCATCATTATTCAACCTCTCTGTGCCCTGCCCTCTTCCAACCTCTAGTAATTACTATTCTACATTCAGATCTGCTCCCTTTTGCCCCCAGGTTCAGCATATGAGAGACTACATATAGTATTTGTCTTTTCACCAACACCATTTATTGAGGACACAATCTTTTGCCTGCTGAGTAGTTTTGGTATTGATGTTGAATAACGTTTGATTATACACAGGGTTTATTTCTAAGCTTTTTATTCTATGCCAGCAATCTGTGTTTATCTTTTTGCCAGTACCATACTGCTTTTACTTACTGTAATATGTTTTGTAATCAGGAAGTGTGAGCCCTCCAACTTTGTTTTAAAAAATTTTTTTGCTTCATATCACAGATTTTGTTTTAAAAACAGATCTATAGCTGGTCAGACATGTGGTGGTGTTCACTCAGGAACCAAGAATGATCACATTTCCTTTTTGGTAAAGTTTAATGTTTTTCCTGGAGTTGATAGTTGCTTTAATTTTTCATTTGATACAAAGTTGTTATTGTGTCTACTATCAAATAATTCTAAAATAGCTCTCACTGTAATTTTCCATTATTAAACCTCTTACATATTTACTAGTCATTTTCTCTTGCTGGAAACACTTTCCATCCATCTTTTGTTCTGGTTTGTTCAGCTTGCCCTCTAGTTCTGATGTACAAACTTATCTTGAGAATTTCATTTTCTCCCCAACATCAGATCCCCTGATTGGAAACATGTTATCCTTAGTTTCCTGGTGCATATTCTCTGGTATCTTCCTAAGAAAGAGAATATGAAAGATAAATGATCTGAAAATGCCTTTATTCTGCAGTCGTTTAGTTGACAAGTTGGTTTAAGAAAGTAGGCTGAGAATTGTTTTGCTCCAGTACTTTGAAAGCAGTGACCCATTGCTTTTGAGCTTACAGTATTGCTATTGAAAAACTCAACGTAGAGAGTCGTCCTTGCAGCTACTTCCTGAAGGGGCTTTTATATCTCCTTTTCTCTATAGGCCTAACTCTTGGATTCAGCTCAGGAACTACCAGCAACATGAAGTCCATCTAGAGTTCCAGAAGCTTGTTCTTCAAAAAAAAAAAAAGTAAGAAATCACTAGTTGACAAATTACATATTGTCTTCTTAGACCTAGTTGTTAAAGTTACAAAAATAAAGAATACAAAGTGTACATTCAAACAGTGAGACTGCAAAGAAGTTCAGTGATCCAGTAACAACTAAGCAACATGGTTATCAATCCCACACACTCAAACATACATGCAGCCAAATCCTCTAGAGCACTTTCTTTTCTTCTTTTTACTTTTTAAGTCCATTATCTGCTTAGTTATATCCTGTTTCAGGTTGCTCAGTACCTTACTGACTTGTTTTGTTGTTATATACTTTTAATCACCTTATATAATTCCGTTGCATTGTTTTTGAGTTTCTCCTCATCCATGATCCATGGATTAGCTTTGGTGGAGCTGGGAGATTTTTGGAAGTATTTTGCTAGTTTCTAATCTAGTTTTTTAAAATTTTTCTTGAAGGTAGCAAAATACAGCAGAACAAGACAGAACAAACCCATGCCACCGCACTGCAATAAAAATACCACAGAACAGCAGAACAGGTCACCAGGATACAAGCAGTGGGCTCAAAAGTACAGCCCATTTCGTTCACTTTAGCTGTTCTTTGAATCAAGTAGAGGAAAATGGAAGGAAATATATAACTTTTAAAAATAGAATATTGAATAATGCAGTACTATTAATTAAAACTGAGCAAAACAGTGATAAAAAAAATTTGCCTTCAAAGAGATGGTAGAAGGAATCCCCCTTATTTGCCACGCTGTATACAGTCATCCTCCAAAAAGATACTCAGACCGATGGTGCTTACTTGCTAACAGGGGGCGGGGGGGATCAATGTCTGATTCTTAGCCCGCGCACCAGCAGGGCCTCAGCTGCTTACCAGCTCAGCCAGTAGGCCGCTTGTTCTCCCAGCGCCCAAAGTTCCAACATGATGCAGAGCTTAGGAGTCACTGATAGTTCTCACCCTGGCGTGCCAGTGGTTTGCCAGGCCACCAGCTGCTCACCAGAGTGGCGAGTAGGCCGCCTGTTCTCCAGTGCCCAAAGTTCCAACATGATGCAGAGTTCAGGAATTGCCGATAGTTCCCACCCCAGTGCGCCAGTGACTTGCTAGGCCCCCAGCTGCTTATCAGGGCAGCCAGTAGGCCGCCTGTTCTCCCAGTGCCCAAAGTTCCAACATGATGCAGAGCTTAGGAGTCGCTGATAGTTCTTGCCCTGGCGTGCCAGTGGTTTGCCAGGCCACCAGCTGCTCACCAGGGTGGCGAGTAGGCCACCTGTTCTCCAACGCCCAAAGTTCCAACATGATCCAAATCATTTTTGTTATGGTGCTGTCCTGTGTATTGTAGGATCACTCCCTCCACACACAGTCCCTCCTGCAGGAGGTGAGAGCCATCCTTTATCTTTCTGGCTTTTTGACATCCCTCGTGTGTATATCCTTGTGACCAGTGTCAGCTTATTCCACCTTCCAACTTTCTCTCTACTGTGTACCTTTTCTAGGTGCCCCTGCTGATGCTACATGAAATGTTTGATACTAAAACAAAAAAAGAGAAGTTTTCTTTGCAAGAAAGTTTCGGTTTTATACATAAATATGTTCTCCTCAGTTACCTCATGTCTTCCTTAAATGCTTTACATACAGTGTAATTTTGTTTCCTCAGTACCAGTAAGTGTTTGTTACCTGTATAAATCCTCTGCATTGCTCTTTTGTTTTTTCTTCCTGAACAATGGGGCTTGAATACAGGACCTTCCACATGCTAGACAAGTATTTTCTCACTGGGCTATATACTCAGTCTTCTATTGCTCCTTAATGCCCAATATGGATTACTTAATAGGGTTAGAGTTGAAAGCCAAGAAGAATCTTTCAGCAGTGTCTTTTTACGGAACTGTTAAGAAACTGTTTCCTGGGGGTATTTTTGCTGCAGTTCTTGTTTGCTCCAATTGTAATTAGGTAAAGCTTACTTGATACAACTTTTGGTTAAGAAGAAAAATACACATGTGCAAGACTCTGGGTTCCCTCTCTGAAACACACACACACACACACACGTAATTCTATTTCAATTCACAAAATGTTTATCAGATCTCTAGTTTGATACTTCCACTACTATTGTATAATGCAATAGGATTCTTCCCAAGAGAGTTAAAGACATCATTTACAGTAGTACATGCATTCCCATGTTTATAGCAGTACAATTCACAATAGCTAAATCTTGGAAGTGGCTTGTATGTCCATCATAGATGAATGGATAGAGAAAATGTAGTATTTATATACAATGGAGTACTATTCTACCATAAAGAAGGATAAAGTTGAATCATTTGTAGGAAAATGGATTCAAGACCATTTGTTACATTGAGACCATAATGTTATGTGAAATAAATCAGACACACAAGCTTAAACGTTGCATGGTTTCTTTTACATAAGAAACCCAAAATATCAAGAGCAAAATAAGGTAGATAATAGAAAATAGAGAAATAGTTCTTTTGCAAAAGGAAAGTGGATCAAGATATGAAGGGAGGAGAAAGAGGAGAGGAGAGAAAGAAGGTGAAAAAAGAATTAATATGTGTTGCCGGACATGGTGGCTCACGCCTGTAATTCCAGCACTTGGGAGGCTAAGGCAGGAGGATCATTGCGAGTTCGAGACCAGCCTGGGCTATAAAGTGAGCTCAAGGCCAACCTGAACTGCATAATGAGACTCTATCTCAAAAAGACAAAAAAAAAAAAAAAAAAAGAAAAAGACTTAATATGTGTTATATACATGTATTAACTCCCCACAAAGAATATCATAAAGTACTATTAACATGTACCAATAAAAATAAAAAATTGACACAAAAGTAATCAGTGGAAATTTAGGAGATTAAGAAATACTATCTCCAGGAGCTTGTTCATAGAGTGTGACCCACAGTTCACTGGAGGGTATGTGGGTAGAAAACTCAGGAGGGAACAATCTGAGTGGGAGAGGCAATGAGGAGGTTGGGTTAAAGTGTAAGTTAGGGCTCCCTGTCTTATGAGAGCAGCTTGAATGACTACAGTGTGGTGGTTTTATCTTTCCTTTGTGAGAATGGCATGGGCAGGTGACATGAAATTAAAATGATATAGAAAGGAATAAGGAGCTACAGCACAGGAGGTACACAGCACAGAGGCAAGATGCCAGCTCTGAGCCAACTGCCTGGCTCTGGTTCCTTGCCCCTAGTGACAGTGTGTGACAACAGCAGTGTAGTTTAAACTCATCTTTCCTGGGTGTCACGTCTAGATAGAGGTATAATAACAATACATCCCTTGTGAAGTTGGGGGGACCAAAGAAGCCAGTATATATAAAGCTTTAATAACACCTGATGCCTCAAAGCAGTCAGTTTGCCTTTTCCTGTTTTCTCTGAGTATAATTTTCCTATCACAAAGCCTGCCCCCAGAACCAGCAAATACTTTCAATACTGCCTGGTGAATCTGACACATTCTAGGCTCTTATGTATGATGAGCAAAGAATTGTAAGTGTACATCCAGTGTAAAAGAAAAAGCAACTAAATTTTTGAAAATAACAGGAAGGTGTGCCCTGAGCAGGTTCATGTTAGTGGAAACAAAGGGTGGCATGAACAGAAAAAGTGGTGTCAGGTCTCCAGGGAAATAAGCACACAGAAAAATCCACTTTTCAGACTTTAAAAGATATGCACTGCAGCCAAGGTGGCTCTCTTTGGGTCTCTGGATGAGACTGAAAGGGTGCTGAATCATTTTAGGCTTCCAACACACATGCCTGCCCCAGAATTTGCAGGTTAAATTACACACAGGAGATGCAGTCTGTATTTACGAACTTTTGTCTTTTTGAGACAGGGTCTCACCATACAGTTCAGGCAGGCATTGAGCTCACTTTGTAGCCTAGGCTGGTCTCAAATTTGCAACAATCCTCATGCCTCAGCCTCCCAAGTGCTGGGATTAGAGGCATGTGCCACCACACCTGGCTCATATTTATGACCTTTTAGTAAGGCTCAAGTAGGGAAAAGTTTACTACTGAAGGTCAAGTCATGAGAGCTAACATGCATGTGCTATGACCTGTGGTTTTAGAGATTTCCTGGGTCTGGGTTTTATTTTCTGCTTCTCTTAAAATGGAGGGAGAATTGGCCCTGGATATTGTCCAAATTCAAGTAGATAAAAGGGTCCCACCTATGCTACCTGTGATAGGAGGTATCACCATTGAATATTATTAATTAATATATTCAATTACAGAATTATATGCATCTCATGTTTTCTTTTCTTTTTTTTTTTTTTTGTACCAGGGATCAAACTCATGACCACGTGCTTCCAAGGCAGGCACTTAGGCTGCTGAGCTAAATCCCCAGCTCTCACCTGTGCTACCTGTATTACATTGTGCTACCTGTATTACATTGTCTTTCAAGAAATATTTATGCATATAAAAGTAGTTCAAAATCATTTTAGCAACCTCAGTTGATGGTGGGACACACCTCTAATTCCAGAACTCTGGGATGCTGAGGCAGGAGCATCACAAGTTTGAGTCTAGCCTGGGTAACTTAGTAACTTAGTGAGTCTTTTTTTCAAAAAAGGACTGGAGATGTAGATCAGTGCAAATACCATGTGTTCAATCCCAAGTATTTCAAGGGAAAAAAAATTAAAATACAAATAGACCTCACTATACCTAATAATTCTTTTCATTCACTGTGAGTATAATTAAGAGATCTACAATTCATATCATTGAACATAAATTCAATCTAGTTTACTACACAGGCTTTATTATGAGTGAACTATAAAGATCCATCTCTTGACTGGCAGTTAGAATGCTTACAAGTTTTTCATTGTCTGCTATAATGGACAGTGGTATAATGAATACACTTGTATGTGCCTTTTAGATTTAAAAAAAAATCTCTATTGGGCAAATTTCTGCAAAGAAAATCACTGAGGCAAAAGATTTATTCATTAACATTTTAACCATGCCTGCTAAATAGGCTGCACTAATTTACCTCCCCTAATTTATTCCTTTATTCTAAAGGAATAAAGTTCACTGGACCTTCAGAGTGAAGAGCCAGGGCTTGGTATTAGTGTGCTGTGGCAGCTATAACAAACTACCACAAAAGTTTTGACCTCACACAAAAATTTATCTCACAGTTTTGGAGGCCCGAGGTCTGAAATCAGGTAGTTGACTGGGCCATGTGCTGTCTGAAACCTGTGGAGCAGAATCTCTCCTTGCTCCTTTCTCAGTTTGTCAGCAATCTGTGGTGATCCCTGGCTAGGAGCAGTGGCGACCCCCAGCCCCTCTGTCCTCACATGGTGTCTCCCTTTGTGTTGCTGTGTCTTCTCTCAAGAACACCAGTCCTATTGGATTAAGGACCCAGCTCACTCCAGTGTGACCTCATCATAACTTACATCTTTATTGTATTTGCAAAGATCCTTTTTCCACATAAGATCACATTCACAGGTACTGGACTCAGCTTATTGCGGGGGAGGTGCAAACATCAGTCCATCAGAGCTCAATTGAAGAAAGGGATCAGAGTAGATATAACCCGAGAGGAAGGGGCAGGAGAAGGGTGAGTTAGGATTGGGAGTGGTTAGGACTGGGGCTGTAAGAGGCACAGGACGTGTGCTCCGTTACCCGAGTGAAAGTCTGATAATGTTTTGGAAAGACCCAAGTGGATATAAGTGGGGAGATAATATATTCTTTAGCCAAAGCAGGGGGTACCTTTGAGAATGAAGAGGTTGAGCTATGGTTTGGATAAGTGTCCCTCAAAAGTTCTGTTTGTGAAGGTTTAATCCTTAGCCTGTGGTGCTACTGGGAGATGGAACCTATAAGAGTATGGCCTAGTGGGAGGTCTTGAGGTCATTGGGATGATGCCCTCAGAGGGATGGGTGGAGTCCCAGCCCCTCTGTCTTCCTCTCTTTTGCTGCCTGGCCATGAGGTGACTGGTTTGCTCCACTATGTACTCTTAGCACGATGCGCTACTGCCTACCCACCAGAGGCCTAAAAGCATAGGCCCATCTAATCCTAGACTGGAGCCTTCAGAGTCCAGCACGCACACCATTACAGCATGGAACCTTCAAAACAAAGTCAAAGATGACTCTTTATAAACTGATTATCTCAGTGTTATTTATAGTAACAGCTGACTAATACAGGTTTCTATTAGTAATACATCAGCCAAGCATGCATGAACCAGACTATGCTGGATCAACAGGTGTGTGGCCACTCTAGTATAAAGGCATCATTTTCAGTTTCATTTTGTGAACTGTGCTTAACATTAGGACTTACTGGAAAGATGTGTGTCAGAATTTGTGTTTGCCAGGTTGCTGGTGTGTAGTCATTTCCTTTAAACTGTCAGTTTCCCTCTGGGTGTGGTGGCATACACCCATAACCCCAGAACCCTGGAGGCTGAGGCAGGTGCATTGCCACAAGTTCAAGGCCAGCCTGAACTTAGCACAGTGAGCATATGCCTACATAGTGATACCCTGTCTCAAAACGAAATTCAAAAAATAAAATCCCTGGCAGTTTCCAGGAAGTAGACATGCTTATAAGTTTGTTGGTCAGTGAAAACTTTCACTTGAAAAAATGCAGTTGTTTTGTATGTATTGTGCTGCTTCCAAAGGACACCATACACTTATTTAAAAAGATATATTGTTTAAAAATCTGTAAATAAATAATGGCTCTAATAGAGAAAGTACAAAGTTGTCTACCATGCTGTTTCCCTACTATTGTTTCCCTCCCTGAAGGCAACCTGTGGTTTCTTTTTCTTACATTTTGCCCCAAAATATTTTGTGCACATATGTGCAAATAGATGTGTCTCTGTGTTTGCTCTTTTTATACAAATTGTAGGATTTTATATATAATCTTCATTTTGCTTTATTCAGTAATATATAGAGGAACCAGAATTGATGTATTCAATCCTTTTTGATGGACATTTAGGGTAGGTTACTCTTCGCTCTTACAAATTATACTGCAGTGACTTTGTTCTGGGATCTTATTGCATAATGTGGTCATATCTATTGGATAAATTTCTCTTAAGTGGTACTGCTGGGTTAGGAGGAGAAGGTCCATTAGGTAGGTGCCACAGTGACTCATGTTTCTAGCCAATGTAGTAGGAGCCTTCTGGAGATGCTCTTTGGAGGAAGGAGAGATGGTCTCTCAGACTGAGAGGAACCGGGTAAGAATTGATGTGGTAGATCTGATATGAGCCCCTGCCTATGACTTATGGGGTCATACACTGTAGCTGAGAGAAGCCTCAAAACTGTAGGGATGAACTTGAAATGGACTGCAGCATCTTAGAAACTGTTGAGGCTGCTGCTAAAGCAGAGTCTGGGAGTTAGAATTAAGTTCTAGCTGCTCTTTCTTGCCGTTGCTCTGCAGGGCTTTTCCTGTGTGCTCTCTTGTCCTATGAAGAAGGCCCACCTTGGTTACAGTGGTGCTCAGGGCTGCAAAGGTGGCCCTGTTTGCCCTCCATCTCTTTCCTCAGTTCTGGCAAGCCTGGTGAGAACACTGGCCAAAAAAGGCCCGGTTGGCACTTACATGTTTGTCAGGGAGCAGCCCATCCCTATTGCGTGGTTTGTCAGCCTGTACTACAGTCTCTATATAAACACTACTGAGTGTTTTATAACCCTGATTAAGTGCAAGTAAAACTCCTCCAAATCATACGTATCCTAAACTTCCTAACATTAGAAATTAGTAGGTCCTAACTGGTCTAGATACATTGTGGCAATCTGAGGATCCACACCCTAAAGTCCTCTCTGAATGCCTTTATCTTATCCTCCAAATATAATGGAGAATTACTGGCTTCCAGGACAATAATTGGCATATTGTCAGAAGCCAAAGCATTCTTCCAATCCATGTTCTCAGGATGCTGTAAAATGAGGACGCCAAAAAGGAAAGGAGCTTTAGAAGCTGCTGAGTAGCTCACTTGGGCGTCTGCTCTGAGCAGGTGGTCCTTCGGCAAATCCACTGAGTCCTCTTCGTGGCCACCCCCAACCTCCTACCCCCATACTAGGGATTGAGCCCAGAGCCTTCACTGAGCTACATTGTCAGGGCTCTTATTTTTTATTTTGAGACAGGATCTTGTTAAATTGCTGAATTGCTCAGGCTAGGCTCAAACTTGTGATCTTCTTGTATCAGCCTTTCAGTGAGCTGGGATTACAGTCATGTGCCAGCACACTAACCTAAATTTCTTTTTTCTTTCTCTTAAGTTGTAATGACTTAGATTTGAGAAAACAAGCCAGGAACTTGTTTGGAGACTAAAGCTCTTCCCCCGCAGGCCTGTTGGTTTATTTCCAGTGGGAGTTGGATATCTATTGTATTTTTAGGTTGTTCTAGACTAACAGTTTAGGGTAGGTGTGTTTAGCTCTTGTTTCCACTGAGTTGAGCAATGTAAAGAAAGAATTATACACCATGAGCAAGTGAAATTGATTTCAACATTTTAAGGCTTATTCAGTAGCAATGAGTACAATATATGTTTTAGCGAATAACTTGGCTCAGGCTGCTATAACAAAATACCACATACTGTGTGATTTAAACAACTAATACTTATTTCATAATTATGGAAGATGGGAAGTCCCAGGCCAAGGCAGCAGTAGATTCAGTCCCTGGCTTAAAGATGACTGCTTTCTGTGTGTCCTCACATGGTAGAAAGGGAGGAGTCTCTCTGCTCCCTTTTCCTCTTCTTGTAAGGATGCTAACTTATGGGGAGTCCACCTTCCTGACCTCATCTAACCTAAGTAACCTCCCAAAGGCTCTATCTCCAAATGCACTGGGGTTAGAGCCTCAACATAACAATTTTGGGAAGCAAGAATTACTTGATTCATAAAATACTAAACAAGAGGCTCTCTCTGTCCTCGGGTTTCACATCCACGGATCAAAAATGTGAAAAAGATTTATTTGGACCTTGAAGTTTTCGTCATCAGTAACTGATATTTAAAATCTAAACAATAAATATGCTACATTTATGTAAAAAAAAAGTTTATGAATAGTTTATGTGGGGGGTAACAAAAGAATATTTGAAAGAAATTGTATCCATACCTAACATAATTTTCTTTTTTGTCAACATTTCCTAATATAACTACTTACATAACATTGACATTGTGTTAGGTATTATAAGTAATCTACAGATGATTAAGATATTTATGAGGTATGGCTAGGTTGTATGAAAATACTGTGGCATTTTTATGTAAGGGACTATGGATTCTAGTGTTCTTTAGAAGGTCTTGGGACCAATCTCGCATGAAAAAGAATTTGACAATCCAGCGTTTATTTGTGACAAGTACTTTAGTTTTTTGTTTTTTTTTTTTTAGTTTTCTCAGCACTTTAGTGGTTTTGTTTGTTTGTTTGTTTTTTGTTTTTGTACTGGGGATCAAACTCAGGACCTTGCACTTGCCAGGCAGGTGCTTATGCTGCTGAGCTATTTCCCTGGCCCATCATTTCAGAAAATGAGAACTTTTTCAGTGTGACAAAAGGGCATGTATGAGAAACGTACAGCAGATGAGAAACAGCGGTTTCCTATTAAGATAAGGAATAAGGCAAGGATGTCTGCTCTTATCACTTCCCTTCAGTATAGTTCTAGAAATTCTAGCCACTGTGTTAAGGCAAGAGGAATGAAAAAGCATTGGTTCCAAAACAAAATTATAGGGATGAGTGATGGTCAGTGTTGCACAACTTATGAATATACTTCATGACTGAATTTTACACTTGAAAATGGTTAAAATGGTAAAATTTATGTATATTTTTCTACTAGTACATGTTTGTAGTATATGATTCCATTCCTCTTGGAGAGTTGGTACATATACCTTACACATCTCAATTCTTCATCTTCTTCCCCTTTTCCTTCCCCTCCTCCTTCCCATTTGCAGAAGGTCTATCTCCTTGTTGTCTATTATCTTTTATTTTGCTCTTTATTTATATTTTGAGTTTTTAATGTAGGAGAAAACATGATGTTTAAGCTTGTGCATCTGATCTATTTCATATGACATTATAGTCTCAAGATGCATCTGTTTTGCTAAAATGATTCAGATTCATCCTTTATTGAATAATAGTACTCCATTGCATATAAACACTACTATATATTTTTTAATACTATGTTTTCTTACTGATAGATATATAGGCTGCTTCTAAGATTTAGCCATTGTGAGTTGTACTGCTATAAACATGAATATGCATGTATCACTGTAATTTGATGTCTCTAACTCTTTCAAGAAGATGCCTAGAAAGGAAATTGCTGGGATGAAAGGAATTTCTACTTTTTTGAGGAATTTCAATACTGATGTTCATAATGGTTATATCAGCTTATGTTCCCACCAACAATGTAGAAGGGTTCCTTTCCCCCTGCAGCTTCACCAGCATTTGTTACTATTTGATTTCTTGATGAAAACCATTCTTTTTGGAGTATAATGGAACTTCAGTGTTATTTTAATTGGCATTTCTCTACTAGCCACAGATATTAAACATTTTTTCATGTATTTATAGGCTATTTGTACTTCTTCAGAGAAGTAGCTATTATTTTAGTTAGCCATATTTTGACTGGGACTTTTATTTTAGTGAATCTAATTTTTTGAATTCTTCATATACATTGTAGATATTAGTCCTCCTCTGAGGAAAAACTGGAAAAAATTTTTCCCACTCTAGGTTTTCTCTTCACTCTGTTGTTTCCTTTGCTATGCAGACGATTTTTAATTTTATTTGATTCTATTTGTTGATTCTTGGTACTGCTTCTTATACAATTGGAGTTATGTTTTAGTTATGTTTCTTGTTGTTGAGACAAAATATCTTTTGGGCTTTTTTGGTACCAGGAACCAAGGTACTCATGACCTTGCACTTGCCAGTCGGGTGTTTGTGCTGCCGAGCTAAACTCGCAGCCCAAAATAGCTTTTTTCGAAGATTGATTTTATTTCAAAGAGAAAAAGAAAAGAAAAAAACTAAAAATTTCAAAATACATCAATGGTACTTACATTGTGCACTGTCATCCCCAAATCATTCACCCAGAGCACAAGACATCTGCCTTCAATTGTCTGAACAATGCCAGCACAAATCTTTCTCTTCAGTGAACTCAGAGAAATCAATACACTACCTTAACTATTTTTATATACATATCCACATATACATATGTTGTTTCTTTCAGCTTCTCACACTGAGACAATATGATGTTTACACATGTGTGTTTTACTTATTTCACTAATGAGTATGGTCTTTTGAAAAAATTTTTATTTTGAAAAGAATAAAACCAAATGAGAAAAAAATGGGGTCATTCAAAACAAAAGGATGGACATAGTGTATAATTTAAAACCACAAAACAAGGTGATCTACAATGGTTACCATGATGTCTCTTGTTATCTTAAATAGAATTGCCCATATCATCAGGTACAATACAGTTGAATATAGCAGTACAGAACAAAATCAATAAAAACAAAACATTGGAGACATTATAGGACTTCAAAAAAGGGTAATAATAGTAAAACCAGAATGGGTATCATAGTAAATCTTACTGTCTTCAGAATAGTTTCTTAGATGCTCAGACTTGATACAATCAAACATAACAGATTCAAATAAAATCAGTCAAGACAAGACAGCGATTGAACAAGACAGATTCAAATAAAATCAGTCAAAACAAGGCAGTGAAAACAATACAGGCTTTTAGATTAAGTTAATAGGAAATTAGAAATAGTTACTATAATATATCCTGCTATCTTTGGAATAGCTGTCTATGCCCTCAAATCTAGTACAAGTAGACAAACTAAAACAGTGTATAATCAAACTAAACAGAGAGATGAAAGCAATATGGGTTTCAAATCATGATACAAGATTAGCAATGTCCTCTGCCTTCCCTATTTAGATAGTTTCTCCACTTTCACTTTCCCAGGATGTGTTGTACATTTTGTATCCCACTAACTCCTTTAGTTTTTAGATTAGGGAGGCAACCCACTATTTACCTAAGTGGTTCTGAACTTTTTTACCCCTGAGCTTGGTCTCAAATTGTATCTGTTTACCTAAAAGAGCCTCAAGGTTTTCCTTCCTTACAGCTGAGTAGTTCTCCATTGTATAATAGTGTTATGTCTTTCCAACCAATCTGCAGCTGATGGGTGAGCCACCCCCACTTTTTTCTGGTTCCCTGTCACACAGAGCATTATTTTCTCATCTTTGACTTTCAGTCCATAAACCTTCTTTCAGGTTAAATATATTTCTGATACAGAGCATCTTGATGGACCCTATCTCCTGATCCACTCTGCTTGTGTTTCTTTTTATTAGTGTATTGAGGCCATCCATATTAGTGATTGTGGCCAATCTTCTCTGCCTCATCTCTGCCATGCTGTTTTTCTGCTGTTGGTTGTCTACTTTTCCCCTTCACTCCACTGTCTACCCCGTTCAGTGAGCCTCCTCTGTCACTGTTCTTGAAACCATGGTCTTTTTTTCTCTCTCTTGAATGTCTTTCAGTATTTTTTGTAGGGTTGGATTGGTAGTCACGAATTCCCCCAGTTCCTTTTTGTCATGGAAGCATCTTGTTTCACCATTAATTTTGAGAGATAGTTTTGCAGGGTACATCAATCTGGGTTGGAGGCTATTTTCTTTCAGGGCTTGGAATACTTCAAGCTCTTCTTGATTTGATGGTTTGTGTCGAGAAGTCTGTTGTGATTCTGAGGGGTTTTCCTTTATAGGTGATCTGTCTTTTCTCTGCAGTTTTTAATATTCTGCTCTTGTAATGAATTTCTGGGATCTTGATTATTATATATCTGAGTGTACATCTATTTTAGTTATAGCTGGCTGGAGTTCTGTATGCCTCATATATCTGGAGAACATTTCCTTTTCCTATGCTTGGGAGGTTTTCCTTGATTATTTCTGTAAATAGCTTTTGTATTTCATTTGTGTTAACCCCTGCTTCTTCACTCACATCTTTTATTCTTAAGTTATAGATCCTCTTGTCATCTTCTAGCCTTTGTATTGTTACTTCCTGGTACCTTGTTATTTTTAAGAGATCTTTCCTTTCTCGATCGCATGTTGCAAACCTGTCTTCA
>PVLA01002083.1:54009-83358 GCA_004027455.1 Hydrochoerus hydrochaeris
GTTTTTTTTTTTTTTTTTTTTTTTTTTTTTTTTTTTGAGATGGGGTTTCATTATGCAGTTCAGGTTGGCTTGGGCTCACTTTGTAGCCCAGGCTGGTCTTCAACTTGCTATAATCCTCCTGTCTCAGCCTCGCAAGTGCTGGAACTACAGGAATGTACCACCACACCTGCATTTCATAATTTTCTTAAGCTTATCTATTTTTGGTCTGTGTCTGCTCTAACATCACTAAGCATGGTGTGTATTTTGGTAATCTCTGTAGTTACCACAGAGATTATTTATGATTTCATTTTTCCAGAGCCTTATTCAATTGTTTGTTGTTTCCACTTTAGAGAGACCTGGTGGGGGGTGTTTCAGATTGTTACACTTCATTGCCTCCTGAATTTGCCTTTGGCAAATGATGTCTGGGGTTGCATTTTGCTTCAGTGTCTTCTCATTTTCTTTTCTGTCTTTTTTTTTTAGTTTAATTCCTGGGGTGATGCTTATAAGTTGCGTATGGTGGGTTGCTTTATTGGTAGTATTTAGGATTGTTAGGTGTTGATTACTTCTCTGAGGTATCTTCTATATGTAGCTGGATTTTGGGGTTTTGAGTCCATTGGAAGATCTTAACTCTTCAGTTTGGTGGAGGTGAGAAGTTGTTGCTTGTTTGGCCTAATCTCTGGTTCTTTGACACCGTGCCACTGTATTTTCTGTGATCATTAGTTAATCTCAGTCATAGAATACCAGGAACAACACCTGTTTAGAACAATTATGTCAGTTTTGGTTACAGCAGTACAATAGCATGAAACACAACCTAGAAAACAACAAATTGAACCAACCCTTAATTTGCAACTTTTAATCTTATGAACTAGATTTGTGATTGTATAATACAATGTAAAACAAACCAGATAATTTTATACAAATATAAAAGTCTGTAATATTTCAATTTTTCCCTTGGGGGTTAAAATTTAAAATAGATTAACGAGAAAATAGAGAAGTGGAAGAAGAGAAAGATACTAGAAGGTTGGAGGACAAAGAGGAATCACAACAACTTGGGGAAACTGATGCAGAAGACTGAAGGAAAAGAGAGATGGAAGAGATAAAAGGAAGAATAGGACAGAACCACACCCACAAAGAGGTTAGGAACCACTTTCGCAATCATATAAAAACAGTGAAGGAGAAAGAGGAAAAAAAGAAAAGAAAAGAAAAGAGAAACAAACAGTCTACTTCCAGGATTTTCTCTGGTTTCACTAGTAGATAACCTGGGGAAACAGAGTCCCAAATCCTGCCAATCTATCTCAGCAAACCAGCCGTTGCTTTATGGCAGAGTAGTAGATAACCTCAGCTGCCTGGAGACCAGACTCACTGGACTTGCCGCAGTCCAAACAATTTCAGCTGGGTCTGAGCCCAGCTGGGAGTGGCTAGAGAAAGCCGGCAGCAGTTCTGGGGGTTCTGGGCTTGTCTGGCCTGTCTCCAAAATGGCTTCTGGCTAATAGCTCTCTCCCACAGGAGGAACAAGTCCTCTACACTCACTGCCAACCAGTGTGCAGACCTTTACGTCTGCTGCTTCCCTCCACTGCTGCTTCTCTGCAGAGGCCTCTGGGGTCACCAGCTATCACTGCCACCTTGGGTCCCCACAGTAATGTCCTATCTCAGGGAGAAGATACTGCTGGCTACTGCCTTCTTCTACCATGAAGTTTTTTTTTTTCACTCTCTCTATGGGCTTCAATTCATACTTCAGATTCTTCCTGGTTTCAGGGGACCCACTTCCTTCCTTCTTGTCTTCCTCATGATGCTGTATTCCAGCATCTGGACAATGACTCAGAGAAGCTGTTTTCTCTGCTGCTTACTGCTCTGCCATCTTCCCTGAAGTCCTGAGACAAAATGTCTGACACCCAAAGTTAAAAGAGGCTCATAGTGTGGAGACATTTCAGTTTATATTTGTCTATATCCAAGGCAGGGTAATATGGCAGAAGGAAAAGATGGCAAGGCGACAGGCAACAAACAACAAAAGCTCTTCTTCTGTCTCTTATATTTTATCCAGGCTACCCACACTTAGGGCAGGTAGCATTCACGTCATTAGTCCTAGGACCATACCAATCAATCCCAGCATCACATCCTTGACCCTAGCATCACACACCCCAGATCCTGCCAGTTGTGGGAAGCCCTACCTGTGACCCCATGGGGCTTGGGGGACATCCAGATACAAGTCATAACAATCTGCCTCTAGCCCCCAAAGACTCATGCATATTCCTTTATGCAAAAGGCATTTAGTCCCATCTCTAGATGTTGCCAGAGTCCTAATGGTTTCAGCATTGCTGAAAAGTTTAAATCCAAAAGCTCCTGTGAGATTTTAGGCAAATTCTTAGCTGTGAGCCCATGAACATATGAAAAGAAAGTTAAACACTTTCAATATACAATGGTACAAGATACACATTACCATTCCAAAAGGTAAAAATAGGAAGATTCAAGTTAATGGGATCAAAAGCAAGTCCAAAACCTGCTAGAGCAAACATTAAGTCCTCTAGTTCCATGTCCAGTGTCTGAGGCAATGTATGGTAAGGTGCAAACTCCAAAAGGCTTGGGTGGTTAACTGCTACAGCACTGCCAGTGGTTGTAGCTACTATCGCTTCTCTCTTGAGCTTCTTTGCTCCCTTCTTATGGTTTTCCTTATACGAGCCACATTCCTGGCTTCTCTAACCCTCTGGAGCTTTCCTGACCCTATAACTTCTTCTGACATCTGGGCAGAAGCTTTCCTGACTCCATAACTCTTTCAATCTGCATGCACCTAAAACTAGTACTACATAGATGATGCCAAGGTCTGCTGCTGTCTGAAACAGTAGCCAGGTTTCTTTCTCCCTTGGCTGTGGGGATTGAAAGCCTATGAGCCTAATCATAAGGAGCGACTTCCCTAGGCTGCTGCATTTCTGGAACATAGTGCTGTGGAGCTCTCTTCTTAAAGCAAACTCTCACTTTTGTAATTTTGAGACTACAAAAGGTGGAATCCTACTGGTTTCTATGATATCCTCAGGCCACCTTTTCTATTGTCCTCTGCTAAAATACTTGGCTTTTTCTTGCTAGTCTTTTCAGTGACCAGTTTCTCCTCTGTTCTATCTTTGTAGGCCACAACTTTTGTGGAGCTTCCTTTCTGGTCAAACTCACAATGTTTTCAAGCATTCTGCTAGGTTTTTTTGCTCTTGATTCTCAACATAGACCTGGGTAAAAGCCCCAGCAGTACCCATGTCACTACCTCAACATTAGACTGTCTTGAAATTTCTTATACAAGATTAATTAGTCTGCTACTCTTAATCTCAGCCTCAATCAGAATCTCTAGACATGAGCAAAATGCAGACAAACTTTCTGCCATGCCATAATACATGTTGTCTAGAGTCCAACAGCCAGTGTAGTCCTCCTTCCCAGCAGAAACCTCCCGATCTGGTCTTTACTGGCATCATTTCTGTCAGTTTTCTGGTCTTCTGAGCTCTGACCAGAAACTCCCATCAAGTACAATTTAAGGCATTGCAGGGCTGCTTCTTCAGCTGGCATTTTCAAACCTGTACAAACTTCTTAAAAGCCAGTTCCAAATGAGCCACATGGTCAGAAATAGTTGCAGCAATTACCCTACTTCCCTGCAAATTCTATTTTAGTTACTTTTATCATTGCTGAGACAAAATACCTGACACCAAAGTTAAAGGAGGAAAGGTTTGTTTGCCTCAAAGTTTGTAGAGGTTTTGTGTCATAATTGGCTGGCCCTAAGACAGAGTGACGTGGCAGAGGGAATTGCAAAGGAGTAACAGTTCATGGCAGGCAGATGACAGCAAAGCAGCAAACAAGCAACAGTAGCCCTCTTTCTGTCTCTTATAGTTTATCCAAGCTATCCACTCTGAATCCTAGCATCATAACATGAATCAATTCCTGCATCACATACCCTAAATCCAGCCACTTCTGAAAATCCCCACCTATGATCACATAAAGCTTTGTGTATGGGGGTACATCTAGATGCAAGCCATAACAAGTTCTATTAAGAGAGTCCTTGACTACACCTACCTTGTGGTGGATTGATAACTGGTGTGTAACTCTAACACCTAGCTGATCTGAATCAGCATGGTGCTGGATGTGGAAGGCCCACCTGAGGATTGTTGCCAACAGCATAAAAAGAGAACTGGAGAGGGAAGGTGGTAGTGTTGGTTCTCCTGAAGGAGTTTGTCATGCTGGCTTTCCTGATGTGAACTCGGCTGTTCTCATCATTGGAGAAGCTCAGGACCTCATTGTCACTTAGAATGGCTGTGGTTCACTTTGTGGGAGCTCTGGTACTTACTTTGAGCACTGCTTCCTGGCTCTGGAGGGAAAGGTGGTGCACTGTTCAGTTTCCTAGAGAAGATTGTTGTGCTGGCTTTTCTGGTGTAAACTTGACTGTTATCGTCCAAGGAGCTCAGGACCTTGTTGTCACTGAGGATGGCTGTGGTACTTGTTTGGGGGAGTTCTAGTCATTAGTCACTTCCTGGCTCCAGTATAGATCCTTCAGTCTGCTAGCACAGATCCTTCATCCTACTGGCACAGACTTTCTAGCTTCCACCACTGACCTTTGGGCCTTCTCAGTGCAGATCTGTGAAATAGGCTTGCATGAGACATTGTCATAGGCTCTAGGCCTCCAGTTGGACTCGTGGAGGACATTGCTGTGGGATCCAAGCCCTTTGAGTCTAGTACAAGGACAGATCTCCCACATTCTTTTGCATTTGACTCAGGGTGAATATTATAAAATAATCCTACAAATTATGTGTCCTGTATTAATTCCCTTCCCTTGCAAACTGTGACTACAACATATATCTTCAGACATTTTACCTATTTTATCTTCTAGCAGATTATTTCTGTTTTAACATTTGGATATTTGACCATTTTGAGTTTAGTACATTGTGATAGGTATGAGTTTAGATTCTATTTTCTACCAACGGATAACCAGTTTTTCCAGCACCATTTCAAAAGAGGGTATTATTTTGTTTTTTTCTGATACCAGTCTCACTGCAGTCCAGAAAAGCCTTGAACTATGCAGCTTAGGTGGGACCCAAACTCAGCAATCCTGGGATTATAGGCATGAACCACCTAAAGAGACTATCTTTCTTCCAGCATAAATTTTTGCCTTCTTTGTCAAAGATCAGATAGCTGATTGTGCCTGGAGTTGTGTCTGCATCTTCTGCTCTGTTTCATTGATCCACGTATTGATTTTTTGTTTGTTTTGGATTGGTTTTGGCTGATCCTATGCTGTTTTTTATTACAGTAGCTTTGTAGTATAACTTGAAGTCTGGGATTGTAATATTCCCTTCCTTGCTATTGTTGCACAAGGCTATACTAGGTCTCTTTTGGTTCTATGTGAATTTTAGAATTGTTTTCTCTTGTTCTGTGAGGAATGCTGTTGGTATTTTGATTGGGGTTGCATGAAATCTGTAAATCAATTTTGGAAGTATGGCCATTTTGAAAATACTGATTCTGATTATCCTGGAACAAGGAATATCTCTATTTCTGAAGCCCTCTTCAATCTTGTTTTTCAGAGTACTGTTTTTGTTGTAGAGGTCTTTTAATTCCTTGGGTTAATTCCTAAGTATTTGGGGTTTTTTTTATGCTTTTGTGAATGGTACTGTCCCCCTAATTTCTTTCTCAGTGACTCTGTTATTGGTGTATAGGAATGCTGTTGAGTTTTGCATGTTGACTTTATATCACAAAATTGGCTGCTGTGCTACTGAATTTAGCTATTGATTCTAGGAGTCTTTCGGTGGCACTTTTGGATCTTCTGTGTAGAGGATCATGTCATGTGAAAATGATAATTTGACTTTTCTTTTTCTATATATATATCCTTTTTTTTTTCCTCCTGCCTGATTGCTCTGACTAATGTTTCAAGAACTATATTAAACAGGAGTGGTAATAGCAGACATCCTTGTGTTGTTTCTGGTTGTACAGGGAAATCTTTGAGCTTCTCATTTAATGATGTTGGCCATTGGTTTGTCATAAATGGTTTTTATTAGATTAAGAATCTTTTATACCTATTTTTGTTCTTTTGGGAGTAAGTACCAGGAATCAAACTCAGAACCTCATGCTTGCCAGACAGGCCCTGTGCCACTGAGGTATAACCTGGGCTCTTTATACCTATTTTCTTCAGATTTTTTTTTTTTTATCATGAATGGATTTCAGATTTTGTCAAAGACTCTTTCTGTGTTTGTTGAGATAACTATGTGATTTTTGTTTTTGCTTCTCTTTGTGTGATGGTTTACACTTATTGATTTGCATATGTTGAACCACCCCTGCCTCCCTGGGATGGATCCTGCTTGGTGATGAGTATGATCTTTTTGATGATTTGTTTCATTCTATTGCCAATGTCTTGTAGAGGATTTTTGCATCTGTGTTTATTATAGAGATTGACCTATAATTCTCTTTTTTGGTTAAGTCTTCTTCTGGTTTTGGAATCAGGGCAATGCTAACTTCCAGGAATCACTTTAAGAGTACTCCTTCACTTTCAATTTTGTTGACGTTTGAGGAATATTGGCATTATATCTTCTGTAAGGTTCTTATAGCAGTAAATCCACTAGCACCTGGTTTTTCTTAGTTGGTATGTTTTGTTTTGTTACTGCTTTGACTTCATTGCCTGTTACCTAACTGTTCAGAGCTTTTGTATCTTCTTGGTTCAGTTTTCTTAATTCATATGTATCTAGGAGTTTACTTTTTTCTGATTCATCAATTTACTGGAGTACAAGTTCTCAAGGTAGTTATTAAAACCATTGTGGATTTTGACAGTGTTCATTTTGATTTGACTTTTTTCATTTCTAATTGCATTTACTTGGGTCTTTGCATTACTTTTTTCTGGTGAGATTGGCTCAGAGTTTATCTATGTTGTTTATTCTTTTGAAGACCAGCTTTTAAATTCAGTGATTCTTTATATTGTTTTTTAGTCTCAATTTCATAAATTTATACTCTGATCTTTATAATTTTCTTTGGATTTGGATTGCTTTTCTAGAGTCTTTTGTTGATGAATTGAGACAATTCACATTGAGAGTTAATACTGAAAAGTAATAACATTGACATTAGCTTTGTTGGGTTCATTCTCTTTCTAGTATATGCTTGAGAATTTTTTATAGGGCTGGTTTGATGGTCATGAATTTCTTGTGGTGCTGTTCTCATGGAAATACCTTATCTGTTCATGAATTTTGAAAGATAGTTTTGCAGGGTATATCAGTCTGGGTTGGAAGTTTTATTTTGTTATTTATTTTTCAGAGAAGAGAGGAGTGGAAACACTTGACTCCACGCCCTCCTGGCTTTTATGGTTTGTATTGAGAAGTCTGCTGTAATTCTAATGGTTTTACCCTAATTTATTTCTTTTCTCTAACATCTTTTAACATTCTGTCCCTGTGTCAGATTTCTGGGATTTTTACTTTGATAATATTGAGAGGTTCTTTTTTGATCGTGGCTATTTGGAGTTCTATATGCTTCACTGATCTATATGTTTAAATCTTTCCTTATATTTGAAAAGTTTTCTGCTATTTCAGTAAATAGGGTTTTTTTTTTATACCATTTGTGCTGTCTTCTATTTTTCTTCCAGTTAAGTATGTTACTCTTTTTTTTTTGTGCCGGGGATTGAACTCACGACCTCATGTTTGCCGAGCAGACACTTATGCCACTGAGCTAAACCCCCGGCCCCAGTTAGCTTATTCTTTGCATTGTCTAGCAGCTGTTGGTTCTATTTTTCTTGTTATTTTATTTTATTTTATTTTTGGGTACTGGGGATCAAACTCATGACTGCACACTTGGAAGGCAGACGCTTATGCTGCTGAGCTAAATCCTCAGCCCCTTTCCTGTTATTTTTAAGGTATATCTGAGTAAGTTATCTCTGACAGCAGTCCTATCTTCTAATCTGACACTATCCTCACATTGGTAGCTTCTGCCCATACTTTCAATATCATTTTTAATCTTCTGGATTTCTGTTGGGGACATTTTTATGACAGTTCTTTGTTAAACTGGTCATTGGTGTTTTTATTGTTTTATTTAGGTCAGCTAACTTTTCATTAGTGTCTTCTGTAAGTTCTCTGATCATTTTATTACATCAATTTGTTTAATTTTATGTTCTGTGAGCATGCTGAACACCTTGTTGACCTGTTTTTCATCTCCTCTGTTACCTTTTTTTTTTTTTTTTTAAATAATTTGGCTGTGTTACTTTTGCTTTCATCCTCCTCTATGCTCCATGGATCAGTTTTAGGGCATTGGGGAGCTTGGGGAAGGATTTTGTTACCTTGTGTTACACAGGGACAGAATGTTAAAAGATGTTAGAGATGTTTCTATTTTGTTTGTTAGTTGGTTATTTTTCTTTTGTGCTGAGGTTTGTTGGACACTTACAATGGAAAAACTTTGCTGCTAGTACAGCAATCTCTTTATTTAGTGTCTGCTTTTCAGTGGTGCACTTCTGGGTGTGGCTATGTTTGTCTTTTGTCTCTGTTCCAAGATCCAACCACCCCCACTAATTTGGGAGGAGAGGATGAATTATAATTGGCTCAACGCCCAGTTCTCTGGGAATGGACCTCAGGGTTAATGACACAAAAGTAATTTGGATATTGGCATACAGAGAAAAACCATTAGTAACAGTAACCATGGGACCCTGGCAATAGCAGCTAAGTTAGTAATAGTATCAACCAAGACAAATTAGGTATTGACATACTATAAGAACCGATAATGTACCACCCTTGACCGTAGAAAAGTTATCTAAAAGTATAGTATAAACACTAATACATACCAAATAATTAAAATTTTTTATTTTAAAGAGAATAAAAAACAGTAAAAATGATATAGAATTTCAAAATAAGAGAATAGAATATTAACAGTGGTTATTATGTTGCATATTGTTATCTTCAAAATAGTTACTCAGACTACCAGATATTGGCAGGTAAAATTGATTAAACAAAATGAGCACTAACTTTTCCTTTCAGTGAACTAATAGAATTAGTAGTACAATTATCTTTGCTATTTTGTGTGGTGCCCATCATACTGACAGAGTACTTAATCAGGCACCATTTAAAATCACCTCTCCAAATTATTTATGATGCTTGTCATTTTACGAGCCTATCCCAGTGTCTCTGTTTTTGCACGAATGGACTATTGGTCCCCATGCAGGAACTCCCATTTTGCCCCATGATTTTTTGTCTTGTTTTTTCCCTATTCTTTCAACCTGAGGCTATCATGTTTCTTGATTTTTCTCATCCAAGGAATTTATTCTTTTGCTGTTGCTTATTGCCTGATGAAGATGTGATGTATCACTTGTGCAAGTAAACAAGACACCTTCCTAATAAGGCAAGAAAGCTCCAAACACTTTTTAAACTGTAAATTGTATTAATGTGTAGTTTTCTTGTCTTACTTTTCTTTGATCCATGGCATATTTCCTTCCCCTACTTTTTCTGAATGTCTTCTTTGAATCATAGCCTGAGAAGGACTTCAAATAAAATTTTTGACCAAAATCTACATCATTCCAGACACTGACACCCTCCAGGAATACTGTCTATGAAAAGGGAACCCTGGGGGGCCTGGGTTCTTCTGCCATTTAAAATCTGAAAAAAGATTCACATGGCCAGGATTGCCATCCTGCCACAAATGAGGTTTGAAACTTGAGAATTCATTTAACCTCTGTTAGCCTTACTATCCTCATCCAGATTAAACTCTCAAGGATCTTTTTCCATCTGAATTTGTTTCTTAAATATGTGACATTCTAATTTGATCAGCCTTACAGCTCTCTTGCCTCATAGTACCTCTGTTTAAAATGCTAAGGGTAACATACTCAAATGTTACTTACCTCAGGAAAAAACTGCATGACCCAGACTGCCATATATCTCAAGATCTCCTAAAGAAAGGAAACTTTATTATTCTGGAACTGTTACACTAATGTAACCTCAATTCTCTCTGTTATGTGATTCTGTTTCCCCTCACACAGATCATATCTACCTACCTGACTTCCTTATAATCCCCCCAGTTAAGATGCATAAATTGTTTTATGTCTGAGTTAATGAATCACAATTCCTTTATCCAGCCTCTCCTTCTTTTCAAGTTTCTACCCTTTTATTCCATTGGGTTTTGACCCAGGTCTCTGTGACTCTGTTCATAGGAGTATCATTGAACAAAGATGTTACTGCGGGAATGGCTAAGCACCAACCAGTACCCTTGCTTCTTACTCTTGGGGCACTCTGCTCTGTAGACTTTGTCATTCATGGGGTGGGTATTATCCCTGTGAGAGACATGCCCTTTAGGAAGTGAGATCTGAAATGCTTAAGCAGGAGCAAGGAACTGTGACCTGGCTGGAGTAGTGAGTGACCAGAGTCACCATCTGAGGCTCCCAAATCCCATGGAGAGAAAGAGTGTGCGTGGCGGGGAGATGCTTCTCCAGCTTGTTTCTCTAGGTTCAGGCTCTCCACTAAGCCCTCATCCCACTTCCTGAGGTGTGACATTTCCTAAGGAGATGTCTTCAACGTAAACACCTTGGTCTGTCTGCCAAGTTTCCAGTGAAGAGGGTCAGTACCATACATGAGCACGTGGTGGGAGCAAAGCACCTCCACTTCTTCTCAAGGTTTATTTTAAGCTGGCTGCCTTTGGCTGGGTACCTTTGTCACCTTCACTGGTGAGAGATTATTATCTTAGCAGGAATCTCCCTCCCAGAATGTTCCCTGACAGTCTTCCCCATCACCAGAATGAGAAACAGGGACCCTCTGTGCATCCTCTAGATCACCTGCATTTGTACCTTGTGGTCACCAGTGGAATGGGAGTTACCAGGCGCTCTGACTGATGGGCAGTTCTGCTGGAGCCTGGCCCATAGAGCTTAGCCCGCCTGTGTAAAGCATTCTTCCAGCAGGCACCCCATGACTGTTCACAGGGGCCACGTTTTTGTTGCTCTTTGTCAGCATCTCAAAGCCCTTCCCTGGAGGTGAACCACCTCTGATTCCTGGTTGGTTGAAAGGGAAGTTCAGGGATACTGTCGCCTCTGGCCTCAAGTGCCCCATGCTGATACCATGACCAGGAACTGGCCCTTTAAAGGGGCCAAGGCTGTGGTTTGTAACCTGTGGCTGTACATTAGGTTCGCCTAAAACTTTAAACACAGGTAGATCAAATTCAGTGTTCTGGGGATACTTTGGGAATGGGTTTTTTGGTTGGTATGTGTTTAAGATTTTTAGATAACTCTAATAAAGAAGTAAAAAAAACCCAGTGATCAAAATCAATAGCTCATAATATGTGGACCTCAGCCAGTAATATCTTCCTCTCAGGAAATTGTTAGAAATGCACATTCTCAGACTTACTGAAAAGGGATCCCAGCAATCTGTTTTAACAAAACAGACTACCCCAGACTTACTGAAAAGGGATCCCAGCAATCTGTTTTAACAAGCTCAGTAGGGGAGTCAGCTGCCCAATTAAGTTTAAGAACCTCTGGCTTAGAGTATAATACTCTTGTAAAAAGCAGGATAGTTTAATGTGACCTGTGAATGTAACCATGCAAAAGCATCAGTAGAAGAGATATTCTGAGAAAGACTGCATGAAGATTAGTTCATCTGGGTTGTAGAATTACAGGTCATTTTGTTGTACTCTATAAATTTTTAGTAATGCATTATGCTTAATGTGTATTCTTTGAAGATATAGGAAGCTCTGGGTCATGGCAGGGCAATATTTGAGGTGCTTTGCACTGACAGGTGGGGACAAAAGCATCATGAAGAATGTAGTGGGAGGAATGGCTCTTGCTTGGGCAGGCCTAGCCTGGCAGGTTTAGCCTGTGGGCTGCTTTGAGGAGGGGTTATCCGGCCTCTTCAACTTCTCCTGTGTTCTCAACCCTGTCACACACTAGAGTCATCTAAGGAGTTCTATAAAAGTGATGGCTGGGCCCCACCACCAAGAGCTGATAACACTCAGGAGGAGGGTGCAGGCACCAGCACAGACAGATCAGCCTCTCCAGGACATTTCAGGATACAGAGGAACTAGATAATCTCTGCTCTTCCCTGAGGACCCCAGAAAGCCTACTTCTGTTAAACCGCAGAGGTCAATATTCAGACTGGGTCACAAAACCTAAGAACTTGGGAGCATGATTTAGAGTCCCATGTCTACCAGGGGCACCATTAAGTCACCATCAAGGCAGCATGTAGGTGGGTAAGAGCTCAGTGGCTGGAACAGATGGCCTAAGAGATGGGTCCGTACTTCAGTTACCTGCTGCATGGCATAGAACGAGTAACAGTGTCCATGCCTCACTTTCTTCCTCTGTAAAATAGGCTTAATAATACTGCCTACCATACAGGGTTAGGAAGATTGAGGAAGATTTTCTTTTTCCTCTGGTACTGGAGATGGAGCCCAGGGCCTTATTTCTGGTTCATTTCCCCAGACCTTTTTATTTTTTGAGACGACATCTTTCTAAGTTGCCAGGTGGGACTTGTACTTCCCATCCTTATGCCTCAGCCTCCCAAGTGCTGAAATGATCAGCGTGAGTCACTGCACTGAGCATCACATCTGCACTTCTTAAGACAGTGTGCACCATGCAGTAAAGTTAATTGCTATTGTCTACGGCTGTTGCCTTTATGAATGTTGGTCTCCTGTGAATGTTGAGCTACTGAGGGTTGAGGTGATCAGACTGAACTGATCTTTGAGGGTAAAACCCAAGGCAAATTAATGCTTCAAAAGCTCCTTCTTCTTACCATTCATAGTACTGGGTCTTTTACTTCTGTCACCATTTCTTTCCCTGGTTAGACCTCGGGGCATGGAAACAAAGTGGCTACATCCTAAATCTGAGTCATTCAAAGATGCCTCTAAGGACCAAGGTGTTTTGTTGTTCCCTCACCCCTAAAAGGGGTCTGGCCTTCCCCATAAATCAGAAACAGTCTGCAGATACCTCTGTATTCTGGGTGGGCATATCCACTCCACAGAAGGGCTCTACTTTTGTCACTTTTCGCTACAGAATGTTCTGGAAAGCCACGCCTATCTTTTCATCCTTGCTTTCCTCCTTTGGTTGATAGTACGTGTATGGAGGGAGTTTGTCTTGTGCTGCAACAGCTAAGGGGTCAGAAGCAGACAGCTTCAAGTTTTGTAGGAAACAAGTTTCTATCTTTGCTGCCCCTGTACCCTTCCTAGATGTCATCAGAGAAGCCAAGCACACAAGGAGATACAGATCCTCCTCAGAGCAGCCCTGGTGTCACTGCTGCAGCTGTTGAAATTCTCCTGAAGCTCCCAGTATAAGACCTGCTCAGAGAGGAAAAAGACACCCTAGAAACTGAAGCTCATACCCACCCTGAGATTTCTATGTATTTCCCTGAAGTCAAATCTTGGACCACTGGGTTGGGTCCTTCCTTGTGCTTGAGAGACATGCTACCCCAGAATTGACCTGGTCTGTGATTGGGCAAAGGTACAATCCTTGCCTTTTGGGAGACCATAGCCCAGGGGACACAACAGGATGCTCTGTTTCCCTCACAGGGAGCTGAGGTGCCGCCCGTGTGGAGAAGGCAAGCTGAGAACATGTCTTATTGGGGAACAGAAGGTGTACTTTGGAGAACAGTGTTCTCAGTGAGAAAGGCCTTTCCAAGCAGGAACACGGATAATAGGAACCTCAGTATGTTTTAAGAGTGGAAGTAGAAGCACACATTAGGACTGGCTGGTGAAAACCTCCACCCTCTGACTACTACTACCTGTCTAGCTCCCCAGTGATCCAAGACCCAGCTTTTCACCCAGATCTGTCTGACATTGGAAATATCTTACTGGTGTGTGGTAGGGCTGTGATGTGGAATATTGATGAGGGCTAGCATTGGGCTGTTCTCAGGGTTAAAAGATAGCAAGGGGAATGTACACGAGACGGTGGGTGCTACCGAATACCCTTATCTCAAGCTTGTGGAGTGGGTAGTAGAGACTGTTCCCATTTGATAAATGAGAAAGCAAGTTTAGGAAGTTGCCATGCACAAAAATCACACAAGTGTTATGTGCCAGTTAGGATGTGAACCAGATTGAGCTCCAGTGCCTCTGCCTTACATTTCTCCCCTTTGTTGACAGTGGATAAGGGAGATGGCCTCTGGTCCAGGGCCATCTTTTTGTAGTTCCTAGAGCACCTTCCAGTTGTGCTTTGATTTGAACCTGTCCTAGTCTGTTCTAGCTTCTGTAACAAGATACTGTGGACTGGGTTCATAAGCATCAGACATTTTTTTTTTATGGTTCTAGAGGCCAGGAAGTTCCTAATCAGGGACCAGCACCCAAGTATGGGTGAAAGTCCTACTTTCTGGTGTGTATGCAGTTGCCTTCTTACTCTGTCCTCAAGTGATGGAAAGAGAGATAGCAGAAAGCTCTTGTATCTTTTGTTATAGGGGCACTAATCCAACCATGAGGGGCTCATAATTATGACCCATTTACCTCCCAAAGCTCCCATCTCCAAAGGCCATTACAATGGGGATTGGACAAAAATGTGGGGGCCCACAGTGATAAGGTGCAAACATACCCAGTCCATAAAAGAACCACAACAGCATTTTTTTCTACATGTTATTTTTGGTCATTTGAACAAAAATTTTATCTGCATTTCACCTGTGCCCCAGAAATACCTGCCTGGTGGCAAGTATTTTCCCAGGGCTCCCCTTGGCCACAACACTCAATGACTCCTCTACCTGTACCCCCCCTCCCAGCCCCTCTCCACACAGCCTCTCCCCGTCCTGGTCTGTATGTCTGGTGATTTGATGGCATTTTTATCTGACCATGTTTTCACCTCCTTCACAATTCAGACCTTTCTCCTCACATCTGTGATGAACTCTCCGTGTTTCAGAATGCCTTAGGAAATTTGTGAAAGTCTGATTCAGTGTCAAAGTGTGAAGTCCTTGACAAGGACATGTGTTGACAGATGGTACCTGAGACCAGGCCCAAGGAGTGAAACCCACTCATTTTGCTCTGTCTAATCAGCTATGAATACATGGTTTAAAGAATCAGAGTGAAGTGGTACACGACTGAGCATAATCACCAGCAAAGAAAGGTCACCCTTTTTGTCATCTCAGATATCGTCTCTTTTAATAAAGGTATTTTATAGCCCACTTTTTGGGAGTGACTTTGTTCTTAATTAAAAATTCTAATTTTAAAGTGAGCTCTGACCTCTTTCTTTCCACACTCATTGTAGTACTCTGACTGCATCTCATGGGTAGAAATTCAGATCCTTTATTGTCTGTTACCTCTGTCTTTCTCCATGGCTAGTTATCTATGGCAGCTTGTGCTTTATTGAGATCATAAATAGGCTTATCCTGATAGAATATTAATAGCAACCTTTGGGTCTTTATGGTGCTGAGGCTAAATGATGCATGAACCCTTTTTTCACAGTGAATCCTGAGGGAGAAGCCAAAGGAACAGAATATCTCCTTTGGAGAAATAGGAGTTTGGGAAGCTCAGTTAATTTAGACTGAGAAGTGTTGTTTCCTCTGCGTGTCACCTTTGGTGGTGTGCCCCAGGAGCCAGGTGCTTAGAGCATCTGAGGGAACAACTTCTCTGCGATGCAGCCAGAGGGCTGAGAAAACCCTCAGGTGTATAAGGAGTGGAGCTCACAGTTGTGCCCTGCAAGCTGCAGGGAAGGACTAGTGCCCTTCAGGAGAATGGCTAGGATACTGAGCTACATGGGCCAGTGTAGGGGAGAGTCTCAGCAATGTAATGAAGAAAAAGTGATGAGTGATACCGTGCACTTTAATATCACTGATGTTTGAAACAGGCACAACCATGTTTTTGTCTCTGGCCAACAGCAGGTAGTGAATACATAATGAAGGCCAAAGAAACGATGAAAATCAAGTGTGAGAGAGGGATGAGATCTGGAAGGCATTCCCAAGGAATGTCAGTTATTCTCTGATCTTTTCTTAAGGTGGCTAGTAGGTATGTAGAGTTCAGAATATACTTTTGAATGGTTGAAATAGCCCATACTACACAACGGCTTACTACTGCTCTACCATACAGAAAAACTTGAGGCATTTGTGGCAAATGGATGCAACATGAGAACATAAGTGAAATAAGTCAGACATACAAGCTTAAATATCACATGGTTTCTCCTATATGAGAAACTTAATGCATATATAATATATACATATTATATTATTAATATTATCCATATAAATAAAGAGCAAATTAAAAGATAAATAGGAAGTAGGGAGAAGTTCTAATAATTCCCCAAATTACCTATTCTGTTGTCCCAAAAATATTTTAATATATGTGCCAATGTGTTTCATTTATACTACTAGTTTTTCTTAGTTCATTGAAAAGAAAGTTTTATGTTGTGATCTATTTGTTTCTTCTTTGTAAGGTATTTTTTTTTGTCTGTCTTGTACTGTACTTTTATGGTTGATACACAGTATCAACCATACTGTTCCCTTATTTTGTTACGAACTATTAACTATTCCCTTATTTTGTTATGAGATTTTTATTTTTTCATAAAAATGGAAAGAAAACCTTTCCTAATCAGTTTGTGATTTTTAATTTTAAGGGGTTACTAATTGGATTTTTCTGGGGCTGATTAGACTAAAATTTGCTATTTTTTCACCCCTTGTTCTGTTAGTTTTATTATGGAACTTCATCTTCCCTTACTGTTAGTGCCAGTGGGAAAATAAGATATGAAACTCTCATTGTGCTACTTTTTACTTTGCTGCTTATAAATGGAGAATAGAAATTATATACTATACTCAACAAAGTCATTGTAAGGATATTTAGTTCACTGATTACAATGTAAGTGCCCAAAGTTAATGGAGACAACATGAATTCTACGTAAACTCCCAAGACTGTCCTGTCAAACCAAAGTGACAAGGGCAGTGATCTCCTTAAAAACTGTGGTACAAACCTTGCTGCTGCCCCATGACCCTGCCCTCAAAGGAGTGGTTTTGATGTCCTGTTCTGAAATTAGTGTTTGCTTTGCATCGACAGCATGGCCGGACTCCCCTACACCTTGCTGCCAACAAGGGCCATCTTGCTGTGGTCCAGATCTTGCTGAAGGCTGGCTGTGACCTGGATGTCCAGGATGATGTGAGTAGAAGCCTTCATTCTAGTTGGAAAGGATCTATTTAAGGAGGGTGGGGGTGGGAGAAAGATCTCATGGAATCCAAGTAAATGAATGTCTCTAGAAAGAGTTCACTCATACTGTGCTATTATTGAGATATGGCTACCATCAGCTCAACTCTGAGACTGTCCATTCAGATTATCTAGAGAGAACTTGGAGTGTCAACTCTGGGATCAGTTTTCCATTTCTGAGTCAATGAGTAGTGGCTGGGATTGAGTACCTAGATAGCATTGCCCTGTTTGATCTTTGGAGAAGATGAATTTTCTAACAAGAGGTTGTCCTCCAAAGAGTTATTAGGAAAAGGTCCTGTGATAATGTGATTGGAAACTACTTTCAGAAACCAAACTCTTAAAATGTGTGGTAAACTTCTAAGAAATATGAAATTGTGTGAGTAACACAGAATCTTGGAGTTTGCCCTTATCATTAATGTCTTCCAGATTCACCTGTAATAACAGTAGCTCAAAAGTGTTACTCAGATTTTAGACCCTTAGCTGTACAAAGGGGTATGGCTTATCAAAGTACTTCGTTTTCCTTGGGTCTCTGTTTGCTGTCTTACAACTTGGCAAACACATTTACAAGTGAAAAAGGACAGTGTTTTCAAAGACAATATAGCACTACTTTGTGCACAGGCAGAAGGCTATCTAGAATGTCGCATAAATCTTTAGACATGTCTGAAACCTGTTAGGTCATCAAGGACATTTTCAAAAGATGCTGACAGTGTTAAGCTTTGGATTTTTACCTCGAGCCATAATATTTGATTTTTCTACATTGTAACCAACATAGTATTCCCTACCCCAAATCATCTCCTTAGATGACAGGAGGAAAATACAGGGAGAGGGAAGAGATGCTGACCAAAGAAAAGAAGGAGGCTTGAGTTGCTAGCACAAACATGTTGTGATCATCTGACCTTCTCTTTGCATGAGTAGAGCCCTCAGTTGCTACGAGGGCAAGGCCACACTGCCCAGCACGCTAATCCGTCCCCCACCCAACAGTCCTGCCCAGGTCTGGTGCTCTGAAGACACTGTGTTCTTGTGCAGCCAAGCCACACCACTTCCTGAAACTGCTGCTGCTTGTGTCCTGCAAGGCAAGAAGTAAAAAAGGCAGGAATTGTCACAAAGCTGCCAGGATGAAACATGTTGACATAAGGAAAGCCAGCTCCTTTACTGAAATTTTCTTACATCTTTACTTTGCCTTACACAGAGAACATATACACTGCTTAAATTAAAGGAAAACAAAGCACAATGATAACTAACATTGTGGAGAAGGTAGGTTTGACCTTTGCTACTTCTAAAGTTCTACATTTGCCATTATCTGATCCATGGTTGACTCCTGTGTCCTTATGACTGTTGATCAGCCTTCAAATATATGCAAGGAAGAAACCTCTTTATATACTTCAAAGAGAGTGAGAGGTCAATTATTGGGAAAAAAATACTTTAGAAATTATCTATCTTGGAGATGGATAGAGAATGCTAATGTGGTGAAGAATTTACTCCTAACTTCCTATTCTACAGATACTACTCTTTATGGCATGGTAAGAATTGAGAATTAGTTGAAGAATGACCTCCAGTGGCCTAGAGTGGGATTATTGTGAATTTCAACCTGTGGAAACCAGTTATTTAGAATATGCAACTCCAGGTGCAAATTCTCTCTTGCTTCCCGTCCTGGCAACCTTCCTCGGAATCCTAACGCCATCTCTGATTTGTCAATGAGCACCCACATGCCCCCCTCCTCAGAAATAGTCCAAGACCACATGGCCACTGTAAAAGGCATAAAGAAAGAGAAAAATAAGAAAAGCCAGAGAAGAAAGTCTAGGAAGAACCCTAGAAGATCAGAGAGAGAAACCAAGGTCAGCAGCTGCTTTGTGCACCTACCTTGTCTTCACTTCCTTGCAGCTCGCTGCCTGTAACCCTGGGGAGGATTCTACCCTCCACCCTCACCCTTCCTGGATTCCTGTCATGAGCTTGGCTTTGGAACACCCAACTGTTTTCCACCATGTAGGAGAAAAAAATAAAAGTATTTCAAAACAAAATGTAGACCTCAGAGGTTGCAAAGCACTTAAGTGAGAAATGCCAGTGTATCGGGAAGGCTGAGAGCTGGAAGTTCATGTTCTTTTGCAAATAGGTCAGCATATTCCAAATCAGAGCACCATACTGCAAGGTTGCTGGCTTTTCAAGTTTCTGACTGCAGCAGCTTTTTCCTTTGCTTCTTTGTAGTTACTTATTCAATAAATATGTCTTGGGTCCATATAGTGGCCAAGGCACTAACACAAGCACTTAGCTTGCATCATGAGGCAGTCCCAACCTTCTGAGACGCATCTTATGGTTAAATGGCCTCATAGGTTGGGAGCAGCTCAGAGCAAATGGAAAAATCCTTTACAGTTTGAATTCAGGCCTCGCCATGATACCTCAGATGAGCTAGTTATCCTAGATGAGGTTCACCAGTATAATGAAAGAATTAGATGCCATGCCACAGTGTAGTAAGGAATCAATAAATACTGACTAAACATTAGTAAATGCTATAGGGGACCCATATATTCCCGAGCATTTTCTTTTCAATGTTTCAAGATTTCACGATTGATTTAGAGTACATAGAAATATGGATTATGTCAAAATCGTTGTTTGGGTCTATTAGTATGTATACCTCATCTTCTTTGTCATATGTTGAAGAAATATTTCAGCATTAAATTTGTTCTTTTGTTTGTTTTTTTGTTTGTTTGGTTTTTTTTTTTTAGCATTAAATTTTAATACATAGAAGCCAAATGTGAATTACATGGGCAACTGACTTTTTTTCAGCTGAGGGTCTAAAAGTGTTCAGTTGTGTTGTGTTCTGGGGAGAGTGATTCCAAGGTGATAGACTAAGGTGATTCTTTATTATTTGAAACAAGACCTCACTATGTAATCCAGACTTGCTTTGAACTTGTGATTCTCCTTTCTTTGCCTCTGGAGGGAAGAGATTAAGGTGTATGCCAACATACCTGGCCCTGTTTGTGTGTTTTGTCTCTCAGTCTTTAGTTTCCATCTTGGTAACTTAAGAGTGTTTGTTTTATTTTATTTTATTTATTTTGGTACCAGGAATCAAACTTAGGACCTTGCACTTGGCAGGCAGGCACTGTGGAGTGTCTGATTTTTAAAAGCCAGAGGAAGTTTATTGCTCAGTCCTCCAGAACCACCCAGTGAGTATGACCAAAGTTAATCAGTCAAGGACAGTCACTTATGGGAAAAAAGATCTGTGTGTCACCTACAGAGCAGTGAATATTTGACTGAGGAAGCAAGAGCCAGGTTCTGTGCAAGTCTCTGTCCAGTAGGAGTAAAGTAGGGGAGGCTGAGGTTGTGGGACAGGCAGGGGGTACAGCTAAAAGCTCCACAGAGAAAGGGAAATGCAGTAGACTCCTGTGCCAGCTACCTGGAGACAGCTTGTGTGCAGTAGTTAGAGCTCCTTGTGTCTTGATAATCCCTCTGGAAATTAAGAACTGCACCAAAATTTAGGTTTAGTTGCTTATATCAGCTAGAGTTTCAGAAAGGAAAGTTGTCCTATGGAAAGCAAATACATTCAGTGATGACTAAGTAGTAAATAATGGTAGTAGGACAGCTCAAAGTCTGCCTCAGTTCATGATTTAGTGAGAAGCTATGAAACATGATGCAACATATGACCTGAACCAGGGTATAGGTCATGCCCTAACTGGTGAAGCCCCTTCATGAAGTTGTCTGTACAGCAAAAATGGCTGACGCCACCCGCGTGCTCAGGGCTCGTTGTCCACACTTTGTGCACAGCACAGACAGAATTGTACGTTTTGTCTTCTCAGAATTCTCATTAATCTAAGGAGTGCTAGGTAGGATGGCTGCAGTTTGTGGGATTATTAAAAGGTCTCCAACAATTGAAACCAGCCTAGGTAGTACTGCACTGAGAGTGGGCTACAATCTCACAGTTCTTGCTGGGAACAGAGCACCATGTTTCTCAGCAGGTCACTAAAAATAAATCATACTTGAGGCCCATTTTGGGGAAATCTGAGACCATTCAGGTAGGGAAATAGGAAGTCTTGGAAATTCTTATGGAATTTTTTAAAAGTTAAAGATTTGAACAGTCACTCACAATGACTTATTTGGGCATCCAGCATTCCTCTTTTGGAAACACTTCTGAAGAGTTTTGAAATGGGTAACAGATGGCCCACACCTCCTGCAACCATTCACCTATTGGCCACATTTTCCTATTGACTGCATGGCACACAGAGTGGGTCCCCTTTCAATAAAGGGTCTGGGGAAGTGGACAAGAAAACCAGTCCAAACCTAAAATGTAGTAAGATAATAGCAAAAAATGAGAGAGAGGATAAGAGCTTAGGGGAGGCCAAGAGGAGATTGCTGGCGACAGTGCAGAGGACAGTAAGTGCAGTCAGGTCATGGGATTGGATGTGTGAACCCCATCACTCTGAAGGTCTCCTGAATTCTACAAATGAACCTCAAAAAGAGATTCTGAAACACAAACAGGTCCATCTCTGATACGTAGTTATTGCTCAGACTTTTAATTAGTAGTTTTCCCTGATGCTGTTATATGCGTTAAATATTTAAAAAATCACAATATATTAAAGTATAAGAAAGAAAATAAAAATCACTTCACTTGGTGGATTTTTAAAGAGAAAAATTTAATTTTAACAAAGCAAATTTGAGTTTTAACTAGGATTGACTAGGTTTTTATTGTGATAAAATGTGTAACATAAAGTGTACCACATGACTGTTTTTAACCATATGGTTCAATGGCAAAAAATACATTCACATCTTTACGCAGCCATCACCACTATCTTCTCTATAGCTTTTTTTTTTTTTCAGGTTAAATGCTTTTGATATGCACTGTTGGGTATAAATCCCAGGAAGACTAGTAAATTGAATCTGCATTTTATTAAGGCTATTTGGAGTTAGTTGTGGGTTCCCCTTTTTAACAATCTGTTACCTGTCTACAGTATTCTCTCTCAGACTAAGGATGAGGGGTGTACTGGAGCATGTCTTTTGCTTCTCTGTGCTCTGTCAGAACAATTCACCTACATAAATGTTAGCAACAAAATCATAGAATCCAAAAACAGAAGAGAAGGACCTTTGCCATCCTCAGCCCTCACTTTCTGCAGGTGAAGATCTGAAGCCCAACATGGTGACATATGTCTCCTGAGGCTATTCACAGCCCAGCCCTCCTGATCCTCTTGTTGTGTGCTCATTCCTTTCCACCAAGAACTTCCCACACTGGTGTCCCATCTTGCCTTTCAAACCTGGGCTATGGGTTTGACTTGATTTGCCCCAACTTGACTTCCTGAGTACATTTTAAAGATGAAATGTGCTCTTAGAGACTCAGAACTCTCTTGTTACAGTCTTGACCTTCTTACCTCTGGGAGTGCTTTTTGCTTCTCTCCACCACAATTAGGGGAAGGAGTCAAGTTCCCTTTGGCGCCTGAAGGAGGAAACTGGTCGGCAATTCCAGGAATCTGAACATAGCAAAAGGAGGTCCAAATGCAGCATAAATCATTGAGAATGAAGTGATAGGGTACAGTCCCTAGTCTTCAGATGAAGTAGGGAAAACCCCTATATTGCTCTTGGCTAGTGCAAATCAGTGAACAAATTACACACCTGTCATCAAAACATGAGTGCTACTAACTGACGTGGCTGGGAAGTAGTTCCTCTGTGAGCTGGAACCTCAGGCATCACTGGTTTAACTACACAGCACACACAGCCCAGCTCCCAGACCCACTCTTTACACATGTGGCAGTCACATCTCTGGGGGTGACAGGACAGAATCTGTTCTTCATTCTGAGCTTGATCTTCATTTTTGCTAGCAATTTCAGGTGCCTGTGAATTACATTGCTCTGCCAGCATGTATTGTCTACTAACAAGGCCACAAAACCTTTCCTGAGGTGACTAAGATCTTCTGCATGTGCAGTCCGCTCTTTGTGGGGATGGGAGACTTCCTGGTGTCCAAGTGGAGGACTGAGTGTGTGTGTGGGGGTGCTGGGAGAGTTGACCACTGCCCTGCCTCTTGCTTTGCAGGGGGACCAGACTGCCTTGCACCGGGCCACAGTGGTGGGCAACACGGAGATCATTGCAGCTCTCATTCAGGAGGGATGTGCCCTGGACCGACAAGACAAGGTGAAGCAGGGGTGTCAGCTGCTTACTCCCCACAGGAGGGCTGTTATCAGCTCCCTAAGGAGTCTTCTTTGGTTACTTCTCAGTAACCAAGATATTATTCCTGCTTATCCATCATGATTTCACAGATGAAATCAGCTCAAATTTCCTCTTAAAGAATATCTAGGATTCCAGTTGTATTTATTTAAAAACCTCTCCCTATGTTGTGTGGCATCTGAAACAACCACATAAATCCAAATGATGAAAGGGGGGGAAAAAAAACTCCAGAAAATTTTTTCTAGAGTGGGGACCTGGAGGAGGTGGCAGGAAGATGTGCCTTTAGATATTGTTTACTTTTTGTGTTTAGATAAGAAAGCAAGTTAATTTCTTTACACCTTTGAAAAAAAAATAAGTCCACATTCTTTAAGAAATCCTAGGGCAAGGGATTTAGCTCAATGGCATACACACTTGCCTGACAAGTGCAAGGTCGTGAGTTCAATCCCCGGTACCGGAAAAAAAAAAAAAAAAAGAAAGGAAAAAATCCTGATGATATGTGTTGATCCAGTGTTTTTAAATTGTCAAACAATCTTAAAACATGTACTTTGCTTAACATGTGATTTACCTCTACTTCCTCCCCCTGCAAACAACTTTGACTTAAAGTATAATATACATGCAGAAAAGTACATGGATCGTAAGTATGCAGCTCCATGAGCTTCACCTCCTGGGCACCTATGTAGGCATCAGATTAAGACACAGCTCCTCCCAGTTGCTGCCCCATTCGGTTTCATACCACTCCTCCCCTCCCCTTTTGCTTCTGCCTTGCATCTGCAAATGGCCACACATCACCAAAACCGTTCTCAGCACTGCCCCACTCCCTGGTCTCTTAAACTCTAGACTTCTTTTTGTGGATATTAGTTGGATTATGCCTCGTGTCTCTGTGTATTTGTAGATATTTCTAGGGGCATAGAAGCAGTTGAGGGAAAGTCTCAGCCAGAGCCAGTGTATATTCGAGGAAGAGCACACCTGTATTGACCTTGCACAGTGCCCTGCACCCTGGCCAGGGACAGTATGGAGTCTCTACCTCCCCCCATGCTCTCCCCATGGTGACCCCATCATGCCCGGCTCTACCTCACTCAGTTCATTGCATTTAATAGTTCTCTTTTCTTAGTAGTATGTTAAGCAAATACAATATCCTACTGCTTCATATAAAAGTATATACATTAAAAAGGTCAAGCTTGGAAGGATATTATCAAGGCCATGTATGGGAATTGAGACTGATTTCTATTTTTTTTTTTACACTTTGTACTTTCTTTAAAGTTTCTAGAATCAACCGATTTTTTTTTAAACAAATTTGGAGAAACTTATTTTAAAAGTAAGACTAATTAGTTTTTATTTTAAAACCACATATTTAAGACACTTATCAAATTTATAAATCACTTTTTCCTTGGTGCCTACTCTTTTTTAGGGCTTTAGGAATAAACTAAAAAATAACACAGCAGTAAGGAGTGGGAAGGGACCTATCTATCAGGGCTCTGGAACTTATGAAGTAGAACTCTTCCCCCATCTTTGCAAGGTTCTCTCTGGTGTCAGGAACAGAACAGACTTCAGGGGCGGGGAGGTAAGGAGGAGGGGAGGAGTGGACAGTGTTTCCTCCTGAATACATTGCTTTCTGTTAGACAAGAGCTGTGGATGGGTCCTGGGGCCTTTCTCAGTAGACAGTTCCTAGGGACATATAGGTCCTAATGCTGAAGACATCTGTCAGACATTGAATTCATTTCTCTATTGTGTACCTACAGTGGTCCTTATGTACCATTTCTGCGAGAATGCAGACACTGGCCACCCAAATCCTTTTTTTGTGTTTTGTGGTTCAGATGAAGAACCCAAGCTGATGAAGACCCTGGTGGTCAGGGAAAATCCTTGACATGTTATTAGGAGTAGAACTCAGTCATGGTAATGAACCTTCTCCCCTCTCTGTTCCTTAGGATGGGAACACTGCCCTGCATGAAGCATCATGGCACGGTTTCAGCCAGTCAGCCAAGCTGCTTGTTAAAGCAGGAGCCAACGTGCTTGCTAGGAACAAGGTGAGGCCCAGCAGGTGTAAAAGCCTTTCACTCACAGGTAGGATGGTCTTGGGTTTCCCTCCCTGGAGGTGTTGTTTCCACTCGGCAAGCACCGGTGATACACCAGCGGTTGTGGAGAACCCTGTGGGATCAGTCGTGCTCAGAAGCTTCATTTGCTGGGAAAGGAGAAGCAGGTGGAATTTCAGGACGGGAATGAGCCTAGCCCCAGCTGATGTGAGAGCCCCTGATGCTGCTGGGAACTGATTGGTTACTGTACCCATCACTGGATCTATGAAATACAGTGAGAGAGCCCAATTAAAAAATATCAGCAAAGAGCTTTAAAATACTAAGACCCTGTAGTAGCAACAGTGTGGTGAAGTGGACTCATTCAGATGCTGCTGGGGACAGTGTGGTAAGAACATTTGCTTCTGGGAGGCAATTTGGCAAAACAAATCAAGAACCTAAAATATGGTTCTAATGGGCTGAAGGTAAGGCAGAGCGGTAGAATGCTTACCCAGCATCTGCACAGCCCTAACATCTGGAAAGGAAAGAAAAAAAGATTTTTATCTTTTTAACCCAGTAACTTCCCTCCTAGGACCTTATTTTAAAAACAAAACAAAATATGACAAAATATGTTGGTAAAAATTTACCTTCAGGAATATTTATCACAGCAATAATTATAATTATTTAAATGTGGGAAGAGGAGTATGATATTCTCATCTGCTTGTATAATGGATTCAATATCACTAAAACCATAGTTTTCAAAGTCATGCTCTTGTAGAGCATGATAAATGGGTACAAAGTCTTATAAACTCCATATCCCAGTGCTTCATTAAAAAGGGTAAGCTTGGAAGGCTGTTATCAAAATACTAACGTGGGAATTGAGACTGATTTATATTTTTGTTTTGACTTTGTACCTGTTTCAAAGTTACTAGAATCAACTAATACATATGCTTATTTTAAAGGTTAAAAAAAGCATCATCAGTACTCCTGAAATATTTGCAATAGTGGTGAGAAGAGCTCATAAAGGTCTTGTCCTCTTTTTAGTCCTAGGATGGCCAGGCTGGATCAGTGGCAAGAATGCAGAGGCTTTAGGATTTCCCACAATGCACTTGTGTGGCAGTCTCACCTGGTAGTGAAAGAATAATGAATCCCATGTGCTGGAGTGGGGCCTGGGTGGCAGCAGTATGGAGACTCTGGGAAGGATTAAGTACCTTCTCTAAACCAGTACATGTACCAGTTATGTGCACCACTTCATATCAAAGTAGGCTCTGATGCCCAGTATCTGTAGCCTAAGATCCTGCATACCTATCTCCATGTAAGACCTTCAACAACAGTGTCAGGTAAAAGAGCTAATATGAACCAGTATCACAGAGTGACTTCTGTGGGCCTCACCTCCTGTGGAAAATAAAAAGTGAGAGCTGAACGTGTTTCAAAGAATATAGCAAAAAATCTGCTTCAGTGGCTTTGCCCTCCTTTGCAATCTCCCAGCTCTTCCTGCTTTCCCAGTGGCTTGTTAGTGTCAAGAAGCAAGCTACCCTTATCCTCAAGGAGACAGGGACAGATTAAGTGTCTCATCTCCTTCATTTTCATCTGTCTCCCCTCTCTGGTCACTTACCATGCTGCAAAATGTTCCTTTAATGTCTCCCAAAAGCCCGTTTTTCCATGCTCATTATTAAACACCCCTCAGAAACCTTGTAGCTTTGGCACTCTGAGTAGCCCGAGTCTAGTGCCTTCTCCATTTTGCTCTTCCAGTGTAGCTTCCCAGGCTCTTGCCGCCCTCTGGCTGCCATGTGTCTCCTGAGCTGTCAAAGAGGGGCCTGCCATCTCCTCTGGCTGTATACTCCTTTAGGAATAGCCTTTCCTGTCTGCCTGCAGACCTCCAGCCTGAACCGCAGCCTCAGGCCATTGCCTGCAGCTCTTCCTTGGCACTGCACCCAGCTTTGTGTTGCTGTCTGCCAGTCCCATGCTTTTCATGGTTCCCTCACAGATCAAAAGCTTGAGGGAAAGCAGCGACACATCTGACAATATCACTAATAATGCTTGGCAGGCTGGTGGCTGCTCCATTTTTTTTTTTCAAACTGGTACATTGTCTGTAACATAAATTGGTGCATAATTATGTCATCTTAATATGTGGTCCCAGTTCAGGATAAGTAAGCATAAGCTGTGGGCCAGTTACTCTTTGACTGAGATGTGTGATTTGTGACACATTTAGGGCCATAAACTAATCCAACTCCACCACATTGTCTTCTGTGCCATGAAGGGCCCCAACAGAATTGTGAAAAACCACAAGTTTTCTCTGTAGATAAAGTGGCAGAGGCTTTGAAAGTACTGGTGTGGTACTTCCTACCATCCTAGAAGAGGGGCCCTTATATTCCATACTAGACAGCCCATGGAAGAATTCTAGAAAGATCCTTGCTACTCAATGAATACAGCAGCCTCTGTCTAGGAAATGCATATCTGTTACTCAGGGTGGCAGAAATGTCTGCTATATATATCTATCATAGGTCACATTTTTTTAATGTTAGGTTTTGAAGTAGAATTTGCATACAGAAAGTTCACTTTTTAGGTATGAACTATATTGTTTATGAGTTTTGACACCACCTCAGAAAGTTCCCTTGTACCCTTTGATGAAGTCCCCCCAAACCCCATCCTAGCTTCCTTTTAGATCTGCCTTGTGGAAAATTTTACATAAAGGGAATATTGTAACACGCAGCCTTCACTCACCTAGTGTGTTTGCAATTCTGTATGGTCATATGTAAGGATGGCCCAGCATTTTCTGTTGCCTAAGAGTCCTCCGTCAGAGGTGTACACAAGTTGCCATCTAAATCAGCAATGCATGATTGACTTGAACCAAACATTTTTGCACATGATCAATATTTTGTTACTTGCAAAGTGAACTTTGATATATTCCTAGAGTCATCAGATTTATCTTTTTTTTTTTTGTACCAGGGATCTAACTCATGACCTCGTGTTTGCCAGGCAGGCACTTGCACCACTGAGCTAAATCCCCAGACCCAGATTTATCTTGTTTTGCTCATTTATTTAGTACATGTTTAACTGACTGCCTTGAAACCAACAAGTTGAGAGCAAAGCATTTAAAATGTAGGCAGTTTCTTCATTTTGAGAAGTAAGTTAGCAGTGGTTCTGGACATGGCTGCACATTAGATTTTCCTAGGAAATTTTAAACAATAAAAAGTCTAGACTGACCAACTGTCCTAGGCAGTTGAGGACAAGTAACTCAGTCCTGAAAAGGGTGGGAGCTCTGCAGTGCCTCTTAGACACAATGCCAGGTAACTGTAATGTGCAGCTAGGAGATCAGAACTGCTGGCTCACTAAAGCTTCAGGCTTGGAATCCTCCATGTTCCTGCAGATAACAGAGAAAGACCTATCCAGGCTGGTAAGAGCTAAGGTTAGGAGAGGGGAATGGACAGTTTTGTCTGTCTGTATCTATCTATCACTAATTCATCTTTTCAAAAGGTCAGGAATCTGATATCCTGGAGTTTTGGCAGACAGTGCAGTGAGATCTAGAGGGAAGTAAATTAGTTGAGGGAGAAATAAGCAACCTTAAGGGCAGTGTGCTCATGCAGCTGCCACCTGACCTAGCCCCTAAACTTAGTGAGACCCTGAGATTGTGCATTTAGCCTCCCAAGTGTGTGGGCACTGTCAGAGGATGCCAAGCCTCCTATTGTGTTTCCTGCTCATAGTGTTACTTCTCTAGAGCTTATCTGCAGCCCTGCAGACCGTTTCCACAGAATCACAAAGCTGTGTGCATATCATACAGTTCTTTCTGCAAGATTTCTGAGGGCTGTGTTCTGCCTCTTGGTTGTCATTATGAGGTGGCATGTTGCAAAGAGAGTCCAAAAAGTAAGAGTCTTTGTATTGGAAGTAGCAGATAGAACTGCATTTACAGTATTGCCTGATAGGTGGGGTACCTCATTCATAGATCAGTTTTTGATGTTTCAAGAAAAATACAAGAACAAGAAAAAGTAAAAGAAAAATACAAGAAAAACTAACTGTAGTGGTTTTTCTGTAATCCCAGCACTCAGGAGGTTGAGACAGGAAGGTCACTGCGAGTTTGAGGTCAGCCTGGACTACATAGAGAAACTCCATCACAAACAAACAAAAAAACAAAAAGTGGGAAAATGTGATAAATGCTTACAGGCTATATCTC
>PVLA01002083.1:83458-295649 GCA_004027455.1 Hydrochoerus hydrochaeris
GAGCCACCATGCCCAGCATGACAGGAGACTCTTAAAAGATGCTGAGTGTTGAACATTTGGTGTTCTTTCTCTGGATTCCTCCACCCCCCAGTCAGGAGATAAAGCAGAATATCGGCTTCCTCCCCGAGAGAGGACCACTGTTCCCCAAGGTATACAGAAACCTGTCACTAACGTGTGCTCCCTTTTCTCCCCTTCTCTCCAAGGCGGGGAACACAGCTCTGCACCTGGCCTGCCAGAACAACCACTCTCAGAGCACGCGCATCCTCCTGCTGGGCGGCTCCCGCGCTGACCTCAAAAATAATGTGGGTGAACAAACCGGCTGCTTTCGCACTCTTTCTCTTGTGTGCCCCCTTGAAAAATAAACCCAGAGGCATACTTGAGTATCAATATCTAGAAATGAAGAAGAATTTCTAGTATTTGTGGCCTGTCTCTAAGCTCTTTTTTTTTTTAGATCCTTCTCCCTTTGCTCCTCACCTTTAGTTTGAGTTCATCTAACAGGTGTCTGGCCAGGACAGTCTAGGAAACCCGTAAATACTTTAAGAAAATCCCCACAGATGTAATATTGTACTGTTAGAAAATTCAGGACAATGCCAGGCAGAGGAGGGTCTTGATGCTCCCTACCCAGACTGCACACACAGGATAGGTCCTGGTGGTTCATGAGGTGTCCTTCTGATGAGCTGACCAGAAAGGTCCCCTGAACGTCCCTCCTTCCTCCATAAATAAGCTGTCTCTCCTGTATAAGCTCATGCCTTCGATGTGTTGAAAGGGGATCAGAGGCTTTTCCCAGCAGTTTCTTTAGCTGGGGGCTGTCCCTCTTCAGCGACAGATTCATCTAAGGTGGATCTAGACTTCTCTGAACCTCCGCTTTGAGCTTGACTGTTTCTTAATCCAGGGGAAGAGGTTAAGCTGAGTGGTTGCCATTCAGTAGACAGCTAAGATGAAAATATTAAGAGACCACTGGAGAACATCACAACTTTGCCTCCACTTTTGTTGTTGAGGCTTGAGTCTGTGCCTACTGAGGAATATTCTAAGTTTTCCTGAATGCCCTTTCTTGCTGCCAGTGACTACTTGTGTACCCGCAGTCCAGGCTACTTTACTGCATGTGGTAGAGTCCTACCAGCCAGGGTGGCTCTGTGCCTAGAAAGACTTGTTTCCAAAGCAATGCCCTTGGGTCTAATTCATTTCACACCAGACTCCTTGGGCAGCTGGGGAGGCCAGCCCTGTGGATCCTTATCACAAACCTTAGCTCTTCTGAAGGTCTCAAGAAGAGCAGGCATCCAGTTTCACAAACATGAAAGCAGAGATTGTGGCTGATCACACGGTGGTTCTTTGTAGGTGGAATTAGCAGGTGTGCAGGCAGCAGCCATGGCAGCACGGGACCACACAGTTTAGAGCGGGGCTTCTGTGTTACAAGAGTTGTTTATTACCCCATTAACATCTCTTAACAAATACACAGTAGTCTGCCAGCTAAATGATATTGTCATTTTATTTTTTTGTTTTGTTTTGTAACTGCTGAGTGCTTAGTTTGATTTCTGTCCGCAGGCAGGCGACACCTGTTTGCACGTTGCTGCGCGCTATAATCACTTGTCCATCATTAGGCTCCTCCTCAGTGCTTTCTGTTCTGTCCATGAAAAGAACCAGGTTAGTGCATGAATCTTCTCCATGGTGCTGGCACCATTACATAAGGCTACCAACAGGTGTGTTAGCCCCAGCTGGAGCAGAGGCTGCTGGGAAATGCTGCCCTCTGACCTGCGTGGGTCTCTGGGAGTACTGTTTCCTGCAGGGTATCCCACTAAGGTCTAATGGTCCTGGCTTTTCTCACATCCTAGAGAAGTGCATCCTTGTCATTCCTGTTTGTATTGCCACATTTTCATATTGACCTTTTTTTTAGATCCTAGTGTGAATTTTGTTTATAACATGATTTTAAAAAGGAAATCCAGAAGGAGGAGTGTGGCTTACATTAGAAGGGAATTAATGGTTTCAGGACTCTCCTGAGTTCTGTTCCTTGTACTGCCACTTACTTTTATTGGAGCTGTTACACTCTATTTCTGTAAACTGGGTACATGACCTATATCTGTACCATATAATGGGGTTTTGGAATGAAGCTTTGATTATTACGGTCTTCTCTGGAAAGGCACAATCTTCTCGATAGTCATTTGGATAAAATAGATTGTCTTTGTAGTTATTGATACCTAAATGATGCATTGTTTGACTTTTCTGAGTTTGAGTGCATAAATTCAAAATATGTTTAAAGATTACACATACCTTAAAACAGTGTTTTGACTCACATGCATATGAAAATCAACAGGGAAACTAAAATTATTCTTAGAACCCAGATCCCAAATCTCTGAGCTTTTGTAGTCCAAGCATTAGTATTTTTTTAGAAAGCTCCTTCACTGATGCATTAGTCAAGCCTGTCATTCTATTACCTCACTAGCGGATTCTGGTTCATCAGGCCTCTTCTGCAGCCCCCACCAAGCAGTGCTGCTTAGGCTTGGCAGCATCTTACAGTTGCCATGGAGCTTTAAAAAGATCCTCACACCCAGCTCAAACTTTGGGCCAGTGAGATCAGGTCTGAGTACAACCCTGGCATCAGTGTTTGTTTAAAGCTCCCTAGTGGATTCCAAGATTGGAAACCACTCCACAGAGCCTTCTCCCCAACACACAGCTAAGTGACTCAGAAAAGAAATAACCATTTCTGCTACTACTTACAGAGATGGCTGAGTTGTCATGCTCCCTGTGAAAAAGGTATCAAGGCTCTTTGCCTTATCACCTAGCAGGGGAGAGAATGAATGTTTTACTTCTATGTCTGTCTGATTTACTGATACCATACTGTTTGAAAAATTATAGCATTTGCATTTGGAATTGGTCTAAGTTACAATTGTTTTGTTTTTGTTTTTAAATCCTTTCAGAGTTGTCTGAAAACACTTTCTGTATAAAGGATAAGAGATAGAAAATAAGAAATAGAAAACAGTCTTAAATGAGCACTTGGTGTCTCCATCCAAATAAAGAACGTCCCAAGATGGATGTACAAGTCATTGTGACTCCTTCAGGTCCCATGTCTGTCTGAGGCTGGGCTGTACCCCTCCAGTCTTACATGTACTTTTGCTCGCTCCAGATTCATAAGCCAAGTTGCTTTCGGACTTCCCTGAGTGGAGACACAGCGTCCAGAGCTCCAAGATAACAAGCCCCTGGCTTTCTGCCCATCATTCTGCCTCTGTGACACTTTGGCCCCCACCAGTCTCACCAAGCAAACCCCGCAGGATTTGCTCCTGCGTTTAATCCTATTCTGGACTTCTGGAATCCTAAACCAGAATGTGACATGGGTCAGCTGTGTGGTTTCAAGATCTCTTTAGATAGAACCATGTAACACTTTAACCAAGGACCTAGGTTTGTGTAGAGAAATCTCAATCTGACTTTAGAGAGCTGCCCTAGGCCAGGAATGAAAGGCTATACAGCTGAAAGACAAGATCAGATGGGGTTTAGCAGGCTTCTTTCTGATTTTTAGGCCGGAGATACAGCCCTTCATGTTGCTGCTGCCCTAAATCACAAGAAGGTGGTTAAAATCCTCCTGGAAGCTGGAGCAGATGGGACCATTGTGAATAATGTAAGCTGAATTGCACCTGATTTCTAAAGATGGTCTCATCCACCCCCAGGTGGCATGTGTTGTTATCACCTAACTCCTTACAGACCCAAGAATGCAGTGAGCTCTGCTGAAACCACAGTCCCTGGGGCTCCTAGGTTTTGGCTTAGCATCTACATTATGGTCATAGCCCCATTTCCACCTTCTCCAAAAAGATTCATTGTTATGTGGATTTAAGGATCCTTTATGCTGTCCTCAGCAGTAGCATTCCTCTTGAGCTTTCTGATTTCTACCCTTCCTCCTTTCTTCTCCCAGGAAGCATCCTTGGTGGGCAATGCCCTGGACCTAAAGCACTCCCTGATCCCTAGGTCAGCCGTGGCCCCCTCCCCCTGCAATTGCTGAGAAATGTTAATCAGCATGTGCTCACATGTGACAAGGCCCCTTGATGCATGGTGTGAGTTACAGAGCAAGGCTGTCGTGTGGCTGTGTTATTGAGCACAGGCAGATGCTAGGTGTCATCGGGAGTGGAACTGTCTGCTCCTGGTAGAGCTCTGTGTGACAGAGCTGGTGTCCCTCTCTCACTGTCTTCCCTCTGCTTTTCCTTAGGCAGGCCAGACTCCGCTGGAGACTGCCCGCTACCACAATAATCCAGAAGTCGCTCTTATCCTCACTAAAGCTCCCCAGGTAGGATTTACTGTATTTCTATTGTATTGATTGTGTGGCTTCAAACTTGTTGTGACTCCTCTGGTTGCAACTGTTGAAGCCAAGTGAAACTATACAAGTAGAGAATTGACGGGCTTAGCCGGGCAGTGGAAATGTAGGGATATGGTGGGCCTCCTGCATGACTGGGGCCAAAGACTTCAAGTCCAGGTCTTTGTGTGTGGGCATCATTTTCTCCTTGCAGCTTCTCATTGTCACTACAAGTTTCCTGGACCTTAGTTTCCCAGCTACTCAGCTTGGAGCTCTAGTTTAAAACGTGACAGGAAAGAAGACTATGACTGAAGAGGTTGGGTAGAGGCCACTTTTGAACAAATGGGACTGGACCTTTGAAAAAAAGAAGGGGCATTTCCCAGAAAAAGGTGGGTGGGAGAGGACCATTCTGGGAAGACAAAGTAGTAAATGCCCACTAGGATCAGATAAGTATAGCATAGTATTTTCTTTTTTTATAGAATAATGGTATTTTGATCCTCATTCAAAAATGGTAGTTGGAATCTTATCATTTGAATTGAGGTTGAAATAATCTAACAATAAATAAATGTAGTAGTAATTTATAATACCAGCATTCTTAAATAACTTTTTTTACCCTCCACAGATAGTTTTTCTATAATTGGGCCTACATTATATATATACCATTTTGTATATCCTAACTAGACAATATTCTGTATTCTGAAGCATTATGTTCTTTTTTTATTAGTATCAATATTTTTTAAACCATTTATTTAATGTTGGATATTTAGGTTCCTCACAAATTGGAGCTATTCTGTGTCACAATCCCACAAACGCTGATTGATTCTCATCCAATTCTGACTAATGCTGTAAGAAGGCCAAGTCTCAAGGAATCAAAAGAAGATTCTAAATACCAGCCTGAACTAGGATTTTGTATGGTCTTTTATTTTTCAATGTTTAAAAACATACCTAACATGACCAGCATTTTCTGGGATCATTAAGAACTTTTGTCTTTTCCAAAACTGATCAACTTCTTGAGCATGGGCTGCTCCTTATGGTTTCTGAAAATCCATAGACTCCTGATAAGAGTCACAAGACATTTTTAGAAGTAGAACATTCCATCTCTTCCAAGTTTTTTTTTTGTAAAGAATAGTCAATTGAATCACACGTATAAATCCAGATGGAAAAATGTTGCCTCTCATGGATCAAAAAGTACAGGGCATTGAGCTTAGCGGCAGAACTGTTCCCTAGCACATGTAAGGCCCTGGGTCCAGTCCTCAGTGACATGTGTGCATGCACAGTACAAAGCGCTATCTAAGTGTCAGAATCCGCTACACGCACCTGGCATTTCAGCATTTGGCAGTTTGATGGACTGCTAGCCCATCGTCAGCTACACAGAGATCATCAAGTCTTATGTGGCTGGAGAAGGCACTAAGCACATGAAGACTGATGTATCTTTAATCTACCTGTCATTTGTCTTTATTATTATTTTTCATTTTTTGAGGCAGGTCTCACTACACAGTTCAGGCTGATCTTGAATTCACTATTCAGCCCAAACTGGCCTTGAACTTGTGAGAACCCTTCTATCTCAGCCTCCTAAGTGCTGGTACTGCAGGTGTGCACCACCACGCCTAGCTGTCATTTACCTTTGAGAGCCCAGGGATCTTCACTTACAGGACAGACAGCTTTGCCATTTCCCAGTGCAGCTTTTCTTTTGTGTTTATGTTTGAAAACAATTTTTCTGTGACTATAATGAATAACAAATTACGTGACATTTATAAAAGTTTCATACATAATTGTAGATGTTAAACCTTATTCACAACACAAGGAACTTTAGAATATGTATAAAGCTTTATGCATACCATTCTGATGATCTCTGGGTGCAGAGGCAGCCTTACTGTTTGTCTCATCCATGGATAGAAATCTGCTGGCTTCAGCCCCTTAGCATAGACTTGAATGGGCCAGTGTAGTACTAAGAGGAAACTTCTTTCTGAGCCTTCAAGATCAGTGTTCTCTGATTTCAGTGGACTGGAAGAGATTAATAGTATTCCATTTGGTAGACAGTAGGTTCTCTGAGAGGCTAGAAGCCATACCAAGTTATCTTTACTGGCTGAAAACATGGTAAATAGAGTGAATCTTTCTCATAATTATTTTACATGGATGACCTTTATGCATCATTTGTCATATTTCACTAACATAATGTACCCATGCTCTGAAAGTGAGTTGCAGGCTGAGTTTTGGACTATGTCCTGTTCCAAAAGCCCGCAAATCAGGTAAGCAATCAGAATTAGGCTTTCATCTGACGTGACTTCTGAGTGGGTCTGAATATAGCATTGAGATAACTTGGAGCAGCTTACAGACTTTTTTGGTCCAAGCATCCTCTTACATTCTTAAATACCATTTAGGCCATAGGTCAAAGGGTTCCCCCAGATTAAAGGTCTGTGCTCTGTATGGTTGAACATCCTCTGCTGGTTAAGCAATGCTAAGGCAGGCGGGGAGGCACCTGACAGTGATGGTCCACTGTCTGTGTCATCTACGACTGCTCTTGGTTAATCCCAACAACTGCCCAACTTTAATGTTTTTCTTAAGACAGTGTCTCAATATGTAGTTTAGGCTCTGACTTACTATGTAGCTCAGGGTGGCCTTGGCCTTGTAGCAGTCTTCCTGCCTCTACTTCCTGAGTGTAGGCTTTACAGGCATGCACCACTGTGCCTACCTTGCAACTTTACATTGGAGAAGGCAGAGCACAGAAAAGTCACACCACAGACTAAGTGTTCCTTTTGGAAGACACAGTTAGAACAGTGGTTCAAGGATGCACCTCAGTAATGTTTGTGTCACAGCAAATGTGACTTGCACGCAGGTTAATGAAGGGAAAATCTGATGGGCCTAGTGCACCAAGGTTGAGACTTTACCCAGCCCTGGGCTGCCACATTGCACAATCTTCTTACCCTGATTTATTTGATGGTGTTTTTCGCGTACCCTTACTTAGCCTTTCTAGCCCTGCATGTAAATACCTGTGTTGCTGTTATCATCATAGAAGGCTGGGGTCAGTATCCTATACCTACCTCTCTGTGTCCCTATAGTGCCCAGCACAAGATCTAAGAGGCACAGAATCACTCACTTTCTGTGCATGCTTGGTCTTCATGCGGCTGTAGTTCCCAGGCCCAGGGATGATTCTTGCCCACCGGTGCTGCACATACCAGTGGCCATAACGACACCCTTTGCTTCCCATAGGTCTTACGCTTCAGTCGTGGGCGAAGCCTGAGGAAAAGGAGAGAGAGGCTCAAGGAGGAGAGGAGGGCGCAGTCTGTACCGAGAGAGGAGGTGGCACAAAGCAAGGTGGGGTCCTCCTGCCAGGCCAGCCACGGCCACCTACTTGTCTGTTGCCCTGCCCTCTGGCTCACCTGGCTCTCATGCCCTCCTCGGCCTCTCCTTCCCCTGGGGCTCCTCAAATTGTTGCCAGCCTTCTCTTCCTGAGTTGCGTCCTCCCTGCACTCTGCTGGGGTTCCAGATCCTGTGCCTTGATGTGTGCTGCCCAATGTCTGTCTAGCACCTTAGATGACATGTTTCATCTCATATCTGTGACCTGGGGACAGCACTGCCTCTCTGATACTGTGCCCTTTGTTGTGCAGAGCAGCGGTTTGAGTGCAGGGTTCATGTGTCACCTGGTATCTTGTTACAAATGCAGATCCCCAGGTCTCTCCCACCCAGTGGATGGGCAGCTCTGGGTGGAGCCCAGCTTCTGCATTTAAAAAGTCCTCCAGTTGTTTCTGATGAGAACCACTGGCATTGGCTGCTTCCTCACTTAGAGAAGGGCTTGCGCAGTCCTTTCAAGCCTCTCAGGGGGAAGACAAGGACATCAAGATGACTTGTGGCATGGCACATGTTACTACCAAGTACTTGCTCTTCTGTCTGTCATGTTTTTGTTGTTTTGTTTTTGTTTTTGGTACTGGAATCGATCTCATGGCCTCACACTTGCCAGGCAGGTGCTGTGCCTGGCACTGAGCTATAACCCCAGCCTCTGCCATTTTTGTTTTTGTTTTTCTTTTCTTCTCTTTTACTTTTTTTTCTTGGTACCGGGGATCGAACTCATGACCTTGTGCTTGCCAGGCAGGTGCTTACGCCACTGAGCTAAACCCCCAGCCCTTCTTTTTTTTTTTAAAGCCTCATCAATTTCCAGAGTTAAGGCATTGTGACTCTAAGTTCCTATATGTGAATTGTACATACTTTAAAAGCCCAGGATGAGAAATACAATCTTTTTTTTTCATTTCTGAGTATTTTTTACTCTCTGCTATAAGTTGTGATGGTCCAACTTCAAAGAATGAAAGAGGTTATACTTTATTGAAATGCAAAAGATCAAATATCTAATGCTTTATTGTATATGGTAGGTTCCTGGAATTCTAGTGTGAGACCCAAGAATATATTTCATTTGAGACCTAACAAAATAAAAGCCAAAGGTTCAGCTAAACAGGAAAAGCATCACATGTTAAGACCTCCAGGTGGAGTTCTTTGTGTCTGAAGTTTATGTCATTGGTAAAGAGTCCCATGGGTCTCACTGGATAGAGTGAGCATACACTTCACCCTATTGGCAAAAAGGCTGAAGAAGCAGGTGGAACAGGCTTGTGGGCTCTTTCTCTGTAGGGAAGTGTCTCAGCAGGGGACACCCCCAGCAGCGAACAGGCTGAGGTGAGAAAAGAGGAAGCCAGAGAAGATTTTCTGTCTGCCTCCCCAGAGCCCAGAGTGAAGGATAATAGGAGGAGAAAGTCAAGGCCCAAGGTCAGGAGGCATGTGACAGCAGCTGGTGGGGGGTGGCGGAGGATCCTGGGATTGGTCTTGCTCATGGGCAAGGAGCCTCCTCACCTGGTGAGGGGTGGTGGTTGGAGCCAGATCATAGAACTTAAACCTGGCTAAGCCGAGACAGTATGGGTGGGCATGCTGGTGTGGGGCTTGGGGCAGGCACTGCACAGTGAAGCAGAACCAGGGAGATGGGAGCGGTGGCTGGATGTCACTCTTGTAGATGTTGCAGGGCTCAAGGGTGTTGGCACTCCTCCTCACAGGTGTCAGCACTGTCTGACCTCACCCCACCAGCTGACCAACAGCCTGGACCCCAGAAGGACTCACATGCTCATCATCACCCTAAAAAGAAGAGCAGGCATCGGTGCTTGTCCCCACCACCACCCCATGAGTTCAGAGCATACCAGCTGTACACGCTGTACCGGGGCAAGGACGGGAAAGTGATGCAGGTACCGTGGGAGCTGTCAGGAAGCAGCCAGAGACCACCAGCAAGGCTATCTGTGGAACTCTATTTTGGGGGACTGGTGGGCACCTCAGATCTTGACCTAGTAGGTGCTCCTGCCATTTAGGACCCAGTAGATGAAAGCTCAGTTCCAGAGCCTCACCATTCTCACCATTCTTAGATGACTAGGGACCAATAGCAGCTTGAAGACAGAGGGACCATGTCTTACCTTGGAGTGCTCTTAGTGCCTACTGCATCCAAAGCTCAGGCTGTAGGACATTCCAAAGAGAGGACAGGATGGAGCTGTCTCCTCCATCACCTGTATCTCCTGGTATTCTCCCTGGCATATAGTGCATGCTCAAAACATTTGTTGAAGGAATGAAGAATTTGATTGCTTTTTGATTTCCCTCTTAGGCACCAATAAATGGTTGTCGATGTGAACCTCTAATCAATAAACTGGAGAATCAACTGGAGGCAACTGTGGAGGAGATAAAAGCAGAGCTGGGATCAGTTCAGGATAAAATGAATACAAAGCTGGGGCATATGGAGAATAAGACCCAGCATCAAGTAAGCAAGCAGCCTGGCCTTCTGACTACCTTGGGTCCTAGCAGAAAATAAAATCAGAGGCTTTGGGGCTGGGGCTGAGGCTGTGGCTCTGAGGTAGAGCACTTGCCGAACATGCACAAGGCCTGGGGCTCCACCCATAGCACACCTGGGGGGAGTGGCTTTAGCACACCCTTCTGCCCTCAGGATGTCCAGTGAGCTGTCAGGGAGGAGTCTGCTTATGGATTCTGGCGAAGTCCATTTATTTAGAATTTTTAAGAAGGAGTTTAAATTATAAGCCTCCAGTTATATAAGTAATAAACTTTAGACCACTTAAAAAGGTGATAATTGAAAGAAAAATGAATCACCCATAAGCTCACCATGATGAGAAAATGCTAATTGTGTTTTTACAGGCTTTACGTATCAGCGTGCTTTATACCCCTTCCTAGTTGGACACAAAATTAGAATAATCATGTCTATAGCTTTTTGTTTTCCAGTTTACTTGGAAAATTGTCAGACATACAGAAAAACTGAAAGAACAAAATAATGCTGCTCACTTACCCTCACCTAGTTTCAAGCACTTAATATGTTGCTATGTTTGCTTCATCTCTGACTTCCATGCTGTTTTTTTCCTCTTGAACTATTTGAGATTTCCTTGCAGAATGTTCTCAATACTTCAGAGTGCATTAAGACTAAAGACGCTCTCCTTCATTGCCACAACACTCTTATCACACCAGAGATGTGAGTTCCATCTCTGGTACCAAAAAAAAAGTGGACTACCTAGTGCACATTCAGATTCTCTCAGTTATTCCCCAGTTTTTTAAATAACAGGTTTATTTTTAATACTGGTCTAGGGATGGTAAAGATTTTTTTTGTGTGTGTATTTGACTGTAATCTGGAACAATCCCTAATTCCATCTTCTATGTTTTTCTGTCCACAATATTAAACCTTTTATGCATCAAGGTCAGTTCTTTTATATATGATGTTATATACTCTGAATTTTTCTGATAGTTTTTTCATGATTGGGTTGTGTTTTTTGTTGTTATTTTTTTTGTGTTTGACACAGGGTCTTGATGTGTAGTTCAGGTAGCTTTAAACTGTAGCCCAAGCTGGCCTCAAACTTGCCACAGTCCTGCCTCAGCCTTCTTAGTGCTGGAATTACAGGCATGCACCTCCACTCACAGCCACAGTGTTATTGTATTGTTCTTTTATCGCTGTTTCTGTAAAATAAAAGTTAGGTCTAAAATAGTAATAGCTCTGAAAGTGTAATCCCTGGACTTATTAAAAATTGAGTTTATTTTTTATTAGTATATTTGCAATATATAATTTTCACATTTCTTGTGGAAAGTTGATACATGCACATAACACATCTCAATTCTTTTTTCATCTTCTGTCTCTCCCTTCCATCCCTTGATCCCCTTCCCATTTGAGAAAAATCTATCTCCCTACTTTTTACTACCTTTTATTCATATTTTGGAGTTCTCATATAAGGGAAATCACATAATATTTAATAAGCTTGTGACTCTAATTTATTTCATGTTACTATTATAGTCCCAGATGCATCCATTTTCCTACAACTGACTCAAGTTCATCCTCTGTGGCAGTAGAGTACTCCATTGTGTATAAACACCACATTTTCTTTATCATTCATGTACCAATGGACATACAGGCTGCTTCCAAGATTTAGCTGTTATGAATTGTGCATGTATCACCACAATGTGATGTCTTTAACACTTTTGAGAAGATATTTAGAAGTGGAAGAGCTGGATGGAATAGCTAGTTGCAGTTTTCTGAGAAATTGCCATATTCATTTCCATAATGCTTGTACCATTTTCATTCCTACCAGTGTGAAAGGTTCTTTTCTTCTGCCACCTCACCAGCATTTGTTATTTGATTTCTTGATGGTAGATGGTAGCCATTCTTTCTAAGGTAAGATGGAATCTAAGTGGCATTTTAACTTGCATTGTTCTAATGGCCAGCAATGTTGAATATTTTTTCATTTATTTTTGGCCATTTATACTTCTAGGAAGTCTCCATTCATTTCACTTGTGGAAACTTGTGGAAAATTGATACATGCACATAACACATCTCAATTCTTTTTTTGATTGACTAGTTTATTTTGGTAGGTCTAATTTTTTTTTAGTTCTTTAGTCTTTATATATTCTGTAGATTGTCTTTTCACTTTGTTGGTTGTTTCTTTTGCTGTGAAGAAGCTTTTTAATTTAATAAGATCTCAGCTGCTGATCCTGGTTCTTTTTCCTGTGCATCTGAAGTTGTGTTCAGAAAGTCCTTGTTTATGCCTGTGACTCCTAGAGTATTACCTTTTCCAGAAGTTAATTCTGTTTTAACAGTTCTTGATTGATCCTGATTTTAGTTTAGTACATGGTTGAAGGAGTTTCTGGATTCAGTTTTCTGCATGTGGATAGCCAGTTTTCCCAGCATCATTTGTTGAAGAGAAGCTGTCTTTGAAATGAATTAAATTTAACTGAGTAAAACTCTGGGCTTGAGTCTGTCAGCCTGTGTTTTAATGAGACCTGCAGGTGTGCATGTGTGTACGAACTAGTCTAGATGGCTATTTAGGTTCAGTATTCTGGCAAAAATACTTTATAGTAAGTGATATAAACTTTAAGTTGCCTTACATCTACAGGTACATAATATAAGGATGTCTCATTATTAATGACACTGTTTGATCACATGGCTTAGCTGGTAGCCTTCATATTCCTCCATTGTAAAGGTTAATTTTCCCTTTGCAGTTAAGACAAAGGATGATCAAATGTTTGCATATTTAAAACTTATTAGATTAAAAGACACACTGCCATTAATCTCCCTCAAAATACTCTTCCTTACTTCAAGCACACTTGTTCTGTCATTCTTACCGCTCTCTGAGGCAGTTCAGGAAGCAGTCCTCTGCAGGTGTTCTTATGAAATATGATCAGAATGCAGTGAACACACTTCTGAGTGCAGTCCAGCAAGGGAATAAACATCACAGTGTCTTCATCCACCTTATTCACTGGATCTGGCACCATGCAACTTCTGGCGCTTCCCCAAAGTTAAAATCATCATGAAAGGTAAACATTTTGAGCCAATTCAGGACATCAACAGCCATGACAGTGCAATTAATAATTTATACCTTAAGAGAGATTATACCACCCTCTATAATATTCAAGACAGCCTCAACAGTGCAACTATGGATAGTTGAGAAAAAGACTTTGAGAGCTGCTTTAGAAAGTGACAAGAATGAGAGTATTTGAGATGAAGGGGAGTATTTCGAGGGGGACTAACAGCACTGTATCTTTTACTGTAATAATTTTATTTCTACATATTTTTCAATCACAATGTGTAAGAAATGTGTGATGGGTAATTTTCTTCAGTAAAAAAATACTTTTTAAAAGAAATGTGCAAAATAACACATGTGCATTGGGAAAGCCATTACATACATTATAGAAGTATGTATCTTAGTGACATTTGTAAGAGCCTTCCCACCTCCCATAGGAGATGTCATAGACTGTATCCTCCAAAACAGTCACTTTTAAACAAAAAGGGAACCTTGCTAACTTTCTGGCCACTTGCTTTTTCATGTAGAGAAAGCCCTGGACATGTAGAACTACAGTGTGGTCTTTGAAAGTGTACTGTCCTACCTCTGGAATAAAGTACTTTGTTTCCTGCTTTTCTCACTTCAGTCAGGAGCATTTTCTTTTATCCTTAATTCTGTAATATTCCAGTATATAAATGCAACATAACTTATTTTTATACTTTTTTCACTTTTATAAATAATTCTATTATTAATATCTATGTGCATAAACTTTTGACTGCTTCTAAGATAGGGATAATTGAATTAAGAGATTTTTCTAACAATTAGGATAACCTATTCTCAGGTTAGTGTTTAAGGCTCTTGATAAGTATTGGTAGGATATAAGTGTTATGCAATGTCTGAGTTTCATATTCTTGTTTACTGATAAAGTTGAACGTTTTTAAAGTGCATTTGTATTCACATTGTGTGAAAAGGCTGTTTTAAGAATCTTAGGGCTGTGATAGATTAGCTAAGGCTGTTTTAGCTGGCCTCTTTCATACAGTACTACTTTAGACTGATGCTAGGCATCCCAAGGGCCTCTCTTCGCTTCAAAGATTGGGACGTAAGATCAGTCTCCTTCCAAATAGCAGGGACAGAACTTTGACCTCAGGTACTGAGGCCTGGGCCAGGCCACTGTCACCAGGTAACCAAGCCTCCACACATACACACAACTGCCGATGGCAGAGACGCCTCCACAGGAAGAGGGTAAGGAGCAGGGGCATAGGCCGGTCCTAGGAAACAGTGTGAGAGCACTTATGGGGACAGAGTAGACAAAACAGAAGGTGCTCCCCAAGCCCCAGAACCAGGTTCTTTTCTTTAATTATCCAATTATCTGTGTATAGAATGCCATATATGTTGCCAACAGGAGAGGAACGTGCCAATGAGCTGTTGTGGGCTGGCTCCTGCTAACAATAGTTCCACTCTCTTCCTTGGACTGTGAAAAACAGCGCTAGGTGTTAGGGCCTCCAGGAAATGTCAGAATGGAGGGAGACTCTCTCAAAGAGTCTGACTAAAAAATGCTAATCACTTGCTGTGTAAAGCAATTCCTTAAAGTCTTCCCACACTCATTTTTATACATGCTTTGACTGCCTTTAATGTAGCACCAAAAATACCTGCTCACAGAACATTCTGCTTGTTTCATTACCCCTTGTGTATCTGTTCATGTTTAATAATTGTGTGAATAAAGGTACAGTAGGGCAATAGCTCCATATTTTAGAGATAGCTTTTCCTAATAATAGTCTTGAAAATGATATTTTAAGACTTAAAAAAATTCATGCTTGCCTACAAAGTCTACATTGCCCAAGTTGTATATTTACTATGTCTTCATAGTCTCCTACATCTATTAGGACTTTAACAAATGAAAAAAATAAAGAATATTGGCCTATAGAAATATGCTCAGGAATCCTGAAAATCTAGTATTCTATGAACACGGTGAGAAAAGAGTGAGAAGTTGATTGGCCTGTGTGTTTGCGGTTTCTCTTCTGAAGACCCGACCCTGTCCTCATGAGGAGCGACCTAGGCCTGTTCCTGCATCACCTCACTGTGTGCTCTGTTCCTCTTCAATCCTAGATGCGTGTTTTGGACAAACTGATGGTTGAGCGACTCTCGGCAGAGCGGACAGAGTGCCTGAATCGCCTGCAGCAGCACTCGGATGCTGAGAAGCATGAGGGAGAGAAACGGCAGGTAAAACCCTCAGCCGTCAGTTTTCACTTAGGATTTTCATGTCCACTGAGTTAGAAGATTCAAGTTTATCACTGAAAATGCTGAGGCTGAGACTCCCCTTAAAAGCATTTCCCCTTATTTTTATGGCCCCAAAGTGAAGTTCATAGCCAGGAGCCGTAGTAGGTTTGTGTCGCTTGCTGGATATACTGGCAGTAGGTGGAGACAGCACGCTGGGGAAAGATCCCTGCACTCTGACTCAGCTCCATGTAGGGGGCATTCGCGGGCTGGTGTGCTTGTTGAACAAGACATGGATCCTTGCCCTGAAGGCACCTCTCAGAAACAAAAGAGATGGCATGTCTGTGAGTGTGAGAACGCATGCTCATAAGCAGCCAGAAATGTTTGATTTGGATGATTTGGGTGGCTCTGAGCCTCTTAATGAGAATTACAGACAGCTCATGACCTGGGTGTTAGGTGTGGCTTATGGTTGAATGAATAACCCATAACTTTAGGTTTATCAAAATGGGTAACCTCAATTATCATAATTCAAAAGGGCCTTCTTAATACTTAACCCATACTCTTAATACTTTAACTCATAATCAGATTCACTCGATTTTTGGCATGCTATTTATTTTCAGATGTCCTTGGTGGATGAATTAAAAACTTGGTGCATGTTGAAGATTCAGAATCTGGAGCTGAAGCTTTCTGGGGACTCACGGGCCTCCAGGGCTAAATCTACACCATCTACTTGCGAATCCTCTACAGGTAACCCATGTGTGGAGAGCGCCTCTCTGCATAAATGTAACAGAGCCCCCCAGATCTTTTTCTCCCCAGCCTGTAAAGGTCAGGGCCGTGGACTGGGGACTGTAGGACTGGGGAGTACCACTGGAGGGAAATGGACCATGTTTTGTTCACAACTACATATTCAGTTCCTATACAGTAATAAAAAATGTCATTTCAGTGCTCAAACATTTGAATGAAGGAGGAGTAAAACTGTTGGTCAACAATAACAGTGCATCAGATACAATGTTGATGGGATTGGAGTGGACAATGAATGACCATCCATCTCACAAGGCCTTCTCCCTTGTGTCCTTTCTCCCATTCTTCTTCTTGATTGGCCCTTTACTTTTGTCCAACTATGCAAAGACTCATTAAATCGTATTTCATGTACTGAACTTGTCCCAGGTGCTAGAGAGGAGATACTTCAAGCAAAGCATCTTTATTTGATTATCTTATTGAAAGAAAAAGAAAGGTTATTTCTTTTTTTGGTACTAGGAGTGAACCTAGGACCTTTGCACTGAACTAGGTCCCCAGTCCCTTTCTTTTTATTTTTTTGAGTCAGTATCTTGCTAAGTCTCTAGTTGCCCAGGTGGGTCACTTATGACCCTCCTGCCTCAACCTCCCAGAATGCTACATGTGTTTGCTACTGTGGCTGACTCAATGGTGATAATTTTGAGGCCACTCAGAATCTTGGTAACTAAGCTCATTGAAGCACTTGGATCTATAAAGTGTTTCATGTTAGTACAGCCATTTCTAGAAATGTAGTTTTATCTTATTTGTGCTAATAACATTGGGAAACAGCCTGGCAGTTTTCAGGCTGACTAGTCATAGGGCTTTGGGTACACAGAATTAGGACCACATTTCAAAATGAAGCCTGGGACAAGGAACTAGCACACAGATTTTACAGAAATTAGAGAATGTGGATTATTTTTTCTAATAGATAAATGTTCATTCTGTTGAGACACATGATGAGTTATGTCATTCTTACATATCAGGAAATGAGGCCTATGGCCTTCTAAGGTAGAACTGATAGACAATAAGGTAGAACTGACAGACAAAAGGAAAATCTAGCAAATTTTTTGGCTTAGATGCAACCAATGTGGCTAACACAGAATCACGAAAGTCCTGATGAGCTAAAATGATAATTTTGGGAGATGAAGTAGAAAGGACAGACAAAAGGACAAAGAAAATCAGAGAGAATATGCTAATGGTTTACAGGGTTCCTAGAACTCACAAATGCCACTCTACTACCACTTGGTTGTGAATGTGAGTTTGCTCTGATGTCTGTTTTCCTTCCAAAACCAGGTGTGGATCAATCAGTGGTGACTGCGGGCCCAGTAGCAGCCTCTGACAGTTCTTCACAAGTGGTTAGGCCCAAGGAAAAGGCCTCTAACACCTCTGCTACCCACAGACTCCAGCAGGAGCTGTCCTCCTCTGACTGTACGGGCTCCCGACTGAGGAATGCTAAGGTCCAGACAGCTCAGCTGCCCTTGAATGAGGCAGCCAAGTATGACCAGCAGGCTGGGCCATGTGTCAACAGAAGCACTCAAACCAAGAAGTCTGGGAAGAGTGGGCAGACGAAGCATCGGGCCCAGCAGCCCAGTGGCACCTGTGGGCAGCCGGCAGTAGGCAGCGAGCAGACTGCCCCTCACATCCGTGACACTTCTCAAGCCCTGGAGCTTACCCAGTATTTTTTTGAAGCTGTTTCTACTCAGATGGAAAAGTGGTATGAAAGGAAGATTGAAGAAGCACGAAGTCAAGCCAATCAGAAAGCCCAGCAAGACAAGGCCACACTGAAGGAATATATTAAAAGTTTAGAAGAGGAACTTGCTAAACTGAGGACTAAAGTGCAGAAGGAAAATTAGGACATGGAGAGTACATGAGAATTCTTGAAGATTCCTAGCTTTGCAACTGCAGAATAGCTTTGGCTGAGTTAATTATTGTACATGTCACAGATCTGAGTTTAAGTAAAAATCGCAAATTTCTAAAATGTGTCAGATAACATGCTTCATATAGCCTGAAGTTACAGGGAAGAGACTTTAACAGTTAAGCTGAAACCAGGGGAAACTTGCTCTTTCAGGTTTCAATACAAACCCTAAACCTCAGTCCAGGTTCATTTTAAGATCAGAAGCTCAGATTAAGCAAACTATGTAAGAAACAGAATGTGTAACCCTAAACCCAACATTCAAAAGATTTGTGAAATTATAAGTCAAAAGCAAGAAAATTATATCTTTGTAAACTCACATGAATGTGAATACACCTGCCGTGCCTAGACAAGAGCGTCTTTCTAAGAGAGGGGTAACTCCGAGATGTCTCTTCATCAGAACCCTAATCCTCAAAATGGTGATGTTTTAACCAGGTAAAAACTTACCAAATAAATTCTGAGGGGAAAGAGATTTTCATGATGCCACAAGGTCCAGTATATATTTAATATTTTCAAATGCCAAGACAAGTAACTGGCTAACAGGACCAGAAATGTTCATGAGCTCAAATGAGAAAATTTCAATGACTTAATCATGGTTTCTGTATTTTCAGCCAAAAAAAAACCAATCATAGCAGATTAATGGAAAGAACATTCATGCAACAAATACCTGAAACTTCTATAATCCAGTCAAAGCTAGTTACCTTAAGAGTAGCTTTCTGAATCTGATTTACATTTTTAAAAAAGTGTACCTATAAAGTATTTGATTTTTAGTTAATTCTATCATTTAGGAAATTCACAAACTTTCTGTGGGTTCACAGTAGCTACCTAGTTTGTCAGTGAATAGGTTTAGACATCATTGCTTCCCAGCTTGATGGAGCCCTTAAGACTTTACTCTGGAACCAATGAAATGAACACAGGTGGGAAGCTGTCAGAGCAGCTTGTTTATATTGAAACTTGGGGTTTATCGTTCAAGCTTTGGTCCTTTGAAACATGGAATTATCAGTCTCCTCAAAATTCCACATATGCTAGAATCTTCAATTGTTTCTACAAACACAGGAACCTAGTAACTACTGGATATAATTGTGAATAAAATACTGCTCATTGAGCCAAATAAAAATGCCTTGTTGACATGGAAACATCCTGAAAAAGTAAGCTTAGCTCACAGGTTTTTGTTGTTTTCTGATGGTGGCAACTCAAGGATATAGACATTCTTTAAAAATGTGATTCAGTATCACTGTTAAAGCTGAAGATGGAATGCATGTGATCTCAGGTTATACTGTGTCATAAGCTACATATTCCTCAGCTCCATGGTAGTGAAGTCCTTCCCCAGATGCTCACTGGGCTTGAATATCTAGGGGCTCTTCCCTTTTCTCATCTCACTCTTGCAAATGCAGAATCTCAGGCTTGTAGAGGTAGACTGCATCTATCTGCAGTTTTCTAAACCAGTTCCCAAGGTATCAAAAACTTCTGTAGGATCATTCTTCAATATATATGAACTTAATGGGACCTGCCTAATGGAGAGAATCCTGAGAAGTTCTGTAAGTCATGCCCCAAGCAGGAGTCATTGTCACTTATCAGAATTTTTCTTTCCTCAAGGTTTCCTCGTGAAATGCTGAAAGCAATTTTAATTGAATCAAGTCTAGACTGTAGAGTGCTTTGATGGGAATATTTTGTTTATATACCTCCTGCCCATTAGCAGCAGGCAGCTTATCACTGTGAACTGGGTATTTCTGTCAAAAGTCACAAGTAGGGAAGAGATCAGAGGGAATCATAAGTGTCACATGGACTTGGTGTGGCAGTCTACAAGGATGTTCCTGGTGCTCTGTCACAGAAGAGAAAACCAAGAGAAGCAGGAAACAGAATAGGGTCACTCGGCCTTCCACTCCAAAGGCTAAAGACCAACACAACAGTATTGCAATTTGAACAACTGTCAGATCTTTTTGTTCCTTAGCACTGTCAAAACAACTGCAGGTCTGGTATTCTTCCATATTTGCCTCTTGAGCTATTTGTACAATGAGCAAATGCCCAACTTTATTTTTCTGAAGAAACAGAACTATTAACAATTTGTAGCCTATCATGTAAGTCATATTTCAGTCTGAGGTAAGGCTGAAACTTTCAGTAGCTGTGGGGAAAAGTGATGTACAACAGAAAAAAAACTGTACAATATTACATTTTAAAATTGTTGGCGCATTACTGAGTATACTAAATATATGTGATAAACTGAATGTTAGTTCTAATCTCACTTTTGACTTCAGGAGCCCAAAATAAATATTTTTGTTTATACTTCTTTTTTGAGTCAAATGTTGATATAATTGAGAAGCATGTTTGTCTTCTATTTAATATTTTTATCACCTTGAATTTGTGTCTCTTCCAAGTGTTAAACATAGTTCCCAATGCTATGAACCTTAAATTCATTAAAAAATGAAAATGTGATTACTTTGCTTAGCCTATGGTTTCCTCTGTTGTAGCTTTTATGGTTCTTGAAAGAGCACCTTGACCCAGCCGCACTCTGCCTTGCATTTGTAAAAATGTAACTTAGAGCAAATCCATCTAGCTGCTTTAAAGGTAACCAGGTGCACTGGGTCAAAACAGAACTGCTGCAGCACAGCAGATTTCAGTGAAATCATAAATGCTTAACTGCTGACCATTTGGAAAGTGCTGAACAGAGAAGGGCAAAACATCTGTGTACTGTGAATAATATGCAAGCCAAGATAACATTATGCTTTTAGTCAAATTGTTGCTAATAATTACAGTTCCTCTTGTGAATTGTGGATTGTAAAAACCAACTAAATATGCTTTAAAAGACCAACTGAAAGGGACCTTTTGTGAATAAAACAAATGTTCTTTATTTGTAATTTTAAGTGGTAATATTCTTTCCCTTTAAATCAAGTGCATGTTACACTCATGAGACACAAAAGATACATTTTTTGAGAGAGAAGTGATTTATTTACTCTTTTGAGTAAACAAAACCAGTAAACTTAATCCTAATATAATTTCTTAAAGGCCTGAATCAAGCAAAGGAAATAGCCAAAGTGATTTCTAGACTGGCAGACCGACAGGTTTTTTTGATCTCATACAAGTGTGCACTGGTGATGCTGCAGTAATACCAACAACAGGGACACATTCTGCTTTCCTGGTATTACAAAGTCACCTGTCTCGGCAGGCTTATCCACAGTGCTGCTCTACCATGAGCTTAAAGCTTCCAATCCCTGGCACATTTTTAAAGGGGAGACTGATACAGAGACAAATAGTATGTATAAAGTGGACTTGGTCATTTCTCTGGTTATAAAGGATTGATTATTGTTCATATGCATAAAGTTTAACAGTCACATCTCAAACTGGAGGAGCAAAAGTAACACCCAAACAGGAGTACAGTTTATACAGAAAAACTGTCTAATCCCCAATACTGATAAAGATCACTTCATGACGAATAAACTATGTTTAACCAACAGTTCTATGCTGACCACTATCTTAAGGACTGCAGTTTCTTACTTAAGAAACTGCAAAAATGAACCTCTTCAGCACATAAAACTTGACCTACAATTCAGAGGTAAAATCAAAGCATGTTAAATGAACAAAGTAAATGACTTTGTATAGATGAAGATTTTTTTAAAAAAAGGACATTACATTAATTTTAGCCTCTGGAAAAAATTCAATTTCCAGTGTTTTACTTTTTAAAAACAACACAAACCCTAGATTGTTTTCTTGGAGGTTAGTATTTGCATCTTGAATTCAAAGCACAAATGCTTATTTCCATATACACAACTGATTTTAGGCTTATTTAGCTGGGTGTGGTGGCACACACCTATAATTTCAGCACTCAGGAGGCTGAGGCAGGAGGATTGCTGAGTTTGAAGCTAGCCTATGCTACACAATGAGTTCAAGGCCAGCCTGAACTTCAGAGCAAAACCCTAGCTCAAAAACATTTTTTTAGGTTAATTATAGACTGTGTTTAAGTACGTATGTCAACCACACCACAAAATATTTCCAAACTATTCTTTATTCAGAAACTTCACAAATGCTTCTCCTTGTCAGATGGTTTTCAACATATTCATGTCTACTTAGGAACCTGAAAACTGGCTCATACAAGCATTTTGCATTAGTAGGTTACTCCCTCAGAAGGGTATCCCGAAGTACTGTGTTGTGAATTCTAAGGCTACAGGAAGTGGGGCTCTGGCAATCCAGGTCATCAACATAGGTACCATTGGTTGATGTTGCTCCTCTGGTTTCCAGTGCAGTTACTAGGCACCATGTCTCATTCTGAAAAATCCTATCTACATCTTCTCAGATTCTACATTTGGCCATCTTGGATTTGCTTCTTGGTTCTGTTCTGTTGAACAGGACTTGAGTTTGCAGGACTGATAACCCCAGCAACTTCTATAAACTTTCACCTCCACATCTTTAAGTTAATCATATATTATATTTAATTGCTTTCAAAAGCATCCCTAGTCAACTCTGGTTGTGATGTATTTTCTCTGATGTATGCTTCAAAATTCTTTGTTTTTCCTTTCCCTGGAGAAGAATCTAACATTCCAAGGATTTTCCTTTCTTCTATCCACACCAAAAGGTAGTCATGGAAGTTTCACCCAGAAGTTGCCTAAAGTTTTCCCTTCTCTTTTTGGTATTTCAATGTGTTCATTAAGTTGTTTTCCTTTTCTTTCCAGCAGAGATCCAGATTGGCCAGTGATGGTCTTTTTACAGCCCGTTGGCTATCAAATCATGGCACAGCTGAACAATGTACTTGATGATCCTTAAGGGTAGCACAGAAGGATATTTCAAGGTTCCAAAGTGCTGAATTTACAGCTGTGTGCCACCAAGCAATTTCTCCACATCTTCATTAATGTTTATTTTCCTTTTTACTTATAGCCATTGTAGTGAAAATGAAGTGCTACCTCATTATGGTTTTGATATGCATTTTCCAGATTTTGTGTTAAGCATCTTTTCACATGCAACAGGCTGTTTAATAGTTTTTGTTTCTTATGAAAACTGGCGACACATCCGGAAACATTTTCAGAACTTGGGTGTATTTCTCAGTTCCATGGCGGTGTTTCACTGTGGTTTTCTTTGCTCTCCAGGATGCACTATGCTCCATCTTCTGAAAGTGTGTACATACCAACAGTTTGACTTACCTTTGAGCTGTCCATTAAGACTAAACTCAACAAAACACATGAATATTTGGAAATTCTTCAGATAAATTTGAGTGTTAAGATTTTGCTAATGCAAGTGTTTTTTCTAACTCCTTTAGCTGGATATTGCCTTGGGTAATCATCATCCAGATAGCATCCTGTTTTGGAAAGTAAATTGTGGTTATTACTCTACCTCATTAAATAAGGTATATTTGTTTTATTTGTAAAATTCAAGAACCAATAGTGGTGGGCTGTGGGTATAGCTCAGTGGTAGGGAATAGGCTAGGCTTACTATGCCCAGAGCTCTAAGTTCAATTTCAGCACCAAACACACTCCAGCATTAATAAGCAGTCAGTAGTGCAGTTGGAACTGCTATACATTAGGAGAGCTGAAAACCAAGTGGTACAAGCATAAAAGCCAAGTGATGCTACTGTATAGACACAATAACTTAAAGTTTTAAAATGACATTTGAATAGAAGTAAGTACCATTACAAGCAGTAATCAAGATATAGCACCTTAGCTGAGTGGACACCTATAATCCTAACACTCTAGGAGGCTGAGACAGGATGATCCCAAATTTGAACCCTCCTGGGCAAATTAGCCATTTAGTAAGATCTAAAGTCAAAAAAAAAAAAAAAAAAACTAAACTAAAAGCTATGGATATGGCTCAGGTCCTGGGATTCAATCTCAAATTAACTCCCCCAAAGTTATGCCATCTCAGTGATACTTATATTCCAAGATGTCTATAAAAAAAAAAAAAACACCCATCAGACAAAACAGTCGAGCTGTGCTCACCATGATTTTGTTCTCACCTCTTCTGTGGCGCTTTTATTTCGTTTGAATTCTTCCCTTGCCCAGTTCTCCAGGTATTTGCGATCACACGCATTTGGAACTTGCCGGATTGTTTGCAAAATCCTTCTGTAGAGGAGGAGAACTTGTTGCCTTCTCAGGAACTGTACAGGTGAGAAGAACTGACATTTACAATTACACAACGCCAGCTCTACTTTAGCAAAACAAACTGTAACCAGGCACTGTCTCTTTGGTCCTCAATTCTAAAAACGACAAAGAAGAACTTTCAACAGAAAGCCGGAAGTGCATTTGGGGTTTGCTTATTCCCGTCAAACCTAAGAACCTTTCAGTAGTGGGCAGAAAAGCTGTAATAGTAACAGTGCTTTTTCTAAATGAACAGTTATTCAAATTCTTCGTTCTTTATCATAGAACGGTCTTTACCCGGGTGATGGGGAAAGGAGGCATCTAGGCTCCGAGAATAAGAGGCCCGCCTTCGGTGCCCACAGAAAGCCCCGCACACTGGCCCTGGCTCCGAGGAGGGAAGCCCCGGCCCTACGCCCGGGCCGATCACAGGGTGCAGGCTCCGGTCAGGACCTGCCCAGGCCCCCGACACACTCTAGGGAGAGGCAGAGATTCGAAGAGCTCAGATCCCGGAATGCTGCTCTTAGCCGGGCTTTGTGGGAATTGCTGCTACAGACCTGCTTTAGTGTCAGCGTGCCTGCAGGTAGGCGGGAGGTGGCCATGGATGCCGTACAAGTCCGGCTGCAGCGCGCAGGAGCGGAAGTGGAAGGAACGTCCGGGGTGGGCGGACCCAGAGGGGGCGGGGCGGGGCAGCTCGTCCTCTTGGGGAGCTGCGCACTGCGCGCGGTGACCTGGGTGTGGAGGAAGCCCGGGAAGATGCAGTCCAGTAGATTGGGGCGACAGTTCGTGCATTTTAAGGTCTTTGTGATAAACCAGTAAGAACAGTAAGGTTTTTGGCATGGGGAGTGAGTCTCTTTAATGTGTATTTTTGAAAGGACTAAAATGTTACTTTCTTTAAAAATTTGCATCCCGGCTGGGCGTGGTGGCTCACGCCTGTAATCCCAGTACTCGGAGGCTGAGGCAGGAGGATCGTTGCAAATTCAAGACCATCCTGGGCTACAAAGTGAGCTCAAGGCCAGCTTGACAGCGAGACCCTGTCTCAAAAAAGACACACACACACACACACACACACACACACACACACACAAAATTGCATCCCGCACTCCCCCCCCCATTTTCCTGGTTCTTTTCTTATGCATTTGCCCAGTGGAAGTTATCTTGATCATCTGTAACATGGCTTTTAAATGTGCGCGCCAGTGTGGTTTTAAACATTTTTTTTAAAAAATCACTGATAAGGAGAAATTGAATAAGCTGTAAGCTTTGACTTCCTACTGGTTTTATTCACACAACACACCTGTGGGTTATGTATCTGGAAGTGAGGCTGGTGCCTCTTTGCTGTAGACTTCAAGTAGTCAGAAATGTCTGTTCAGCTACCTATTACAGTGCTCCCTTGAAAGTATAACCTGCTGGAATCCTGATGCTCCCTTTGCCTGGCTGTGTTCAGGCTACATCTTGCAGCGTTATTTCCTCATCTGTGAAGCACTGTACAGAGTGAAGTGACAGCAGCTCACGGGTGCATCATGTCAACATACTGAGAACTTGCCCTGGCACAGGTGAGAACACACAATTCTTAGCTCTTACTAGGCATTGTATGATACGAGTGATGATACTGTCAGTGGTGTATTTTACAAATTTTGTCTTAGCGGGTGACAACTCTTGGCCAATTTAACTTTCAGATATTAGTGAGACTTAATATCCCTAGCCACTTTTATTTGTGGTACTAAGGATTGAACTCACAAGCTCACATTTGCCAGGCAGGTGCTGTGCCACTCAGCTATATCCGAGGCCCCACTAGCCACTTTCAGGTATGCTGATTTTGTGTACTGTCTGTATGACTTAGGTCTGTTTATACTCATCAGGCCTTTTAGTCAGGTTTTACATGGGCTTCATGCTGTACAATTTTTTTTTTTTTGGTAATTGCTTTCTATATACAGCATTAAGTCTACGTACTATTGCTCATCTTTTCTCATTCAGAGCTTTCTAACTTTTAGTTTAATTCTGAAAATACTGCTTCCAGATTTTAGTTTATAGCATGATGTGGATCTAAGTTCTTTTCTGGCTTCTAAACTATAATTTCAACACCACAAACTAAAGAATTCATTCTTTTCCTGGTCTTTGTGATACCTTTGGGGTCATATGGTAAATTCTTTTAGGGTCAGAATAATGTGTTTAAGCCAGGACTATGTAGGTTCTAAGAATCTATGAGTAGTGTTCCATATGACCTTTAGAAATATTTTATATTTCTCTCCAAATCTTAGGACCCTTATAGTAATTTTTAATATGTTGAATATATAATTTAATATATAAGTAGATATTTTTACACCTTCTTCTTTCCCTCCAGAAACATTTTCTCATGCTAGACACAGTTAATACTGACACCAGTTGCATATACTATCAAAGACTGGTATTTTGGGCAAGAAATTTTAAGTTCAATGCAAAGCCACTAAATGGTGCTGTTCATACTGTAGAATCTCCTTCATCCTGGAGGTCTTGAATTGTTTGTCTGAAAGACAAAGTAGATAAGAGGATTCCAGACAACACATGAATCCTGCCACATTGTAGGTACTCTGGTTTGCTGTGACCAGATGAGTGGTGGAGATGCAGGCAGAAAGGGCCCAGAGAGTGAGGCAGGGAACTGCACAGGTTGCAGTAACTTGAATAGTATCCTCTTCATAGCAGAATGCTCTGGAAGGATTTCAGCTTGAGAGGTATTATAGAGATCTCCATGGATGTTGTGACTAGGATGAAATGAAGCAAGCAAAGATAAATGAGTAGTTTGGAGATCACTGATGCACTCCAGGCTAGAGATTAAGAGAGCCCCGCCTGTCCTAGTGGAGTCAGAGAAGGGAGGGATGGTAGAACAAGGGTTAAGAGGTTATATGAGAAAGATGATCCATTATAATAAATGAAGACAGAGAGAGCCAATCTATACATCTGCTTTGCTTTGCTAAGTCTGTACATCGTATGGCTGTTGGAGTAGTCAACTCAAGGAATACTGGAGAAGAAAAAAAGTTGCGATCAGAGGAATAACTGATACTTTTGAACATAATCTGATGAGTGCTCAAGTAGAGCTTCAGCAGCCATCTGAATATACAGTGGAGATATATATGGCATACATTTTGATCAAGAGACCACATTTATGGTGGTGGCCCCATATGATTTTATTGTCTAAGTGACATCATAGCTGTCTTAGTGTGCATAGGTACAGTCTTATCCTTTCACAATAAAAATGCCCAACACTAAGCAACGACTGCAACTGGGAATATGAAAGACAAGAGCCTTGCTAGAGTCTGGGTAGATTTTTGCAAGCCTTTTGCTTAGATGACGGTTGAAGCTGCAGTTATCTAAAATGGGATAATTACAAACGCATTCAAAGTATTTGTGTTCTATACCCATTCCGGAAATGTCTGAACTCAGCATCAGCTCCTGCTGTTCCTGTCACAAGTTGGAAGCAGCACTCTTGGGTCCCTGCTCACTAGAATTCTTTCCCAAATCCCTAAAGACCTGGGAATCACTTTGGACACCCCAGTTGGGAAGCCCCACCTTATATAATAGATCTGCCCATTAAAGATAAATATAATAGATTACATCACTGTCAGTGTTCCTGTCTTTCTTTACCAGACCTGACCCTGCTGGAGGATTACATTTTCTGCCCTAGAAACAGTGTGGGCCAATAAAATGGGAGAGAGGTCAGTATGGTTTTAAGCCTCTGTGCAGTTCTACTTAACTCACCTGTTTACATCTGCCACAAAGCCAGCATGATGCAGCTCACCCACCACAGACATGAATATGAGTGAGAAAGTCTTCCTGTATTAAATCACTGAAGTTTCTGGGTCGTATTAGCTTGCTATATAAACTGAATGGTCTGCTGGTCAAGTACACAAGATCAATCCTCTGTCATCAATCCCCTGTCATATTTTATTAAGAATGATCACAAATGATCTTAACAGTGTAAATCCTTTAATAGTTTTGAAAATATAAACTGCATAGAGTTTTAGAATAAAAAATAACAATAACTTCAGGTACATGCTTTAGGACACTTGGTTAAACAAGCACGCTATATGTGATGGCCACCATATAAGGGTGGCAGGCTTCACAGTGTAACTTCAAAACAGATATGGGGAAAAGGAGACAGATGAGTACGCCATGGCATAGTGCCTACAAAGAACATTCTGACAGAACATTAAATAGAACACAGCACAGTTTCAAGTATTCAAGCACTGTTTTCTGGCCAAGTAAAAACTGCCTTAAAACCACTGATGTGTTCTGACTGGGAGAAAAATAACAATAAATGGGGGGGCTTAGTTCTTGTGGACAGAGCATTTCTTTTCCAGAATGAGACTGGCTCAGTCTAGCTTGAAAGCACTGAGGAATGATTTTTCCCCTTAACTATTAAGGAGCGAGGAAGGGGGAAGAACTAAAGAAATAAATTACTATACCTGGGACTATGACACTGAGAGCAAAAACAAAAGAAAAACCATTTTACTGTCATTGCATAGTCTCCTGAAGCAGCAAATGCGAATAAAGGAGGACACTGAAAAGCCACTTCATTTTTATGCAGCCCAAGGCTTCTTTGTTGATTACTTAGGCTCCTGTAATGGCCAGTTAAAAATGAGAACACGTACACTGTAAGCTTCCTGTCCTTGGAGAGAACACAATAAAATTTCACAATAAAAAAATACAAAACCAGGCTTCCAGAAAACCTTAGATATCTTAACCACAGGACAGCCTTTAGGTTCATATCAAGAGCTTGCCATGGCAGAGCTTAAAGAGGATCAAAAGAGCTGCTTCCTTTGTTTCCTTGTCCAAAGTACTGATGGAGGTCCAGTCCCATTTTGGTAACACTTCTTTAAGGAAGGTGCCCAACCGTCAGGTATGGCGGCACACACTTGTAATCCCAGGTTCTTAGAAGAATCACAAATTTGAGCAACTTAATGGGACTCTGGGTGCAATTCCCTGTATGACCCCTCCCTGTCCAAAGGGTGTTTAGAGCCCCTGCAAGGGGACTGCAGGTGGCTGGGTTCCTATAAAGGGCATCAGGCTCCCCAGTTAGGATTTCTCCTGATCTCACTGCCCCAAGTTTCAAAACAAGGAGCCCAGGCAAAGCAGAGCTGGAGAACTCTCTGAGCTGTATTGGTAAATAAAGATAAAATATGATTTTAGAGTACAAGTTCACAAACGGTTGTTCAAAAAAGGAGTAGAAGCACCTGGGTAAGATGTCACTTTCTGAAGATGGTTCAAATAGTCTCACTTTGGATTGTTCCTCCTGTGCTATGGGTGGTTAGAGGCTGTCACCAACTCAAACCACTGTCTGAGGGCATCGCTGAGTGTCTCAGGAAGTGCATTCACATCTCGAAGAATGATATAGAATGGGAATGGGAATTCTTCCATGTAGGATCGGATTTCAGGCATCTCTCCAGGTCCTTTGAATATTGGTACTTTAATGTCCAAGATAGAATCCTGTCATCAAAAGACAATTAGTAAGAAAAAAAGAAAAAAATTGGTTGTCTTGTGTGAACTCTTTTGCTGACAATTTCTCTCCTAGATCTTATTTCCACATGTGAAACTAGTTCTTACTCTTCATTTTCAGAACACATTAAGAAAGGAGACAGATCTCTTTGAGCATCTGTTTCAGGAGAATGAAGATAAGGAAGAAGGATAAATAAGAAATCTACCTTGTCTACAATGGTGTCTCTCTTCTCCGTAGGAATAATCCCCACTAAATCTGTCTTGCCTAAAGGGACAGTGCCTCCTCAGAAACAGAACTACTGTGCTCTAAGGACTAGTGACATAGGGTGGAAAGGCTGGGGTTTTTTTTTTTTTTTTTTTGGTACCAGGGATCAAACTCATGACCTTGTGCTTGACAGGCAGGCGCTGTGCCACTGAGCTAAACCTCTGGCCCTAAGGCTGGTCTTTCATAGCAGTGGGGCCCATGATCAAGGCTATAGGCCAGGGATACAGTTCAGTGGCATAGCACCTGCCTGGCAAGGGTGAGGTCTTGAGTTCAATTCCTAGTACAAAACCAAAAAAAACTAAGGATGAGAAAAGAAAAGAAAAAAAAAAAGAAAAAAAATAAGGCTATAATACCTGCTATTCACAAGAAACTCTGACCCAGAAGACAGATTCTGGAGTCTGTGAGTCTTGACTCTCCTACTCATTACCTCTGTTTCTGTGTTGCTGTCCTTTACTGTTAAGTGGAAAAATATTCCCTATCTCAATGATTATGAATATTACACAAAGAATAGTGCCTGACGGAACACCTCAAATACTAGGGCTTGTCAATATGATAAAGCAGCCCTAAGCAGTATTTGAGAACACACTGAAGGGTATCCCTTTATGTCCAGAAAATGTGGCTTCTAACAGTCACTCACCCGTGAACTGGGACTGTCCAAAACAACAAAAATGACAAAGATGTTAGCATTCTGGGCAGCCTGGACTGCTGCCAAGACTCTTTCTTTGCCCTCGAGGAAAAGGCCTCGCCCATCAGAGACTATCAGGAGAAGTTGTGCAGTTTCTATATTAGACATGAGAGGAAAAAAGGGAATAAAATCAAAATCATTTGTAACAATTCAAAACCACCTCCAATGTGACAAATTAGAGTAGTTTTTTTCTGTACTAAGACCAAACACCTATGAAAGTGATGAACTTTGGATATGAACAAATGAGACCTTAGATGAAATCCATTACTTAGGAAAGAGACAAGACATATAAACTTCTATCAGGATGGCAGAGTTTCCCGGAAGTGCTTCAGGCAATGTCAAATGAAGGTTGGCTCCACTTGTAGACTAATATACATTAAAACATGGTATTTATGACTGTGAACCCTATGGACAAATGTTGAGTAGGTCACAGAAGGAAGTGCTCAAGTCAGAAATGCAGAATTCTGTATTTTAGTCATCTTATCACCTTTAGATTTTTGTCATTTCTTTGTACCTAGTTTTTCTTGATATTGATTCATTTAAGCAACTTAAATAGAAAGGAACTAAAATAGTGAATAAAGTGTTTTGAAACTTTATTGGCAGGGCCGGGGACTTAGCTCAGTGGCATAAGCACCTGCCTGGCAAGTGCAAGGTCATGAGTTCGATCTTCAGGACCACAAAAAACAAACAAACAAACAAACAAACAAAAAACAACTTTATTGGCTATATGTTCAAACTTTTTTGGCTATATGTCTCTAGCTAAAGATTACAGTGCTTGAAGGTGGCCTCAACTTAGGTGTGAATGATTTGTTTCTGCATGACAGAATCAGAATGAGAAATTTTAGAAAGAGCATGGTATGTTTCAAATCCCAGATCAACTATAGTTGATTTTTGAATTATGTTCTGCAAAACTGTCTTTATAGTGAATTCTACAACCTTGTTCCTTTCATCCACAACTCCAAACTCAATCTGTCACATAAGAATATATCAACGTCTGGTTCACTCACTGATTATAAGCCTTAGAGATGGGTTCAGTAGAAATTTCTGAATGAATAAATGAGTAATGCCTAATGGTCCTCTGTCTTTTCCTGGGCAGCATGTACTTTAAATGATTGTGACAGACACAGAGAAAGAAATGCAGCTTACCTGGACTGATGTTTTGTGAGAAATGCTGAGCAGCTGCAAACATGCTGGCTGCAGACTCTAGAAACTGGACCAACAAAGATAATTAGAAAACTGGTTAGCTGCTTTTTCCATGGCTATAAAAAACAAATAACTTCTGAGACTGATGTGCATACTGGTAAGTATCTTGGGTTAATAAGCAACAGGCTTCCCTGTCATCCATCTGGAGTAAAGGAGGAATGATTCTTGTATTGCACAGCATCTGCCCTTGAATGCAAGCACAGACATGTATTGCCAGCTAGGCGACCCTCTAGTGCTCTGCAGTACACCATAAAAGAAATACTTCCCTAGGAATAAGGTATGAATACCCATTAACAAAACAGCTGTCTTTTCTCAAGAAAAGTGATTACAAAAGAAGGCAGAGCAGAACTAGGAAGGCAGAAAACATTACCTCCTGCTCTTTTGTCACCCTGAGTCAAGCACTGGCTTTATCTCATATTATTTCTTCTCTAGTCTACATGGAAGAGGGAAAGGCCCCGATCCACCTGATGGGTCCTGGGAGATGAGTTTGTTGTTGCAAAATGTTCCAAACCACTCAAAAATGGGGAGCCAGAAAACCAGTGGTGCCAAGTCAGATGATTTTTGAGGAACTGAGAAAAATCAAGTCACACCTTGGTTTATAAAGAATGCCAAGGAACTTTCCATTACAGTTGTATTCAAGACTATTCATGTCGATTTTTTGGGTCCTAAATACTCTGGCTGGGGGGGTTGTAAAAACTGTCCAACATCAGCTTATAAATAACTGTGAAAAAAAATTGATTTCATCAGCATACCTGAGCAATCCTGGTTTTCTTTTGTTGAAATTTGCAGAGCCGTAAAATCTGGGCACCAGCGTAATCACTGAACTGCTCATGGAATGGGTGTAACAGCTTCACGGACTCTCCAAAACTTGGGGAAAAACCAAATACAGTGGGAGTTTTTGTTTATCATGCAATTGAACTGACAACACTGTGAGAAGGGTTTCCCCAGTAACATTAAAAAGCAATCCTACCTGCATACTGCAATCTGACCCACTTCCAGGAGGGTTAGAGCATTTCCAATCACAGCCAATGACTCAAATGCAAGCTATGAAATAGAAAAGTCTAAGAAATCAGGAATTGTCTGAACCAGTGCCACTCAGCCATTTTTAAACATCAAAATGCTTGCAGGAAACATCTTTGTATTATATACAGGTGAGTATTACTGAGGCTTTAGTGGTCTCTGGTCCTGGTCAGTACCACAGATGCTGAAGCACACAATCTATTACAGTAGTAAGAATGGTATTCCTAGAAGTCATCTAATGAAAGTACTTTTGAGACCTGTGGCCCCATAAATTAACATTTTTCCTCCTGATTTGGGAAGAAAACTACATAAAATAATCTTTTATGGGTAATAAGGTTTTTTGTTTTGTTTTGTTGTTTTTGTTTTGTTTTGTTTTTTGGTCTTTTTTGAGACAAGAGTTTCATTATGCAGTTCAGGCTAGCCTTAAACTCACAGCAATCCTGCCTCAGCCTCCTGGGTGCTATGATTACAGGCAAGGGCCACCATGCCTGACTGGGTAACAAGATTTAAAAACCAATTAAAACTCAAGTATTACACTCAAAATGTAGAATTTAGATGAGTTAAAGCAGCACTAAGCTGAATATAAATTATATATTGCTATAACCTCCATCTTTTAAGAAAATGGGAATCAGCTTTTAAAATAAATTGCCCCAGAGTCATATGGTCGTAAGTGGGAAACTTAACGGTGGGAACCTGGGCTGAGAGGTTACTCTTTTTCCAGCAGAACATACACATTTTAATTGCCCACAGGCTTATGCTGGATTACAGCATCACTGTAAAAAATGACAAACATTCAGTATGGTGGCAACATAAATAAGCCTATTCAGGCTCCTAAGCTTTGTCAACACTATATATAATTTCAGATGAAATAAAATCTGTATCTATATATATAGAATACATTTTTTTTAAAAAAAAAATCATGTTGTACATATTGGTATATTGTGTATATTCTTAAAGATCAGTTGAAATACTGCATTATTGCAATGTGGGAAATAATCAGATTACTTAAAATGTAGGTAGAAGAATAGTATGATTAAGATCTAAAACAATTCAGAAGACCTACAATAATAAGGGACCAAAATAATTGCCCTTTTGAACTCTAAAATCTTAGATCTTATTTTAGTTAGACCACAGTTAAAACATTTATGATGGCCCTGAAATGTGGTTTGATGTTAGGTTTGATGTTAATCTTCATCAGGTGGTTATACTTTTCTCTTGCTTACCTGTTTGGTGTGGTTGTCTACCATACTAGAAGAGTCATCAATAGCCAAACAAATTTGATATTGGCGTTTACTGGGCTTAGTCCTTCGAAGCCAAATCTTGTCTTTCCGAAATTGACTGGCAATATATGGAATGACCTTGCGCATGTTCAGTCGCTTCCCTGTTCGATAGTCTCCTCTATCAAATGTACCCAAACAAGGCAAAGATTACATTAATAATATCTTAACAGTACCAAATAATCAGTCACCTAGCACATTGTTATCAATTGAGGACAAATGACCAGTGCCTTCCTGATCAACAGCTAGAAACACTGGCTGTGTATGTTGCAATAAATTTTGCATTGGATGTAAAGTCTCAGATTCTTCCTTTTTTATTCTAAATTATGGCTTTAGACACATCTTTGGAAATATCTAAGTATATTCAACGAGTAGATGAGAATTGCAAAGCCTCCGCTAGTTTCCAATCCAATAGTAATGGAGATGGGAAACTGTTTTCAAAACTAGTATTATAGAAACCCTTGTGGTAGAACAGGTAAGTAAGGCCCACCTGGTGCTTGTATGGCACAAGCAGCAACCTAGAAGCCAGCACCCTAGATGGCTCGTTTCTGAGCTCTGAGGTAATAACTATCATCACTTTAGGTAATGTGAGGCTTCCAATGGAAGACTTACTTCAACTTGGCCGCCTGGGAGGGCTCTAATATGAGACGAAGTTGCTCACATAACTGCTGTGAAAGAGGTGCAGTTAAGATCAGGTAACTCTGCCACATCTCAGCTGCAGCCTTCTCCTGCGACAGCAACAAAAATAAGAGATAATCTTAGAATATCAAAGCCAACCAAGTCATGCTAGCAAGATGAAGGCTTAAATGAAAGTAGCAGAAAATAATTTGCACAAACTATCTCAACAGAAGCACTTTAAAACTTCTCTAAGCAAGCTGCTAACTGAATTGTTTAAAAATGTTGTCTCTTCCACCAAGTTCAGAGAATGAAACAAGACAGTAATTACTAGAATTCATGGCCAACCAAATCAATGTCTTAATCATATCATTTAGACTATAATCTATGTCAGCAGATGTAATTGAGCAATTTTGGTGCCAGCATGCCAGCTACTTATTTGTGGGCTCTCAGTTATGTTTCAAAAGTAAGTGACAAGTGCAAATCCCTCAGCTAATGCACCTGGCCCCAGACACAAAGCCCCATGACTCTCCTAATGTGACAGCACTCAATACAGACATGTAGAATGAGTGAAAATATAAAAATGTATAAACATATTGTAAATTTTAGGATGCAAAGTCATTAAACTAGCAAGTCCACATGGCCAGCAATGAATTGGTGGAGGAAAGGGCACAGGAGACCCTTGCACAGCTTTTCAAATACTGTCCTATTTATTACCTACATGATGCAGCCAGCAACTGAGGTGAAAGGAACTAAACCTATCAGTTTCTCTATTTTAATAAGTGGGCAAAGTGGGCAAAAAAAGAAAAGGACAGATTTAGGCTTTGGGTTTGTAATTATATTCTCCATGTGCCCAGTCTCTAGTAGAAAGGTAACTGGATTTAAGAACCTACAGAGTTGACTATGTGTCTAAAAAAATTTTGTAAACACACTGTTTATCTTAGATGAAAAATCCATAATAAATATGAAGAGCAAAAGATAATAGGAAGTGGGGAGATAGATCATTCTCAAATGGGAAGGGGACCAAGTAATAGAGGAAAGGAATTAGGATATGTTATGCATATGTACAAACGCTGCACAAGGAATGTAAACATTATGTACTGTAAACATGTACAAAAAAGGGAAGTTGGAAAAGAATTAAGATGTTATATACATGTACCCATTTCCCAAAAGGAATGTAAACATTATGTAATACACTGATGTGCTAGTAAGATAAACCCACAATGTTCATAATGTTAGTTATGTAGTAGGCAGGATGCATAATAGTAGTATGTTAATTAAAGGAGTTAGAAAATAGGCTCACAAACATTTATGCAGTTTCACAGTTCTATAGATGAACAGAAATACTTGCAAAAGAACATTAACACTGTACCTGCACTCACATTAATTGCGTAACTATTACTCATTTTTAGGGTCCAATATAGAATCTACCGTTTTCAAAACTTTCCTAATTGATAAAATCTGACATAACTAGACCTATGTTTATAGTAACTTTTAAGTTATCAAGTTTACTCAAAATGGCTGTTTATTACTTCTAATAAAGTATGAGTAATTAGGGGGAGGAAAAAGTATTTACGAAAAAAACCCCAGTGACTTACTTCTTCTGCATTTCCAGATTCCTGTAGCTGCCAGGTTTCCAGCTGCCTTTCCATCTCCTGTCTTAGCTCACTGATGTCTTTTAAAAAGGGCTAAGAAGAAAAAGTCACAGATAAGAGGTGGCCCAGTTTGGAATCACCAACTTACTACCTGTCTTTCTTCCCTGCAGTATGACTGGGATGCAGTCAAATGCCTGAGATTCAAAACTTAAGCAAATTTAATGGTGCAGTGAGACGATGCTAGACAACAGTTCTGCTTTTGGTTTAGAGAAACAACATGGAATAAAGAATACTTTCAACATTTATAAATCTACCCCAGCCAAACAAAAACCTTAACTCATCAATAAGGAGGATGGTTCATAATAAATCTATACTGTCATTAAATCAAACTACTAGGGGAAAACAACCTAAATATCTCTAAATGTAGCATTATGCTGATTCTTGTTGCTTCACTATCATGCACTTGTTAACTGACCTGAAGGTTCCTTACACAAAGATCTTGAAGAACAGAATGTGAAGGCCAAGGGCCAGACCCATGCTGCTAGACAAGTCAGAGCACTGTAACCATTATGGTTCATAGCAAGATGTGCCCCTAAAGCCTCATGTGATCACAGGAAGGACTTCTGAGATCAAACTGAATTCTGGGGGCTTGTTGAAAAAGGAAAGTCACTGTGGGGCATGGCCTGGAAGGCTTTATCTTCCTCAACAGCTCATCCTCTTGATGCTCTGCTTCCTGTCCTTGATGCTACGAGCAGCCTTCCTCAGCCATGCCATTGTGCTTGACCTGTGAACTGGAATGTGAGCCAAAACAAACCTTTCCTCTTTTAATTTATGGGTTCTAGGTATTGTGTCTCAGCGATGAGGAAAATGACTGAGACAGTGACCCTGGGATGAAGACTTGTGGGCTGGGGTATAGTTCACTGGAGGAGGACTTGTTTAGTATGTGTAAGACCCTGGTTCAAACTCTAGCACTGCAAAAAAAAAAAAAAAAAAAAACCACAAGGTATTTGTACATTTCATTAATATTCTTGAAAATTCCATAAGAATGTAATACCTTCTAGACAATCAGATGTTTCATAAAGCTCTAAAGATAAAGATCTAAAAGCAATTTAAACTTGCTGCTTTAATAATTGGCAAAACAATTTGTGGAACTGTCAGTACCTGAAAAATTGTATCCATGAAGAATTGATGGGCTGTATGAATGGTTGAATCTTGGCTTCTTTCTGGTTTCTTAACCACTATTTCCTTTTGGGATCCATCTGTCTTGGGGTCCTCTTGGTCTTCGGTTTTAACAGTATGGGTCTCCATCTCATCAAAGCCTATTTTCATGTAAGGACATAGTTTCCTTTATTATGTTATTAAAAGAGCCTTTACTATCACTCATACTAACAATGAATCAAACTTGCACTCATTCACTCATCACATTTCCACATGTTCTTGTTCTGTGAGAAAGTTGCTGCAAGTTCTTACTGATTTTCCCTCCCCTACCTGATATTGAAAGCAATTGTTCTGGAGAGAACCACCAAGACTGTAGTTTGCTTTAGTAAGTCTTAAAAACTGTGTGACTTTTTTGGTCATGTGTATGTAGAACTTTGATAAAAATAAAACCTAAGGGGTTCATGGTATAGCTCACTGGTAGAGAGCTTTCAGACATGAGGCCCAGGGGCCCAATACACAGGACTGCAAAAGCAAAAACAAAAACAAAAACAGAACCATTGTTTTATCTTATAGATAGGGAAAATGAGGCAAAGAAAAACAATTTGCCTAATCCATAAAATAGTAAGCAAGGCTAGAGTTTGAATTAAGGGAAATCTAAACTCACAGCTTTGTTTTTCCCACTATAGTAAATGACAGGGCAGTGGACAGTGTCTAACATTTCTGAGGACAGATATAAAAACAGTTTATGGCAAGTTCTTTTGAATCTGTATTTACTGCATTTCTGATAAAGTTGATATTCTGCTATATGCACACCCCTTTTAAAAATAAACTGGTAACAGGAGTTGGTGTTACAGGTGGAATCCAAAATGTCTCCCAAAAGGCACATTATGTTGAAGGTATGGTCATTACCTGGGGAGGTTTTGGGACATGATTCGAAATTATTATATTGGGCTTATTACCAATGTGAGGTGGGGCCTAACTGGATGAAGCAAGTCACTAGGGGTTGTGGCTCTGAGGGTATATTTTGTGCCTGGCTCTTTCCTCTCTGGCATTCTGGCTCTTTTCCTGTCTGCTTCCTGACTGCCATGAGAGTAGCTGTCCTTTGCCACACTTTCTGCCATGATGTTTCTGCCTTAGATTCAGCAGATCAGAAAACCTAAACCATGAGCCAAAATAAAGCTTTCCTCTTTTTGTTTATGTCAGGTGCAAACAGCTGCCTAATGCAATCAGCTAGGAAATGGAAACATGTTACCATCTCACACTCATATTTTTCTGGTTTCTTTAATAACCACAGTAATCAAGGGTATACCTTCTCATCACAACTGTAGTAAATATACTATATCTTACATATGTTCAATGATGGAATTTTGATGGAAATTCAACTTTTAGGGGCTTCCTTAAAGGGCAACATCCTTTATTCCATTCCTCCATCTTTCTACCCCAAACAAAGTACAGTCAAGTTATTTGCTCAGGTAATTACCTGAGCCATGGGTGAGATTGTGAAATAGAAAACACCAGACTAGACTACAGGCCAGAGACCTGACATCTCTAAATCAGACAACCTGTGAAGGGGCATTGTTGGTTAGTAGCAGGACTTACTGGAAGCTGCTGTAGTTCCTGACTTGACTTCCTCTGGCTTCAGCTGCTCCATGTCTACTGTTCTAAGTTCTTCCTGCTCCTCCATATCCATGACGACATCCTCTGTCTCCTCCTCCTCATCCCTGCGAGACTCTTTTGCAGTCTGTTGTTGCTCCTTGCTGGCCACATCTGTAAGAAGTGCGCATACATTAAAAAGCTTAGGTTTTTGCAGAACAAAGCAATTAGTGGGTGATGGTAACTGACACAATATAACTACTCATGTGGCCATAGAAATAGTGTTTAGCTGGGATATTACTGGTATAACAACAGAATGAACTAGGATAGTTTGGGCACATGACTCAGAAGAGCTAATGAAAATCACCTTCTGTCACCAACCTGTAGGAGAAGTGTAGTTCACCAAAAGTTAACAGTAAACAGCATAGTGGTACAACCTGTAATCCCAGTACTATCAGAGGCCAAAGCAGGTAGGAAGATCACAAGTTTGAGGTCAGCCAAACCAATCAGTGAGAATCTCAAGAAATTTTTAAAAAGCTGAGGAAGCACCTCAGTCCAAAGGTCCTGGGTTCAATCCTCAGTACTACAAAACATAAAAATGGTTTAAAAAAGGATCCCAGACCAAAACTGAAACCGCAGCACTGCAACCTTGGATAAATTTTGTTAAACTTCTTTGGTCTTGATGTGCTCACTGCTATGGGACCTCATATGATTATCTGAAGAATTCCATGATTGTGCAGTTAAAGGCTCAGAGAAGTTTTTGACACAAAGTGCAGACAGGACTTCTGAGACAGTTTAGCTCAGTAAGGCCAAAGTTTTTGAGATATTCCTCTCTGTGCCTAGACCAGGGCAGGAATCCATTCTCATCCCTTCAGGTCATTTAGAGTGACAAATTCAAAGATGAAGATACAGAGTAAAATCTTGCACCATTAAGGAACTGGACTGGTTATACACAGTTTTTAATGTTCTCATTTTAAGTAAGTGTGGATAAAAAGACCTGCAGAGGAGTCATTTTTTACCATCTTTACAGCAAGTTACTGTTACCACTAGTTTATATATTAGGAATGAAACCACCAAGATGACTAGAATCCTTTCTGTGCTGCGAATTTCTCTCCATCATCTTTTCACTGATGAGTAAAAATACGTATCTCAAGTTCATATCTCCTACCACTGTAGAGACCTACCGGGACATGACCATAAAAAATGTCCAGCAGGAAACCTTGAGATGAGCAGTAGACTTGGATATGGCTAAATGTTCACAGGGTATTTAGAAGTCTTACTTTGAACCTAGGAATCCTAAGCATTTATAGTTGGCTATGGATAGCTTTATACCAAAACCAAATTTTATTTTTCTGCTGTAGAGAATGCTCTTATTTATTCTGTGTTTCTTTTTAAAGTGAACACAGCTAAGACAGACACTTTCTGTCCCTTCTAATATGCCTGGCAAGCTCATAATCATGCAGCCTAAGATTTCCCAAGAACTTAATGAGCAAGAAGCCTTTCTTGCACCGTACCATAGGTCTGTGCGTCATATATATCACTGCCTTGTTTAATGTGCTCAAATGCATCCGCGTCTTCCACCTGGATGTGAGGTTGGGATGGGCCCTGGTCAGCCTGGGTGTCGTTATCCACAGTCCTCAGCCTCTTATGCACATGCTCATTGTGATCACCCATTGAGCGTTCATTGTCAGCATGCCCAGGTTTCCTCTTAAAACTCTGAAGGAAGAAACAAGGAAATCCATCCAAATCTTGTCTGTAATGACAAAAAGACTCAAGGAAACAGTAAAATTAGGTATAATCATACAACAGTGAAATTCAATGCAGCTATTAAAAAGAATGAGGCTTATATATTCTACAGAACAATATTCTTATATCTGAAATAAAGTGAAGAAATACACATGTACACGTAACACAAGTCTCTATGCACAATACATATGAGGAAAGTTATCTCTAAAAGACAATAAAACTAGTAGCATTAACTTGCTCTGGGAATGGTTCCTTAGGTGGCTTGAGGATAGGTCAGCATACCTTTCTAGGGGATTTGTTTTTATACAGTCATTTCATGAGCATGAATTATACCTCATCTTAAAAAAAAAAAATAATAGTTACTGAAAAAAGTGAGTGGTTGGTGCTGGAAAGCTAGAAAACACAGCACTGGGCTCTCAGGCTCCACAGCAGAGCCAGGTGGCAGTGCAAGGAAGAAGGCCCAGTGACAAGTTTCCAAAGGGAGAACCAATGGTCCTGGTCTGTCTGTCAGGCTGTCATCGCTGTCATGTCTGATAGGGGAGCACAGGTTGGGGGTATGGCATTTTTTTTAATCTACTGCATTTTAGAGCATCTTCTACTACATGCAGATTTCACCATAGTTTAGTTGAAAAGCGATAGAAACCTGTGTATTTTTCCTGGTGTGCTTTTGGGAGGCCAATCGGGCAATGAAATTGGATTCATGGCCTTCTGCCTGGTTTGCATCTGCAGCTCCACTTCCATGTTCCTAGGAAATCCAAACCATAAAAGAGTGAGATGGAGAAGCCATTACAAATGCCAGTCACTGTGCTGCAGAGAGAATTTCTCTCACAGTTATGCTCATCTCAGAGCCAGCTAATCAGCACTACCTACCTGGCTGCTCTGGAACTCCCCCATGACTAAAGCCCGGTTGGGACAGAAAAACAGTAGTATCAAGACCCAGGTCTAGGTTATTCTCTTTGGTGCCTGTGTTCTACAAAGCTGATTGGTTCACCGTCTACAAAAATGTAACACCTTACTCCAAAGAGAAGACAGCCTCAGAAACCAGGCTGCTTCATCAACCAGCTGAGCATCCTTCAAGTTGTTATTTAACTTTACTGAGGCTTATTTTGCTCAAATGGAAAATGGAAAAATAGCAAAAACAATATTATCTATCATGGGGCTATTATGGGGAGTTGGTAAAGTAATGAAAATGCTTAGTACCTAATAGGTGCTTAATATGTGAGGCTAATCAGCAAGTTGTCTGATATTCAGTGCTGTTTAAAAACACACAGGTGCATAAAGTCTAAATTAACACTTCCTTCCTGAGAAGCTTTCTGTGAATATGAACCAGATTTTTCTACTGAGAACAAGTCTAGTAACTTTTCTTTGTTAAGCATATCACTTAAATAAGCCTATAGCAAATGTTCTGAGGCTTGTCCTAAGAGGCAGATAAAAGTATGCATACAATAATTTTCTCCAAAACTCAGTAGCATCTCTCAGACATCAACAGTAGCATAAAAGATCACACATAAACCAACTATGGCTAAAGAAAATGTGATTTCCAACAGCAAAAGGCAGCAGGCCCAGGCAGAGAAGATGGGTCACCTCCTTCCCCTGCTCCTTCTCAGGTGCAGCCCCAGCCAGCTCCACAGTCTGTGCACTCTGCATGTTCTCCACCCCAGTCTGCCCACAGGATGCATGTTCCTTCCTCTCAGCAGCTTCTGGCAGCTGCTCCTCTGTGTCAGACTTCTCTCCTTCTTCTTTCTGCTTCATCAAAGAAATCAGACAGTATTAAATAATGTGGGAAATGAACATGAGGGAGGAGTCTGTAAAGCAATCAAGCTTTCCACTCTGCAGAAGGAGATTGGTCAGAGGGGTCTTTAAACAGAAACTTAAAACTCTTGCAGAGCCATCTAAAAGCAGTTCTACACAACTGGGAATAAAACATTCTCTCTCTTTCTCTCTCTCAATTTTGTTTTTTTGAGACAGGTTCTCAGTCTAATTCAGGATGGCCTAAACTTGTGGCAGTCCTCCTGCCTCACAACCCAAGTGCTTGGATTACAGGAGTGCATCATCACATCCAGCTCTTCCTCATTTTTAAAAGCCACACATCCCTTAATACCTGGGTCTGGAGACCTTGGTCAACAGGGATGCTATTTTCTCCCCCTTCCTCGGTATCTTTCCTATCCTCTTCCTCCAGAGATTGCTGCTGCTCCTCTGAGTTTTCTTCAGGGTGTTCAGCAGTAACTTTGTCCTGGTCATCAGCTCCTGTGTCCATCTCCTCCTCTCCTTCCACTTTGTCATCACCATGGGGGTTTTCCTCAGGTGCATGTGGACCTTCACCTTCATTCTGGTCAGTCTCAGTCTCTTCGTTCATTTCCTCAGTCTCCTGACCTGCTTCTTCTATATTCATTGATTTTTCTTTGATCTCCAATGGATTTTCTTCTGGGCAAATAAATACAACAAAAAAGAAGAAACTCAGAATTTTTAAAACTTGTAATTTCTTAAACTGGCAACTAATTATGCAAAGATTTTATAATCATGTAAGCCAGGGACTGCCCAAAGGTCAAACCTGGCTTTCCATGTTTCTGTCAGCAAAATTTTAATAGAACACATCCACACCCGTTCTATTACCTGTGTGTTGTACTCCTCCCTTGTGCACTGTCTACAACTGCTTTCATAACTTTCATACTGCTACTACAGAACTGAGTATATGCAGTAGCACACTTAACGGACTGCAGAGCCTAAAATATTTACCTTGTATTTTATAGAAAAAAAAATATGACCACCCTCATTCTAATCACACTCTCACATTACACATAATTATTTCAATAAAAAAAGTTACCTACTTTAAAAAAAATCATAAACTTAAAAACCCCAACAGGAAAATGAAATGAAAATGTAATGCTCAGTTATCATTGCTTTTTTTAGTCAGTGTCATTTTTTAATCACATAGAAAATATACCTAACATTCAAATGGAAACAATCTTATTTGCAGAAGTTTTATTAAGAGATTTACTTTTCTACACTTTTTTTTGGAAATCACTTAATTTCATTAGCAAGTAATTTTAAATAATTGTTCTTTAGTATGTGTATACACTATCCTAAGTGAGCCTGGTTATTTCAGGCTTATTGTGCTGTCAGTGGGTTAATCTTAATTTTAAGTTTGCTTGGTTGTTGACTCCAGGATTTCAGTTAGATTCCAAAATTGTATTTATACATAAATGGTAACGCTTATTGTTTTTTACTTTGCTAGTTTTGTTCCAATGAGGTATCTTTATATATGTATGTATGCATGTATGCATGTATTTAGAAACAGCTTTCTCAAGTATCTGGTAACTCATTCACATCACAGTGAGGCTGACTCACATCTGTGTCTGCTTCACTAATCATCACGAATGGGGACCCTTCATCATGGGAGAATCCTACATAGAGGGTCGCCAGAGTTGAAAAGTTGATGACAAAGATATTGATTACTATCTTGTGCATGGATTTTATTGGAATTGTTCAGTCTCATTCCCCACTACAATGACTTCATATTTCAGAATAAACACACAACAATTAATAACTGAAATCATTGTCTCCCTGAAAAAAAACTGTAACTGGACTACAAGACAAGCCTGGGCATACACCAGGACTGCATTAGTGTTGATGCTGACCCCCAAGATAGGCATAAGTAATCGCTGTGGAGAGATGGGGGTGTATACGGCAAGACAGACCAGGGCGCAGCAATGCTGGGATCTAGGGCAGCAGTGTCAGACCTGCTAGCTTATGAGCGATAGGTCTACTCACACGAGAAACCTAAATGAAAAGCAGTTTTCTCAAATTGAGCCTGGGCTACCCAAACAATGCATATGAACTGGCCCTGACACTCTGGGGTTCTGAAAGACTTACCTTCTCCTTCCCCATTGTCTGTGTCCTCACCAACATTTTGGTCTTCACTATCAAGGTTCAAGTTATCTGGAAGGTCCAAGGCCTCAGGTTCTGGCAGCTGTTCCTGATTGCTATGGTAAGGGTCCACCTCATTCTCATCATATTCTCTCTTTGGGGTAATAAGGAAAACAGGGAGAATTGCTAGTATTGTGTTTAAAACAAAACAAAACAAACAAATAAAAACAAAGAAAAAGCTTTTTAAAAAATACAATATCCATGAAATTATTTATACCACACCAAAAAATACCATCTCTCTCTTCCCTAAACTTATACCAGCATACTTAAGTATTTAATAATATTTTTAGGCATTTCATGTTAGAATTTCAAATTTCATCTTCCGTTAGATTCTCCAAGGATAACAGACCCTGTGTTACTTTTATCTCAAAGAATAAACTTAAGAGATTAAAGGATCACAAGTTTTAGCTTCCAAACTACAGCACAAGTCCAAACACCATACATACTACCTCATCAGCTGCTACCAATACATATTTTATGTCCTTTTAAGAGTTTCTGTCGTACATTTGTTCAACAAAGCAATACGAGAAAAATCAATGACTAGGGGGAAAAAGTGTCCCAAAACACTCCAAGAAATATGTGAAGCAGAGGCCCTGGTCTTGAGACAGGAGAGTAGATGAGCTTCAAATCCTTATTACCTCATCTATTTGTTCATTAATTTTGTCTTGGCCTTGCCCACCATCATCAGATTCTGCTTCTTCTTTTTCTTGTTTCTTATTTTGCTGACTTTTGTCTTTGTTGAAATTCCCAGCATCCAAGTTGTCATCTTTAGCAACAAGTTCAGAATCTTCCTACATGTCAAAGTAGGAAAATAAATAATTTATTAAAACATAAATTAATCATAATCAACCCAAGAAACTGCCTCTGCATGAATTAATTCTGTTAATGTAGCCCCCAGGACATGGATAATTCGTGTGTAGTACATGTACCCCATAGAAATGCGCACAACCTGCAGAACAGGTCAAGTCTGTCCAGACTGCAAGGATAACAACTATTTGAATGGTGGTGTGATTATTAGAGGTATCACTCTCTGTGACTGCATGTTATACCCAGCCTTGGGATTCTCCTGAACTGGAAGCTGAGGAAATTCAGCATCAATGAGAGAATCAGTTTAGAGAATCTATAATGAATCTTAACTTCCTTCCTCCATAAAACATTGGCTAACTCATGTCAGGCTACTCTTTTACCTCTCTATACAATCAATAAGATTAAAGAGAAAAGGAAAAGAAGGAAGAGAAGAAGAAAAAGAAAAGGAAAGGAACAGTAACAGGTGATATGTTCTCAGCCTGTGAACTTGGGGATAGAGAAATCTTTAATACCTCATCCATTCCTGGTCCTGTTTCTTCAGTTTTATTGTCTTCTTCATCTTCCTCTTCGTCGTCATCACCCCAAAGTCTCTCATCTAGCTTGTCAGCTTCCTCACCGCTGAGATTTCCCATCTGTTTATCCAGTTCTTCACCCTCACTATCAGATTTGTCATCATCCTCTTCTGAAAGGGAAAGCACTGAGCTTAGGTAGATCCCCAAACTGAACCCAGTTCTCTGTGTATATAAAAGGCACCTAGCCACTTCTTGGCATTTACTTCCATTCTGCTGTATTCTGCAGAGTGGAGGAATAACACCGAAATATGTGAATAAATAGTAAAAAGAGTGCTGTTAGAACATCAGGCTCTGGAGTGGGGGGAACTTCCCATTATGAGACTCAGCACCCTCACTGAACTTTACTCATACCTCTGGAGTGACAGATGGGATTAGATGATTTGTGAGTTTTACCCTCCCATCTCCAAATATTGATATCTGTGATTTTATCAAACATCTAAAATCAGAACTAAAACAGACTATAGAACTGCATATGAAGTGTGTGTGTGTGTGTGTATTATAAGTGGAAAAAATACATCAGAATTTATTAAATAACTTGAATGGCAGGCCTAAGGGGTCTTATTTCTTTCCTACATTTTCATTCCAATAAATGTCTATTGTATTTGTAAAGAAAGTTCATTTTTAAAAAAACTACCCAGACCAACTTGTTTCAGGTTGACACTCTATTGGAGATGGAAACTTGGCCTTTGGGATTCTCCCCAGTTGTGCAGTGCTGAGCTGCCATAATTAATGTGAGGCAGCCAGGACATCAAGCAGGGTCTTAGTTTACTCAAGAAGGGTCTGCAGAACTTCCACCTCAGTGGGACAGTGACAGCAGAGTAAGCTGCTGAGGTCATCACATGCAGTATACAAGGAACCAGTTTTTCAAGAGACTGCAACAGGCCTACTGAGAAACTGTAACTTCCTAGATAAAATAAGACAAAGCTGACAAATAATCTCAAACCTTGTTCTTCAAGCTCCCCATCATGCATTTTCCCTTCGAAGTCCTCTGACATCTCAATGGCATTTTCCTCCCCCTTAATATCAGATTTTGAGTCAGGGTCTTCGTTGTCCTTTTCTTGACCCTTCTGAAATGAATCTTCTACCTGTATCAAAAAGCATCATAGAAAACATAAACAGAAGTTTTAACTTTACTGATATTTATTTTAGTTCTATGACATAAGTGCCAAGGTTAACAATGTAAAAGTATTCTGGGAAGAGAAAAAAGAACCAACAGCCACATACAGTAAAATTTACAAAAAACTTACTTTAATATTTCAAGTTAACTTTCACTTTACTGCTTTTCTGATTAGAGAATATGGGACTTTGTTCAGATTTTCTTCACAGGAATTAAAAAAAAAAAAACACTTAAAAAAATTCCAACAATATGTTAAAAGAACTGAGCTGGGCATAGTGGCTCATGCCTGTAATCTCAGCACTTGCGATTACAGGAGAATCGCCAGCCTGGACTACATAAGAGTTCGGGGCCAGCCTGTACTACATAGTGAGACCTTGTCTTGAAAATTTTTAAAATTTAAATAGCTCTGAAAGCCTCACGTGTTTGGAAGGTGACTGGGTTATGGGGTGGTATAGCTGCCTTGCTGTTGAGAGGCAGGGTATGGTCTGCGGAGACAGGATGGCCTGGAAGAATTTAGCTCTTTCACCACCTCCTCCCTGCACTCTCTAGACTTCCAGCACACTGAGACATAAGCAGTTTTTCTCCACTCAGGCCCTTCTACCATGCCACTAACTCTGCAAGCACCGAAGCTTATAAATTGTGAGTTAAAATACACCTCTACTCCTTTAAGACTATCATACATTATGTCCCAGTGACTAGGAAGGTAACTAAGATGTCACAGATGAGATGAGCATTCTAAAAGGCAATGTAATAATCATTATAGTCATAGCATTTGAACATTTTAAAAGCATTCTTGATTCTAATCAAAAGAGATTGTATTTTAACATTCTAACAAGTTTTAAAGACATACAATGACAAAATCTATTAAGAGTAAATGTTGTCACTGTTTAATTTAACTATCATTATAACAGCCAATCTTTTTATCCTTGAAAGTACTATTATCGCCAGGGATTTAGCTCACTGGCATAAGCGCCTACCTCGCAAGTGCGAGGTTATGAGTTCGATCCCCGGTACCAAAAAAAAAAAAAGTACTATTATCAAAAAATACACACAAATATCTCCCTACTTAAAAACAAACTATAAACCGGGCATGGTGGCACATGCCTATAATTCCAGCAGTCAGGAGGCTGAGGCAGGAGGATTACTGTGAGTTCAAGGTCAGTGTAGGCTATACGTTGAGTTCAAGGCCAACCAGCACTACAAAGCAACACCCTGTCTCCAAAACCAAAAAGAAAAAAACAAAAAACAAACAAAAAAACTGTTAAGTCAGTCCCTCCAAAATTATAGCTATAATCAACGACTGGTTTGCAAAGGTGTTCCTGCGGATTTTAGGCTTTTTATTTATATCCACTGCCTGAACTTCAATATCTCCAGGCACCACAAGTTAGAGTAAAAACCATTAACTTTGTACAAACTATTTATATGTATGACTTAGATGTTGAAAACAAAAGGGACAGGGAGTCTAAACACTACTCCTGCATATGTATAAGACATACCTGTTCTTCACTTTCTATCCTATCACTCATATCCTTTGTGCCCTCGCCTTCTCCAAGTCCACCTCCCTCATAGTCATGGAATTCCATTGCTCCCTCTCCTGATGAATCTTCCATAAATTCTTTGGGCAAGCAAAATCCCTTGGGGAAAAAAATGGAGGGAAGAGTTAGGTACAAATTCAATTTTTAAAAAGTGCTTACAGTCCTGTTACAGGAAAAATAAAAATCAAAGTCTTAGTTATTTATATTTTTTTGGTTATCTTAAACCTATGCAAGTACAGTAGACCTTAGACATTCTTTTCTTCTTAGTTGTAACAGCTGTTAGGCAGTTGACTCTAGCATAGGTAGTACATCACTCTGCCAATAGGAAAATCTGAATGGTATATACTACAAGGAAGAAACTGAGGAGCAAGTCACAGAGCCAGGGTTGAGAGAAGAATACAGACTGGCTGACAAGTTCAAAGGGTTAACAAAACTATTTCATGTCCAACAAATAGTCTGAAAAGAAAAGAAACCAAAACAAAACAACTAGCTTGTGAGACAAAAGTAAACAGGAAAAGTAGTATATAAAAGTAAAGATTTGGTCCAGGGTTTACCTTAGCTGTCTAAGGGCCCACCCTAGTAACTGTGAGGTCGTGGGTTCAATCCCAGGTACAAAAAAATAAAAAATAAAAGTGAAGATTTTTGATCCAAAGAGAAAAAAACATGTTATCAAGATATTTCTCAAGGCTGGGGATTTAGCTCAGTGGTATAAGCACCTGCCCTGCACATGCATGGTTGTCAGTTCAATCCTCGGTACCAAAAAAGATATTTCTCAATCTAAGGATGAAAATGTACTAAAAAAGTAAGCTGCCAATTTTACTTTTCCACTGAGCTATATTAAAAGAATCACATTTGGCTGTAGGCAGGAGGAGAGCCAAAAGGTTTTCTCAGGCACATCACTGCAGTGACCACGCAGGGATGGCCTCTGGGCCACCACATATCATCACATTGGAGCTACTCCCATACTCAGATGCTCACCTAGCACCCAGGCCTGAGGAGCCAACACTACTTTACCTGTCAAATGAGAGCAGCTGTGCAAATGGACAAAGAAAGCTGATCTAGATCTCAAGGCATCTTTGTCTTAGTTCTGATAGGGGACAAACCTGAGAATCAATTATAATTCAACAGATACACACATATTTATGAGGCACTGAGCTTGCCTCCCACTTTTTAACTCTCGCCAGTATTTCAGAGTAGACTGAAAATTTCTGAGTGTTTACAAGAACGCCAGACTCCATCTTTAGTTTGTAAATTCACTGTCTTCCACAAATGAATCTCATTTGTATTATACTTATTTGGAAAAAAATTACCTCAGAATACCAAAGAAGAAACAAAATAATCAGGTGTGGTGGCACATGTTTGTAATCCCAACACTTGGGGCTGAGGTAGGAGGATCACCTCGAGTTTGAGGCCAGCCTGGGCTATATAAAGAATGAGTCCAAGGCCAGCCTGTACTATGTAATGAGACCCTGTCTCAAAAAACCCATAAATCAATCAATCGAACTTATATATTCATTTGAAGGTAGTTCTCAGAAATATGGTAACAAACTCAGGCAAATTCTATTTTACATACGAAGAGAGTGAGTTCAGGAAATGTTATAAGATGAATTCAAAAGTCCAAGAACTGGACACCCCTATGATTGGACCTGCCATTCCATGCTTGTCTTTTAGAATTCACTGTCTCCTGGTCCCTTGAATTTAAGAGTAAGGTCTACAATCTCTAAATGCTTGGTGCTTTTCACAGTAATGAGTACACAGTTGAATGAACTAATGACTTCCTTACTGAAGGAGAACCCTCCTGCTGATACTACGAGCTCCTTTATTGTTTAGCCCTAAGGATTTATCCCACAGTCAAGAAGTTCAAACTGGGCAGAAGGGAGGGAAGGCTGTGTTGGCAGAAAGCAGTGACCTATAGTCTAGGAATTCAGTGTATTGGTCTGCAAGTTCTGAGACTACTGAAAACAGCATGACTAACAGGTACCAAATAAAGCCCTAAAAACTTAGAGCAAGAGCAAATCATCTACTATTTGTGACAGTCCAAACTAGAAGTACATTGAACGTAACAGTGAAGGATCCCTGCTACTCAGGTGAACAGTCCTTACCTTCTGCGCAAGCTCTGTGAAGACCTTGGCAAGCACAGAAAGCAACTTTGCTGTGCTACGGTGGGTTGCCAATGACATGGTCAAGAAGAAGAGGACGAGGTCTGAGACACTGCAAAGCATGGGCACCAGGCGCACCAGCAGGCAGCAGGACTGGCTGAAGAGCTAGGGACAAGACAAACCAAAGACCAGTTGACACTTCTATTCTCTGGAGTGATAACACTGTTCTAGAACTAGTGGCAATGGCTGTACAACTTTATAAATATGCTAAATGTCATGAATGGTAAATCTCATGTTTTTATGTACCCTTTCCATAACTTTGTGATATTTCTTCCATATATATATATACACACACATACATACACACACACACACAAACTCCCATAAAAGTACACTTAAAAGTTCAGTTACTTTAGCCTTAGTTTACAGTGCTTTTAATAAAATATTTATAATGTTAGGAAATCAAAGTTGGGATTAAGACAGCTGACATACAATGAATGTTCTATAAAGCAAGTTACCTCTCTGAACTAAATAAAGATACTATAACTGACTCTTCTGGCTTATTTGGAAGGGAATGGGGTTTTCAGAGGATATATATTAAGTATTGACAGCAGTAACATCCTCCATAACATTAAATACCTGGGAGTGCATAACTGGGATATGAAAGAATCCTAAAATAACCATTGGTTTATATTGCACATAAGCAAACTTGCAATTGTAACCCTTAGGAAACCCTAAGCTTTTCTCAAAGCTTCTCAATGATGTTTTACATTTATAAATAGACCAAATTCTTAGTGATTCTGAGGCCTGCTTTGGGACTCTCCACATGGAGTGAGATAAGGCCCACTCTGCCTTTGCTTGGGTGACTTTCAAAAGCAACAAGCTTGTAAAAAGCAGCTGATTACCATGTGCTTTGATGCTGTGCCATCTTCTCCATACGATTTTAGTCTCTCCAGTAGCTCAGAGATGGCAGAAATTATTTTCTGCACACGCAAAGTGCTCACATCAGCCCAGAAGTCATCCTCTAAGAGTTTCATTAGATGTTCTGGTTGCAGTCTCTCAAAGTCTACTCCTGCTGTCATTCACAAAACAAAACAAAACAAAACATGATGAGCAACAGAGAATAACCCTTGCCATCTCTTCTCATGCATAGTCATCTATTTCTAATAAACCATTAAGGAATAAATCAAACGCAAAACTAATTTTTGTCTGATTTTAAACATACCCTCCTCTTCTTGCAGTGCTCTTTGGGAAGGGCTCGTCTCTGCTTTTTTACTGTTTCTTTCTGCCAAGTTCTGGATGGCACAAAGGACTGCGCGGATAGCAGTTTCCATTTGCTCTGAAAAATCTTCCACAAAGCTTTCATCTAGCATTTGGGTTCCTGGTAAGAAATGTGGTATAAAACAAACAGAAAACACCAATCACTTGCATTGGTGCCTCTGGAAATCATTGACAATATTCATTTGTTACTTTAACAACTGGTCACTAGATAAAAGCAAGTGCTTAAGTTTAGTGGGCCACAGAATCAAGCTAGGCTGGATGCAAAACTGTTTTAAGACATACGCTTTGCCTAGATAAAATTACAAGTTTATCATTCTGTGTTAAATAGTTTATAAAATGAATCCCCCCACCCACCAAATGAAATAAGATAGTGTGTTTATGGCAGTCCAGTGATCAGCTCCAAGCTTTTTAGTCTAAGGGAAAATTGGCACACGCAAATGAGTCTGTGCTGCCTTCCTACACATGTGCAACATAACGGCCATCCAAAGACAAGACATTCAAACAAATGAGACAAAGAAGGTTGAGCTGGGGATTTTAACCACACTTTCCAGCCTCAGGACCCCAAATAGGTACAGCAAGACCAAAACATAATCCAGACTTAAATCTATAAGATATCCTTTCTATGATGGACTTTTACTTGTTTATGAATAGTCCTTACCTCCTTGGCTGTTTGAAGTGAGCAGATGTGTTTTCCAAGAAGTAAAGTCATCCACGGCTTTATCAATTTCCCTTTTTACATATTCCAGGCTTTCAATTAATGCCATTGGTGGATCTGTTTGCTCAACCTCTATTCCTGGAACAATGAACAAGGACCGTAGGCTTTGCAGATGAGCTGACACCTGGGACAGACAAGTGAGCCCAGAACAGCAAACTTCAAAATCTTTCCTGCAACAGAAATGCCACAATGTTGAAAAGAAGGGACTGTATACATAAACACACACACACATACCCTCCTCCAACCACTAAACTACAAACTCCTGTATCTGAAGGTTTATAGCAAGACATTTGACAAAGTGCCATGCAAGTCCCACTCATCAGCAGAGGACTAAAGCACAATTTTATCTTGAGAACTAAATACTGATTAAGTACTGAAGCACACAAAGGAAGAGTAAATACAGAGAAACTCACCAAGAATGATAGAGAGTTTCACAAGACCGTTGCCTAATTTTGTCAACATCAGCTTTCATCGTTTTAATGGTTTTCAGCAGCTCTGTTACCCTCGCTGTTGACTCTTGCCAAAGTTGGTCCTGTCTGCGCATCTGGCAACCAGAAGGCAGCTGAGTTCTAGGTACTGGGGACGGGTAGTCCACATCAGTGGTAATTACATAGGGCACTGCTCCAGACAGCTGTTCCTTGGTGAGTTCCAGTCTTTCCAGGAACAGAGTGGAAGACGGCCCCTGAACTGAAGCTTGATCATGGCCTGCATACAGCCCTGCACTTGGGCAGCACTGTAAGAGCCAGAAGAGCTGCTCAAGCAGGATCTGGCTCTGCATAGCCAGATGCTGTAGCCGCTCTGTCCACTGCTGCACACCATCCTGAGGTGGGAAGGCCACAGGGTAGACCAGGGGCCCCGTCAGCCTGCTGTGGATCTCCTGCACACAGCTGAGAAGGTTCCTATGCAGATAAATCCATTGAAAAACACAATAGTATCTTCAACAATGGCACCATGTTGTTTTTCACACATATACATACACACAATTTTTTTGTAGTCTCTGAAGAAGCATGGGCTTTTCCATGTAATTAGGAAGGAAGGGCTGGCCTCATTGCTTAGTAAAGAACGCTTACCTAGCATGTATGAAGCCCCAGGTTTGAACCCCAGCACACTCCCACAAACACACATACACTCCCCCCAAATAGGTGAGATGTCTGTTCAAATGCTTCCAAAAATACTTAAAACATATCCTTCAAGAGAGGTATCAAAACTCATGTCTCATCATCTAACCCTTACAGTCCACATAATCACCACTGCAGTGATTTCAATTATTTATCATCTAGTGAATATTTGTACTTTGCTAAGTAAAACCTAATGAACACAGCAGAAATTAAATGAAGCCAAAGTGAACATAGTCTCACTCAAAATGTCTCTCAGCCCAGGAGCCATTAAGTGAAATGACAACCACTTTCCTGTTTTCACTGAGGAACTTGGTATACAGCTCAGGAATTTGCCAACTGGTGATCCCAAAAGACTAAGAGAAACAGACTCAAATCTGATCTGTGCCCAGAGACTAGGACACCCGATAGAATGAATACTACCTCTCTATAAGGCCACAGCTATATTTAGCCTCATTCTAGATCTGCACATAGTTCACCCATGACAATCTCTCTGACTCAGGCCTGTCATCACTCCTCGGGCCTCAGTCTCTTCAGAGGTAAATGGCCACAGCAAAAGGAAATGGGGAATCAGGGACATACCACAAAACCCAACTAGCAAGCTGGGCACAGTGGCATGTCTATAAGCCCAGCACTTTGAGAGGCTACAGCAGAAAGATCACAATTTTGAGCCTAGCCTGGGCAACCTAGTGAGATCCTGTCTCTAAATGAAAAAAGGCTGGGGATGTAGTTCAGTACAAAGACCCCAAGTTCAGTACTAGTACCACCAAAAAAAACACCCAAGCAGTAGAGCCAACAGAAACTCCTTATCCCTCTTAGGGCCTCAATTTCATTTCACAGCTGACAGCAGTTTCTATTCTTCCCACCATGTACAGCAAATGTAAGGTGGCCTACACAGTACCTATTAATATGTGCCACCAACTGAATTCATTAGCTGATACCTGAGGATGATCCACTGCTCAGTTAGTGTTGTCAGGGAGCGACGCTGTCGAATGAGAATCTTCATCAAATGTGCTGAGAACCCTTTACATCTCTCAATGTTCCCCATGCCTATCTCCTGGCAGAGGGAGAAAGAGCATGTTAAAAATGCTGCTGGCCAACATTACCCATCAAGGGTCAACTAGAAAGCTGTTTCATGGAACATTCTGTGGATCCAAGTTCCCTGCTTTATAGTAAGCTGTGAGTCTGTCTAGATGCAATACATTCATCTTTTTTGGGCAGTGTTTCCACAGATTGCTTCTTAATCTTAAAAAGATTAAGATGAAGTCATAAGACTTCTCAATATGAAGTCTTTCTTGCATAATTTTTCTTAAATAGTTGGTTCAATTAAGTGTATATAATAGAACTTACTATGAGATGCTTTATGATTTACCACAAAATTACACCTTTATTGTATTTGGAGTTTAATGATGTCCTACAAAAGCTCAGTCACTTGATGGGCTGCTATCATTTGATGAGATTTGAAAATGTCACCCTGGGGTATACTAAATAGAAGCTTTCCTTGGGCTCCAGAAATTTCTACATTTTATCATTCTACCTTGGCAGGAGCTGCTAAGGCTGCATTAAGTCTGGTGTGCCGCGCAAGGGAGCGATAAAAATACTTCTGGCATCCATCCCATGAAGATGCAATTTCTGCAAGCAGCCTGAAAGGAAATCAACAATGATTTATTTTATTAAAAGCACAATCACCTATCCCAGATTGTAAAGACTCAGAGATTGGTATATCTAGTCACAACCCAAAGTCAACAGTCTAAAGAGATTTATTTCTATGAGGATTAATTCAATCGGGCATATATTCCTTTATTCAAAGGTGGTACTATATACTGAGCATTACTAGTATCACAGGAAAATAAATTATGATAATATGGCTTCCTCAGTTAAATTCCTATAGCTGTTCTGGCAGTGGTGGCTAAGAGTCATGAAGTCTGCCTACCAGGGTGAGGTAGACAATATAAATCATTAAGGAGAGAATGATACATGATAGTGAAAACTGACTCAATGTTAGAGAAGTCACAGGGGTGGTTGATAACTAATGTAAATTGGAGACCACGTGTCCCATCAAAAGGAGAGCCATTACTCAGGTATGGCAAACTGTTTACCAAAAGGAAACACAAACCCACTTGCCAAATTACCATGAAAAACCAAAAGTCCAGGATGCTGGTGAAAAATGTCCTCTTTTTATAATGCTGTATGATTCAAATTGAAAGCCCTCTGAGGGACACTGAACAAACAAAACACATGCAAAGTATCATTTACAATACCTTGTTTGTAGTTAACATGGAAGTAACTGTCTTAAACCCTTACGGACCCTCAAATTCAAGTATATTATCAGAAGCTAGTATATGACAGACAGCAAACAATGTGGCCAAAGCCAAGTATGGTGGAGCATGTCTATATTCCCAGCACTCTGGAGGCTGAGGCAGGAGGATTGCTGTGAGTTTGAGGCCAGCCTGCACCATATAGTGAGTTCAAGGCCAGCCTGAACTACATCAGTGACACCCTATCTCAAAACAAAACAAACAACAAAAGCTAACCTTTCAGCCTTCCATCCATATAATTAAATCAAGTGAAGAAACCTCAGGAGTACCAAAGGACCAGAAAAAGAGAATACAGGCGGGCCAGGCATTTAGTTCAGTGGCATAAGCATCTGCCTGGCAAGTGCGAGGTCATGAGTTCAATCCCTGGTACCACAAAAGAGAGAGAAAGAGAGAGAAAGAGAGAGAGAAAGAGAGAGAGAGAAAGAGAGAGAGAGAAAGAGAGAGAAAGAGAGAAAGAGAAACAGAGAAAGAGAGAGAGAAAGAGAAAGAGAGAAAGAGAAACAGAAAGAGAGAGAAAGAGAAAGAAAGAGAGAGAGAGAAAGAGAGAGAGAGAGAATACAGGCTAAAGATGTTGTTCAATGGTAAAGCACATGCCTAGCATATCCTGGATTCAGTACCCAGCATTACAAGAACAAAACAAAAATATCTAAAAACAGGAAAAGTGAATATAAGAAAGAAGAACCAATAAAAACAAAACAAAAAAAACTACTACTTTTTGAATATTTACCAGGTTCCAATTCCTGAATCAAGCATTTTATAAATCTTGTCTTTCTTATTGTTTCTTTGGAGGGGAGAGACCAGGAATCAAACTCACAACCTCACATTTGCCAGGCAGGTGCTGTGCCACTGAGCTATGTCTCTGGCCCAGTAGTGTCTTTCTTAATCTTTACACCTCTGCAGGAGAGGCAATGCCATTCTCTTTTTTTTTTTTTTTGGCAAGTGAGGACATGCAGGCCTGAATAACCTGCTCCATTCATAACTGGGGAAGAAACTACAAACAAACCTAGAATCGGCCTCTTGAGTGCTGCTGACTATGGACAGTGCTCTCCGGAGATCTAACGGGTGAAGATGAAGCAACTCTTGCGGATTTTTTGAACGGGCCCAGGTGAGACCTTTGCGGTATGACAAACCTAGGAAACAGCATTCACTTAGGCAATGAAACTCAGAAAGGATGAATTCCCTTTACCCATTCCGCTCAAAGCAAAGTTCTGTGAATAGCAACATCCAGAAGCTTGCTGAGATGCAGGTTCTTGCCTGCTTCTTAGGGACAAGATAAGCACCTACACCTTATGCTCCAGAAGACTCATGCTCAGCATAATTTGAGAATGGCCAGTCTTTCTTCTACATTGGAAGGGCAGGAGCTATACACTATATGGTGATAAATAAAAAGTATGGAATCTGAGAAACTGCATTACAAAATTGTAATCTATATAGAGATTATATAATTTCTATAAAAATTTCTATTAGAAATTTGGAAGTCAATAGTTCATCCTAGCATTGTTCTGCCTATGAGAATTCTTGGAATGACATTTTAAACCCTTGCCTGCCACTATGTTTCCACTGTTTCTTGAATGTCTGCCCAAATCACCTAATGTTTTTCTCCCCTCAAAAGCTGGTGATTATATTTTATGGCACTTCAGGCAAAAACCTTACCAGTTTTTGCAAGGTGTTTAAAGAGGTCTGATAAAGCTCGCTGCTTCTGCATAAGAATGTGCTTGGCTTCTGACCGCTGCTTCTCCTTCTCTGCAGATGGCTCTACCTTTAGGCTCTGCAGCTCACTTACAGATGAAATCACTTCACCTGAGGAGAAGACATGAAAATCCCACAGGCTCATGAATGTGTTCATGTTACTCAATACTTAGGCCTTTGTAGCAATAAGGAACATGTATCACTTATCTCTGAATCTGGATGTTTAACACAGTCCCCAGCATCTGGCAAATGCTCAATACATGCTTGAACCAAACTGGTCAAGCTATATGGAAATAGAAACATAAAAGTACATAGGATTTCATGTCTCTTCATAATAACCAAAAAAGTGGTGTTTTCTTTTAAAATGTAGGACTTTTATAAGCAATCAAGCAAAAAAGCACTTATTGGATACAAACAATGTGCAATATTACATTAGGAATTTTAACCACCTGAGGGAAATTTCAGGTAAGTACTATATGTATTAAGTTCCTACCTTGTAGCTAATACTTAGTAAACTGTTCTTTTAATCTGCAAAACCTCAGCAGCACTTATAGTTCCATTTCATGGACTTCAAAGAAAGGTCAGAAGTCTAGTCATTTCTAAAGGCCATTTGCCTAGTAAGTGGCTAGCCTACCCAACTTCAAAACTCAAGTTTTCTCTAGTATCATGTTGCCTTTCTGAATATACATGTGAACTGCCAACTTTCCACTGGCAGTGATACAGCTATACTGTACCAACCCTAGTAAAATTATTATGTTGGAGTCCTAGCCCCCATACCTCAGAATGTGACCACATCCCAAGATTGGATTTTAAGAAGGTAATTAAGAATAAAGTGAGGGTAGTCCTAACTCAATGACTAGTGTCCTTGAGAGACTAGAACCCAGACTAGAACACACAGATGAAAGAGTAATCTGGGAAGACACAAGAGGAAAGTGGTCATCTTAAACCAAGGTGGGAGGCCTTAGAAGAAACCAGTTCTATCGGCATGGTGAACTTGGACTTTAGTTCCTTAAACTGTGCCACAATAAATTTCTGTTAAGCTACTGGGCCTGTTGTTCTGTGTTAAGACAGCCCTAGCAGACAAATACAAGCAATCACTAGGTAAGGACAAGTGCACCACATTTCTTTTGCTGACATTATAGGACAATTAATAGAATAATCCTATCCATTGCAAACAGCATGTCCCTGTCCAGAAGATGCACATGGATATGTACTCCACACATCACCATCCTTGGGCACAGGGATGTCACCTCAAGCAGTGCATCATGGACTATTATCCTACTTAAATTATAAAAATCAAGAGCTCCCTGACATTAATAATGGCCTCATTACAAGCAGGCCAGTCTCACTGTGACAGCAGTCACAGAAGGTGTGTGTGGATGGACAGGGATGAAGGAGGTGGTAAAAAGCTGTCCAGTGTATTAAGCTCTGGATCCTTCTGTTATACCACAAAACAGATCTTGGCTCTCATCTTTTCTCATTACCCCGAAGGACAGCCAGGGAAATGAAACTGTCACTCCTCTTCAAAGGGAAGAAAGCTAAAGGATAATAATTGTGAATATTCTTTCTATTCAAGGGGGACAGAGCAGAGAATAGTCTAGAAACTGAGAAATTCACCTCCATGCCCTTTACCATGCTACTGGCCAACAAGAACTGGTATTGGCAAGACTATTAAAGAAAATTTCCAGGTTGGGAGTGGTGGTATGCTACAGATAGGATCACTTGAGCTAACTCAAGACCAGCATAGGCAATGCAGCAAAATTATGTTTTGTTTTGTTTTGTTTTTTTAAAAAGATGGGCAGCCTCTTAGTAGTTTACACCAAGGAATATGATGAAAATGAAGACAGTCGGTATGTTCTTAGTGGGCTCCTGTGTTTGGGCTCCTCTGCTTTTTGGCCTGTGTCCTTATTCAAGTAACTGTTTTAACATTTTGCAAGATGTAAAACAGAACACGGGTACCACCTCAGAGTCCTCTTGGGCCAATGGGGAAAACAGAACAACTGCCACCCACCAGTGAACTGATCAAGGCCCTCTACTAGGTGAGGCAAAGGGCTCTCCTTCATGAATGAAAGACACATTTTCTTCATTCGTTTCATGAGCCTTGGCAAGCGACGCAGAAGCTCCCCTTCCATGAAGAGAGGAGCAGTGCTTGGACACTGCTCTGGAATTGTGGCCTATGAGACAGAGTAGAGGTTAGTTAAAGAATGACAGTAATAATTTTGGCCTGCATAGTGCTAATTTAAGTGCTACATACCCAAGACTCTAGTTCAGCATAAAATTATTACCATCTTAGAACTCATCCAACAAATGTAGTAGCACCAAAGTTAAGCTGGTATACTATGAATATTTTAAAAACTGCATTACTGCTTCAGATGGGATCACTGTAACAGAAGCCTCTCTCAAACTAAGGCTTTCTATGTCTATCACAGGAAGACTCTGGTTCTGACCTATAAACACAGCAGAATGAATAATAGAACTCCTGCCCTTGAGGAGCTCAAGCCACACTGCTTCTCAGACATACAGCAAGACAAAATTCATTATCTCCCCTCCAATTCTTCATTAACAGTTTGAATATTAACAATTCAGTTATTAGATGAAGGGAAGTGCTTTCATTATGTTGGGGTATATTTTCATTATTTTTCTTCCTGAAGAATCCCTGAGAATCCCTGTTACTGTCATTAGCAAATCAACATTTTAACCTAGAATGACAGAAGCTGTAAGCTGGTGAATGCAGCAGAAGAAATTTTTCAGTCATATGATATCTGTATAGTCATATTATGGCTATATATATGCCCAGTTTCTATGATATTTTTTAAACTAGTAAAATATTAAAATAGCTCAGTGACTTTTATTACTCAGTGAACCCCACAGTACAAAGTGAAGTAAGAAGCCAAAAATAATTACATTCCTGAAGAATACATCCTGATCCAAGGGTAAGAAGTATGAACAGCCATCCTATAACAGACCTCCTCACTCAAGAGTTCTGTTAAATTTTCAGGAATTCTGCAGGCCAATTCATAACTGTAGTGCAGAAAATTAGCCACAATGCAGAAATTGACAGCCCTAAGAACCAGCACACACTGCACACATTCACTCCGGAGCAGCAGCTTCCACATGTGGCAGCCCACAGGCAGCATCAATGGCACATTCTCACACTGCTGCTTCACAGGTTCCCTTATAAAACACAAGATCCCAACACAGCTGAAAACACATATACTATCCCCCAAGCTAGTACCTGCCCTGCGGGGGGCCAGGTTAACAAAGTCTCCCTCAGTGCCCTGTTCAGGCACTGAATGGGAGATGTCTGCTCACTCCTGGCTTCATCTGTTGGCCTGGGCAAAAAGTCAGGCTGTTCTTCCTCGTTACTCTCCACTAAGGATGACCGGCAAGGTTCACTCAGGACAGCTTCAAATTTCTTCATGAATTTAAAAAGGGTCCTGACCACAGATAGAAACAGAGATAAGAAGGGGAAACATGGGTTGAAAACTAAAAACACTTTTCAAAAATTATAATGCATACACATATAACTTAATAACCTGTATTTTTTGTATACAATGATCTTCAATATTCACAATCATTTTTTAAGGGAAAAATATGGCAAGTATTATCATCTCCTTTTCTAGAATACTGGAGCAAGGAATGGTGGGATTGCTTTGCTCAAGATAAACAATTATCTTGTAAATGGAAAAGAGACTAGAGATGGAAGAGGGGAGGAAGGGGAGGGCAAAGAACATGTAAAGAATTAAGGTGTGTTATGTACACATATTAACTCCCCACAATGAATGTAACCACAGTGCACTGCAAACAAGCACTAAAATTTTAAAAATTACAAAACAGAGCTCTCCAATCCAATACACATTTATGAGCTAATAAATAGATACTGTGTTAATTAAAAAAAAAAAAAGAGGGAGATAAACAGCTAGTGAGTGGCAGACCAGCCCTTCTAGACCACACAGCCTGCTTTGTTCCAAGACATACCCATTCTTCCCACAGACAGACTTTGCTCTGGGCAGCTGGGGTGGTACAGGAAAATTACATCAAAATAATCTAGTGAACTTGTGATTTGGTTTGTTGCTTTGTTTTTTGGAAACAAGGTCTTGCTATGTAGTTCAGGCTGGCTTTGAACTCACTATATAGCCCAGGGTGGCCTCAGACTCACAGCGATCCTCCCACCTCAGTGTCCTAAATGGAAAGATTACAGGTGTGCGCCACCACGCCAGGCCTCTAGCGAACTTCTGTAGGAGTTTTGAGGCATCTGTATAACATCAGCTATGATAACACCATAGCCTTGCAGTCCGCCACACAAAATTACAAGTTTTTGGCACACCCAGTTTTAAGAGATTAATTACCTATGTGTCTTTTCCACAGACTGTTTAATGGACCAGAAGCTGACATCATTCCACTTCGATATCTTAACAAAGTCCTGAAAGACAAATGAGCTCAAGAAGTGGCTTATAAAGCTGGTGTCACTCTGTTTCTTGACAGATCATGTTTGTCAAAGACCAGAGCCCATACCATCCACACATAGGTCTAAGTGTCAGGGAACAAGTGAGATAAGTCTAAAAGGGGAACCGTATGTTTGTCACAATGCAATCAAAAAAGAGCACTGTTATACTCAATAGGTCGTTTGATATACACTTTACTTAAAAACCACTGAGTCAAACCCAGGGTTCCTTATCCCAGGGCTGGTTTCATAGCACTGAAGTGTCAAAGAAGAGAAGGCTTTCCTTTCCTCACAGAAGCACTCAAACAACACGACACATCTCTGTGAGAGACGAAGCACCTGCGTAAGATCAGGGGAGCATAGATTCCTGTGGCGATCCTTCAAGGAACCTCTGGCAGTGGCTGCTTCACAGAGCCCTCACATACTCAGTTAGGTAGGCAGTGGTGCCAATACCACGCAATATCAATTTTGTCAAGCTACCTAGCAGCAGTAATGCTTGGCTCAACTCCCCTACTCTCTGCCTCTTTGTTAAATAGATAAAAGAACATTCTGATTTTGTTCTTTCAAGGGTGATCATGATAGCTGTTTATCTTACTTTAAGTTCTTTTTCTAGGGGGGAACGAAGTTCCATAATTTTGGCTTGGACCCGGTCAAAGAATTGCTTGTAATAATGGTACAAATTCCACAGAACACTGCAAAGTGAATCTGGAAGAAATGAAAAGGAAATAAAAATACCACACTTGCATTTGCTACCAGTGCCACCTATGGGCTTCATATTTCAGTGATGATCCTTCCTCATTAATCTTTATACCATGAGGTTATAGCATAGTTCACAAAGAGATTGAGGAGCCTATCTGAGCTTTATAGTTCCCACAAATGCAGGCTGTCAGTGCTATCCTGTTTCAGCTTTGAGCACATTTTTTTGTTGCAGATGATATACACAGGGATGTACACTGTGCATATCAAATAATATACAGTTTCTGATAAAATCACTAGTTCACCATCTTTCTCTGAATCTTACAAAATCAAAAACATTGCAACTATTCTACAAGATGGATTGTAGGAGGTTCATTTTAACTGCTCAATCACGTGTAGTGCAGTTAAGACTCACTTTGTAGTGACAGTTTTATCCCAAGTCTACTGTGGTCAAGGACAGTAACTGCTAATAGCAGTTTTATGTGCATATCCTTTATCCACATAGTGCTCTCACTAGATCACAGCCTAGATCAAGCACAGTCATGAACACAATCATGGCCTAGATCAAGCAGCAGCTTAGTAGGAAATAGACAATGTCTAGACAGAAAGATGTGTTGCCTTGACATGCCAGTTCCTAAGAACATCATTTGTCAGTTTATTTCTGCCAGAGTTCACTAGTCAGAGGTTCATTTATAATCAGCCTATACTTTGAATGCTTTTTCCTATATATCTAATGTGAATTATTTTAAAGATGATAGAAGTGTCTTTTTAAAAATCTGATGTGCAACAACATATCTATCTTATGTGAAAAATGCAAAGCATAGCTCACTGTTAAATTTCTCACCTTTTCCTTCAACTTGTGGCATTAGCAAAACATGACAATGGAAAACCAGTAACATCTGAAGTCGCACATGGAACTCTCCCAGAGAAGATCCTTCAATAAATGCTTGTAACGTGTTAACCAGCAACACCAGGGTCATCTGTTTGTCATCTTTAGAGATTCAAAAAGGAAAACATGTAAGAGTCTTCAGCCAACACTCCCTATCTCTAAATAGATTGAATAGTCTACTGTGGGATACACCAAGGTTTGGCCATTTAGGTAGAGACCACAATTAAAGTGAAGCTTTGAACCAAGGATCATGGTCTAACTGACAGTTGCATACAAGGTATGTACTAAATGCACTCACAGCAAATTATGAAACTGAATTATAAGGTACTTGCTATAAGTATGAAACACTTAACTCAAGCATGTTAACTACCTCATACCAAAAGGCAACCTTTATTTTGACTTAATCTTGTGCGCATAGAAAATAATACAACTTTATTATATGACTGGTCCTCAGGATTTGAGTAAATCATGTCAACCTGACTTCTTTTTCTCCCGTAAGCCTAAAGACACAACTTTCTTGGCTAAACTTTGAGAAATAGGAAGTCAAATGTACTTCCTCCCAGGTGAAAGCAGAATGAGAAGAAACACAGGAGCAGGTAAAGGCAACATTGCAGTACTCAAATGAGCAGACAGATCCTGCCAAACATTACCTTCATGATCCTCTGTTTGTTCCTGCATGTGCTTTTCAAGCATCTGATAGATGGAGAACCAGTGCTTGGTGGATTTCTCAGTGTGGCGTTTCATGGTATTGTCTAAACTCATGGACCAGCAGCTGAAACATGAAAGGAGCCATGGAGACACTTAGATAAACCCAATTTAAACAGCTGAAATCACAGAAGCTGAAGCTAAATGCTCACAAGTCTTATAAATACAGATGGAGAGATCACTCAGTTTGCTGCATCAAAACCAAAGGCACATACAGTCATTTTGATGTCCTGCTTTAAAATTCATGATGGGTAGTTAAACAACACATTCTCTAGCTGCTACACTGAACTCTGAAGAAATTCAAAATATCAAGAGTAAGTGTAGGAAGGGGACAGAAAGTCACTTACTTCAGCTCCAGTTTGCGCCACTGAATGATCATCTGACTGACCAAATTGAGATGTTTCCGCAGAGACAAAGCCTGACTTGCATTCTCCTCCCAATCCTAAAGAAACAAAGATAGAGTTTACTATGGTTGTATTAAACCCTTTATTTATTTCCTCCTCTAGTAACATCTTGGACTTTCCTCGAGAAGACTACTGGGGTCCTGAAGCACTTTTACAAGGAAATGTAAAGAGTTTACAACTATATCCAGCTTCAAGTTCTTTCTGGCCACATGGCACAACTCTAGCAGGGCCAACATTATAGGAAGGTTTTAAAAAAAACTGCTAGGTTTATAAATCAGAGTTTATAAACCTAGTTTATATTCCTGCAGTTAAAAGATCTGACCTTGAACAAAATCAGTGGTCATTTTCTCTCAAATTGGGAGGCACCAGCCACCTTAGGGGCTGTATAGGAACAGAGAAAGATAACATACACACGCATTCAGACAGAGTGATGGCCTGCTGGACAAGCTAGCACAGCAAATCCTTCAGTTCTGGTGGGTACCTGACCCAACTCTCAAAACTCAGTGAGGTAGCTCATACCTGACATGGGGCGGTATACACATGGAGTGAGCTCACTTACCCCTTGCCAGAAAAACCACACATGTGACCCTTCTTCAACACAAACTAACTTTCTGTTCTGCCAACAACAAAGGAGCTACGAAATAAATCTTCTGTCAAATTATTACAATCTTAAACAAGGAAATAAGAATCGCCTTACCTGTGCCTTTGCCAGAAGGATCTCTAAGCCATTCAGGAACTTTGAGATGGGACTGGAAAGTGGAAAACTACGAATTCTGTCCATTACAACCAGTAGCTATAGAAAAAAATATTTGGGCATCTCAGAAGAAATATCGATGATGCAAAGTCACAGAATACCAAAGAGAATCCTGGCAACAAGTTTTACTTTCTGTTTTAAAAAACTGCCAGGGTTATGGATCCAAAATAAACTTCATTAGCTGCATTACTCTGTAAATAAGACTGTCTAACAAGATAATTACTCATTCTCAGTATTAAGAGTTACTAAAGACTTGGCTGAAGACCAGAGCAATGTCTGAGTTGAAACTATCAATCTTAAATAAGCAAGATCTACTTCTAGTAGATAAGAAAATGCTTATATGCAGACAGAAACAGTATGTGGTGAGCAACTCTAAATAAAATTTTGAACTACATCTCTAGTCCTGAACTGTAGTCCTTTAAAGCTCTGTTTATATGCACAAATGTGGAAGTGAATGCTCTTGGAGCTACAAGTTCACATTCTCAGTGATTAGGTCCCAGTGGGTATTTCATTCCTTCATAAGTGGCTGCCCTACCTGTTCAAGAGCAGGGTGTTCCGGCCAATCCTGCAGCAACTGACTGACAGCCTCTGAGAAACCCTGAAGCACAGACTGACACTGTCGTGCTTCTGGCACATTGGGGTGCTGGTAGAAATCATAGGGCCCAGCAGGATTCACCATCAGGTCTGACGTTGCTTCCCCAGAGAGAGTATTGTGAGAGAGGGTGCAGGCCAAAAGTTGGCTGCCCAAGAGTTGGTCATTCAGCTCAACTCCTGTGAAGTTAACAAGATCATAGTAAAGTTAGGGTGACTTATCAACAGAATACAAAGATTTCAGAAACAATGAGCTAACTGGAACTAATGAGGCAGGTATCTGAAAGCTACTCTCCCCAAAAGTAAAAGCTGGCCTACAAAACTGTGGCCCCAATGGTACAACAGCATCCATAAGCTCTCTCAAATTTCTGGCATACATACTGTATAGGTAGGAAGTCAGATGTGGCCAGGTATAAACAATAAAGGACAGAGTTTTCAACTGATCCACCCAAATTGCCACTTTGTATAGCTGTTCTGGCTTAAGTAGAAAGAAACTTTAAAGCTGTCTTCCTACTTGCATAAGAAAATCACCAAGACACACAGGAAACTACATCACACCAACCTGCTACCAAATCAGATTGAAAGATTAATTTCCAAGTTCAGAGGTTGCTCCCAAGAATGTATGATTTTATTAGAAAAGTACAATGACTATGAAAGGGGAAGTGGAAATAATATTAAGGGAAAGGACCATGTAAACTAAGTCTATATCCTTTACCCTAATGACTCCCAATGATGAAAATCCATTTTATTACACCTTTTTAAATCACTTTTTAAAATTAATAAATGCCTTCAACTATGGAAACTATCAAAGAATTAAGTGAAAATGGGAGAATCATTATTTTAATTTTTCAGAAGTAGTGATTGCATCTATTCATTTTGATTTCCCATGAGTACACCAAAACTAAATGCTATACCCATCAGGGGGTAGAAATGTGTCACAAGAGATGACCCAGTCTGATAGCAAGACAGGAACAGGCTGAGGTAGTGCTTTGTCTCATGTGATGGCATAGTCTGCTGCTGGTACCACAGGGACCGAGCAAAGTTGAGGCACAACTGCTGGTGTATCAGCATCACAGCTTGCATTGAACTTTGGGAAAGGAGAGCTGGGTCTGTAGTTGCTTTGTCTTCTTGCCCATCTGAAGTTCTTTTCTCTTCTAGTACTGGTTCTACCAAAATATCTGCAAAGTCCTATAAATAAAATTAAACTTTTAAAATTTAGAACCTGGTTGTAGGCATCCTAAAATGAAACACAGAAAAGAAGCATGAATCGTAAGAAAATGACATATGCATTGAGATATGTTAAAGACTACAGAGTCATTCAGAAGTAATGTATATGGCATTGGAGGACATAATTCCCAAGTAAATCTTGACAACACTATCCTACCTTTTCATGCAGTGGAAACTGTTTTCTGAATTCTCGTTCTTCCTCCTCCTCCTCCTCACTTAACTCTGTCCTGGAGCTCCTGCTCTTATATCTGTACAGGCTGTTTTCCTGCTCCACCTTCTCTTGAGCTATGCGTTCCTGTTCATCCCACTCATTGATCATCTCCTGGGAAGTCATACATGCAGAAGGCACACAAAGTAAACACAGGCAAGATTTGTACTTGGTTCCTCAGGACAATGAAAGTACCATAAATCCAAAACACATAACTAATATCCAAAAACTTAATTATTACATAAGAGTAAACGGGCTATGTTTTCCTTCTGTGTATCTTCAGCAACCAGTTTTTTAAGATACCCTACACCTTGGTAAACTCTGGCTAGTGTGAGATAAATGGGAATGTCCTGCCTGGAGCTAGTGGCACTTCATGCCGAGGATAAGCTTAGGATTAGCAGTATTGGGAATGCAAATGAGACTGCACTTGGCAGGTATCTCCAGGAGCTGGCCCAAAACTCAGGAAACTTTTGGTGAGTAATTCAAAAGTATCACCAAGGCAATAGTAGACTATACTTTAGTATATGTGCTATGAGGCAGGCACTTATGCTGCTAAGCCATATCGCTGGGCCCAGTATATTTGCTGCTGAAGCAAGCACTAGACTATGCTTTACCATAGACACATCCTGAATTCTCTATTACCTCTATGACACTTGGACCCTGAATTGGCAAAAAATATAAACTGAAGAAACCAGTAAAATTATGTGAAGGGTTGAGGAAGTCTGAGCATCTACCATCAAACAAAGTAATATGTACTGAAAACCTGAGTGTTTCATCTTTGCCCTAGCAATTCTGTCTGACCTCCAGTTTGTGCCCGAAAACACCTATAAGATTGCTTATTTTGCCATTGTGTTTTTTCAAAATAGTAATAAAAATTATGCATAAAGATAACTTTGATAGGAATTAATTAAATGAATTATGGCATACATACAGGGTAGAAAATTAGACACACTACATACGTAAGAAGTACATAGAGTAAGGAGGGATAATGACTAAGTCCTGTTAAGTTTTATAAAATAGAATGAACTTTCCAGTGCTTTGATGTACATTTTATAAAGTCCTTCCATTTTAAGGACAGACATCAGGAGTAAGCCATGAACCTTAACCAGAATAACTGCTTTATCAGATAAATACTAACTCTGCTAAGATCTATGTTTGTAAGAACCTGCTGATACTAAAAAGAAAAAAAAAAAACCTGTAAACTCCTAGGACACAGTATCTAAAAACAATTTATAGTGTCACAGATATGCATCTACAGGAGTATATGCACTGTATGCATACACACACATGCAAGCTTAGAATAGGATATGCTGGTATATTCACAGGGATAAATTATAGGATTATTTTAAAATTTTGCTTATAGTTATTCTGTTAACTGCCTACAGTGACAACACATTTTTCTCAAAGGAAAATCTAAGTTACTTTCTTAATATTGATGAAAGCTAACAGACATGATTATATAGCAAAATCACTGTCAACAAAGTTGAAAGATAACCAGAGAAGCAGGAAAACACGTATGCAATGCACTTCACAAGTGTGACATTTAATGTGCGTGTCAACTTTGACTGGCTTTGGGATCTGCCCTGGGGAACTGGTAAAGCACACTTCTGGGTGTATCTGAATGGGTCACACAGGTGTAACTTTGAAATATTATGTCCTTGTCCTTTCCTCTCTGGCACTGTTCCCCTGCTCTGCTTCTTGGGTGCCATGATCTGGGCGATCTGCTCCACCAAATCCTTCTGCCATAATTTCTGCCTTGCAGGCAGCCCACCATGAAATGAATCTCCTGAAACTGTAAACCAAATTATACCCCTTCTCCTTTAAGCTTTAGGTGTCAGGTACTATGCTCCAGTGACAGAAAAACTTAATAAAGAAAATTTGTGTCAGAGAAACAGGGTCAAAGCTGTAACTATATCAGATCATGTGGTGCAAAAGCCTTTGAAAATAGGTTGGTGGAGGGGAGCTTAAAAAGACTCGGAAAGCAAGCTTGAGACAACCTAGAATGCTGCAACCAGATCACGGACAGTGATTATGGTCAGAGCTCAGAAGTCCAGAATACTAACAGGAACAGAATATGAGCAGTAAAGGCCCATCTCAGAAAGTTTTGGCTGGGAACAAAAACACCAACGGAAGTTCCACAGGTCCTATGTGTTACACTCTGGCATAAAACTTGTCTACATATTGTCCATGTGCTGAGATGTTGCAGGAAACAGAGATTAAGGTTGTTCAACTAACTGATCTGGTAAATAAATTTTAAAGCAGCTCAACATTCAGGCTGTAGCACATATACTGCTGGTTGGTTTTAGCCAGATTTACAGTGAGGATCAAAGGTAAAGAGCAGATCAAAAAATCTGAAAAAGTTAAAAATTTAGCCCCAAAAAAACCATGTGTAAATGTAGAGCCAAAGGAAGTGTGGTTGCAAAAGAGAACAGCACCATTCAAAAGTTCTTTGTTGAAGGACTAGCACCAAGGTGGCAGATTTTTAAGTAACAGACAAAGAGTCTCTCTCATTGATACCCTCCAGATACCAGAATGTAGCAACAAGAGCAACATGAGACAGTAGGAAAAGGGTCCCCTGGACCCAGGAAAAATCTGAGGCATGAACTGAAGCCCATGGAGAGTCTGAAAAGAGAAACTTCAGTGAAGGAGGAAGAGATACCCAGTGGTGCCTTCTCCCTGAGACAGGACTCACTGTGCGAGGGGAGTGGTTCAAACTTGCAGACACGGTGACCCCAGAGGCCTCCAAAGAGAGATTCGGCATTGGAAGAGAGCAGTGGACATAAAGCACTAGCTGGTAGGAAGTGCTGAGGGCTTGGTCCTCCTATGAGAGAGAGCAGTTGGTCCAGAGTCATCTTACAGAGGGGCTGACTGAGCTCGGAACTCAGAGCTGCTGCTAGCTCCATCTAGTGGCTACCAGCTGGGTTTAGGCTTGTACAAGGTACATGGATGCCTGCGGGCCCAACAAGTCTGGTCTCTGTCAGCAGGTGCAGGCTTACTGAGATTATTATTTCTCTCTCTTTCTCTGATATGTTTTTTGCTGTTGTGGTAGTGGTTTTGTCTTTATTTTTGTGCTATGGTTACTACATTGTGTCAAATTGAGAAGTTTAAGCAACTCAGCAAGGAGCCAAGGTCCTTACTTTGCAAACAGTTACCTCATCCTGTTCAAGAGGAGGGCAAGGAAATTTTGTGAGTGCTACACCTGCACTGGTGAGAAAGTGTACCATATGATGGAGGAAAGGAGGCTTGCTCTTCCCCTTCTTTTTTGCTTCTGGTGCTTTGCTGTCTTTTGCTGCCAACCTGCTTTGGAGTCAACTGATTATGGACTGAAACCACCACAGACTGTGAGCTAAATTAACCTTTCCTTCCTTAATTTTAAGTGTCAGATATTTTGTCTCAACAACTTTTTCTTTTTTTCCTCACTTTCTCTCATTTTTTGTTGTTGTGATTTTGTTTTTATTTTCTCCTTCATTATTTGATCTTATTTTAATATGAGTGCAAACTTTTGTGTTCGTGGTTCTGCTTTGTTCTTTCTCTTCCTTTTCTCTTTCTCTATTCTGTACCAGTTTCCCAAAGTTAGTGTGATCTTCCTTTTTCTTCTAACCTTACTTCCAACCTTTTCCTCTTCTTCTACTTCTCTGTTTTCTCCTTGACTCACTTTAAATTTTAACTCTTGAGGACAAAACTGACATATTAAGGACCTGGACACTGCATATAATTTTCTGGTTTGTTTTGGATTGTTGTATAACCACAAATCTAGTTCATACGGTTAAAAGTGGCAAAGTAATGGTTAGTTCAGTTTGTCATTTTCAAGGCTGTGTTTGATACTAATGGTACCACTATAGGTGACATCACTGTTCAAAAAAACTGTCCTTCCTGGTATCCCATGAGAGACTGACAAAGGGTCACAGAAAATACCCTGGCACAGTGTCAAAGAACCAAGGACTGGGTCAAACAAGCAGTAATTTCTCATCTTCAACAAACCAAGGTGCTGGGATCTTCCAGGAGACTCAAAACTCAAAATCCAGCTACACCTGGAAGATACCTCAAAGAGACAGTCATTGCTTAAGGGTTCTAAATAATAGTAATAAAGCACCCATGATAGGCAATTTATAAGCATCACTCAAGGTATTAATACTAAAAAAAGAAAAGAAAATGAAAAGACATTTAAGATGCAAACCCTAATATCCAGTTTACCAAAGGCAAACGCAGGGGACAATGAGGTAGAACAATCAGAAAGACCCCCACCTGGGCTCTCTGAAGTGGTAACAATAAAGCAATTGAATGAGGCTTTGGGGAAAAAAATCAATTCAGAAATAATTTCTTAAACAACTGCAGACATGGTGTCCAAAATGAGGACCGTGCTTAGTGACTGCAAAGCAGATACAGACAGAATAAACATATATATATGAGCTTAAGAAAAAATTACAGAAGCCATGAATGCTCAGTATAGTAAAGAAATGGAATGTGTAAGGCAGATTCAAGCAGATATCCAGAATAAAAATTCCACTGAAAGTATTCGCAGATTAAACCAACATGAGGATAAGATCTCAGATATAAAAGACAGGCTTACAGTTAGCAATCATCAAGAGTTGTTAAAAATAGGAAGTGAGAAATCAATCCAGGACCAGCTAAATGAGACAAAGAAGAGTAACATTAACTGGAGTCAATGAAAAAGCAGGAAACAGCACAAATGACATTTTAAAAAGTGTTTACAGGATGATATGGAAAAAACTTTCCTGGTAGAGAAAAAGAATTTGACATGCAGGTAAGTGAGACACACAAAACTCCACATATCCACAATCAAAGAAAAGCTACAGCCAGGCATATTATAGTCAAGATTCCAGAAATTCAACACAAGAGTAGACTCTTAAAAGTTGTTAGGGAAAAGAAACAAATCACTTATAAAGGAAAGCCCATCAGAATCACAGATGACTTCTCAGCACAAACTCTCAAGTCAAAGAGTTTGGAGTAAAGTAATTCAAGTTCTAAAGGAAAACAACCTTCAACTTAGATTTACTTACCCCACAAAACTATCAAACTGATGGAGAAGCAAGATACTTCATTACAAAGAACATCTGAGGAAATCTATGAATGTCGAATAAGCACTATAAAAAAATTTTTTTTTCCTTTTGGTACTGGGACTCAAACTCATGACCTCATGCTTGCCAGGCAGGAACTATGCCACCCCCAGACCAAAGAACCCCTCAATTTTTTTTTGTACTGGAAATTGAACTCAGGACCATGCACTTGCCAGCCAGGTGCCTGTACTGTTGAGCTATATCCCTGGCCCATCTAAAATGTTTTGAAGGACATTCTAGAAAGAGATAACAAGGACTACAACTCCACGAACTCCAACAGAAAGAACTGACCAGGAAAGAAATGAAAAATCAAATTAGTATTAATATAATTGTATTGGGGGATCTCAATATCCCATTGTCACAAAAAGACAGATCATCTAGACAAAAAAAAATCAGCAATGAATTATTAGAACTGAATCAAAGTTTTGAACAAATGGACTTAGGTATCTACATAGTGTTCCATTCCACAACATTAGAATATACATTCTTCTCAACTGCATGCAGGATGCTCTCCAAAACAGACCACATACTAGCTCACAGTATGTGCTTAAGTAATGCAAGGAACTGAAATTATCCCATGCATATAATCAGACCACAGTGCAATAAAACTGGAAAGCAATGGCAAAAGAAATCACAAGAACTTCATAAATACACAGAATAGCACCCTGCTGAAAAATCAGTGGGTCACAGATGAAAGTAAAAGAGAAATTAGACAATTTTTACAATTGAATAATGACAATTCAACACATCAAAACTTATGGAACACAACAAAAGCAGTCCTAAGAGGTACATTTATAGCTAAATATTCATATGAGTGAAACAGAGGAAGTACAAATAAACAACTCAGTGGAAACCTCAAACTTCTACAAAAAAGAAGAGTATGCTGATCCAAAAGCTAATATGAGGGAGGTAATTATAAACATTAGAGCAGAAATTTAACACACTGAATACTAAAAAAAAAAAAAAAACAAAGAATAAAAGAATTGAACACTTGATTCTTTGAAAGACTGAATAAAATCAAAAATGCTTAGCAACCCTATCAAGAAAAGGAAAGACTCTGGGCCAAGGATATAGCTCAGTGGCAAAGCACCTGCCTGGCAACCACAAGGTTGTGAGTTTGATTCCCAGTACCAAACAAACAAACAAACAAATGAAACACTCAAATCCACACAGTTGATAATGAAAAGGGTAAAATCACAATAGACGCTACAGAAATCTAGAACATCATCTATACCTACACTTTGAAAACTTGTATTCTAATAAGATGGAAAATACAGAAGAAATGGACAGATTCCTAGATACATATAAACTATCAACCTTGAATGAAGAAGATATAAAAATCCTAAATAAACCAATATCAATCAATGGAATCAAAGATCTAATTAAAACCTTTCAACAGGAGCAGAAGACAAGATGGCCGATCAGTGAGCAACAAAATACAAAGCCTCCCAGGAGAAACAATTTATATGCCAGAATAAAACACCCTGGAGAGACCCAGACAGAGGGAGACAGATCCTCTTGACACAGGAAGAAATTAAAACGTAAAAAAGCTCATCAAATATTTCAGGACTACAACTGAAACAGCTAAGAATTAAAGGACACAGCACTTTTGCGGTGACTCGCCAAGTCTGCGCCAGCTTGAATCCGCGCGTCCGGCAGAGCCGCCCAAACTCGTTCCTGCCGCCATTCACAGGACGCACAGCAGCGCTGAAGTCAGGGGTTGGTGGGCCCAATGCAGAGTGGAGCCAGCGAAGGGACCTTCATTAATCCACAGTCAGTGCTGGGAATGAGACCCCACCCACCCACAGGAAGGGCGTGACCAAATGGGCGACATGTTGGAATCGGGCAGGAGGACCCTGAACTGGGAGCAACAGTGACTTCAGTTGATTGTTCCCTCCCAAGAGCAGATTAGTGGGATTTGCTTAGACTGGGCTACACCCCTGGCTGGGACCCAATGAGCCACCCCAAATCGATTCCCTGTGCCTAGCAAGTACTAACTTGGTGAAGGCAGCTGAAGTTTGGTTGGCCCATCGGGGAGGGGCAGGCATATGCAGTCACTGCTTACACCTCAGTGACAAGAGCAGTCAGGAGAGGGAGGAGGTCCCTCACCAGCGTGCTTCAGACGAAATGTGGCCAACAGGGAAGGGGGCTGGGACCTGCACTGTAACCTGTGTGGAGGAAGCCAGGGCCATGACAGGAGAGAGAGGCAGGAGGAGGCCCTCAGCCCAGAACCCTGAGAGCCCTGATCCAGGAGAAAGAAAAACAAGGGCTGAAAACATGACAAGACAGAGAAAGAGCAAAAGGTCCCCAACTGCGGGACCAGGGAAAGTGAGTTCAACAGAGGTAAATGCAGAGGAGGTTGAGAGCAGCAAACCTGTAATGTCAGAGACAGCCTCATCGGAAATAAAGAAATACATCCGTGACCTCATCATCGAATTAAATCTGAAATTCTAACTCAGGTGAAGCAAGATATAAGAAGATTAATAAAAGAAGTCCTGGGTAATCCTCAAGTAGACACAAATGAAAGAAGAGAGGAACCCAGAGAAAGGAGAGAAGCCTTTGATGAAGAACATAAACAAAACCTAGAATATATGAAACAGATCCAAAGAGAATATCAGGAAATTAAAAACTCCATTAAAAGCTGGCAAAACCTTTTAACAGAAACTAAAGACAAACTTTCAAAACTTGAAGATAGATTAGCAAAGTATGATCGTGAAAGGAAGGATCTCTTAAAAATAATGAGGAACCAGGAAGCAATGATACAAAGGCTAGAAGATGACAAGAGGATTTATAACCTAAGAATAAAATATGTGAATGAAGATGCAGCAACAAATACAAATGAAATAAAAAGTCTATTCACAGAAATAATTAAGGAAAACTTTCCAAACATAGGTAACGGAAGTGTAAGTTCAGATAAATGAGGCATATAGAACTCCAGCCAGCTACAACCAAAACAGATCTACACCCAGACATATAATAATCAGGATCCCAGAAATCCATCACAAGAACAGAATATTAAAAGCAGTCAGAGAAAAGAAAGAGATTACCTATAAAGGAAAACTCATCAAAATCACAGCAGACTTCTCAATGCAAACCATCAAATCAAGAAGAGCTTGGAGTGAAATATTCCAAGCCCTGAAAGAAAATAACCTCCAACCCAGAATGATGTACCCTGCAAAACTGTCTCTCAAAATGAATGGAGAGACAAGATATTTCCACGACAAAGAGAAACTGGGGGAGTTTGTGACCACCAATCCAACCCTGCAAAGAATACTGAAGGACATTCTAGAGAGAGAGAAGAAAACCACCAGGGTTCCAGGAATAATGGCAGAAAGGCCTCAAAGAAAGGGGCAGACAGTGGAATGAAGGAGAAAAGTAAACAAATAACAACAGAAAAATAGCATGACAGAGATAAGACAGCGAAAATTGGTTATATCACTGTTTTATCTTGACTGATTTTATTTGAATCAGGTATGCTTGAGAGTGTCGAGTCTGAGAGTAGGGGCAACTACTCTGAAGATGACAGGATTCAATAGGATACCCATTCTGGTTTGATTGTTAACTGCCTTTGAAGTCCTATAATGTCTCCAATGTTTAGATTTTATTAATAGTATAAAGCAATGCTAAGTTTATAGTATATTTGACGATATAGACAATTTTATTGAAAATAACTAGAGACATCATAGTGACTACCGTAGATCACCTAGTGTTGTGTTTTTGTATGTTCTTTTCATTTCGTGTTTCTCTAGGAATTTGTATTGCTGACTTGTTTTGATTTGTTTCTCCTTCTAATACAGAAAGGTTAGGTGTATGTGTAGAGACTTAAACATGCGTAGAACTTCTAAGTAGTTTATGAGAATGGATTATAGTTATTGTAAAGGAAAAAAAAAAGGAAAAGAGAGAGTATTCTAAAAGATATAACTGCATGTATGTTTGAGTGTTTGAAATTAATAACCATGTTGCTAAAGTTTTAGTTGGATGGATGAGCAAAACTGACTGCAGTCTCACTGTTTGGATGCCCACTTTATGCACTTTACTTTTGTAACGTAAACAACTGCATCTAAGAGGAAAATATGTAATTATCAACTAGTGATTTTTTACTGGTTACTATTTTTTGGGGTTGTTTTGTTTTGTTTTTGAGATTTTGTATTGTTTCTACCCTCTTTCTGCTTCAAAATTTTTTCTTTAAATAAAAAAATTTTTTAAAAAATCAAGAGGAAGAAAAGAAAGTGCTCTAAAAGAGTTAACTATGTATACTTAAGTGTGTAGGATTGATAACCATGTTACCAAGTTTTTGTTGGATCGGTGAACAGAACTGTTTGCAGCCTCACTGTTTGAATGCCCACTTTGTATGCTTTAATTTTGTAACTTGAATAACTATATCCAAGAAGACAATATGTAATGTATCAAATAGTGATTTCTTACTGTTTGTTTTTTTTTTTTTTAATTTTGTATTGTTACCCTTTTTTCTGTTTTGCTTCCCTCCCTCTTTAAATAAAATTAAAAAAAAAAAAGAAAGAAAGAAAGAAATTGAATGGGAAGCAATACTCCCAAACTCATTCCTGGAAGCAAGCATTACCCTGATACCAAACCAGAGAACTAAAAAAGAGAACTACAGGCCAGTCTCCCTAAAGAACACACATTGCAAAAATCTGTCAAACAGAATGCAGCAAATCATCAAGAAGATTATACACAATGACCAAGTAAGATTCATTGCAGGGATGCAGGGATGATTCAATGTACCTAAGTCAATAATTGTAATACACCATATTAACAGAACTATGGACAAAAATCATATGAACATCTCAATAGATGCAGAAAAAGTTTTTGACAAAGTCCAGAACCCAATGGTGATTAAAAAAAAAAAAAATTACAGAAAATTGGAATAGATGGTCTTCATCTCAATCTTATAAAAGCCATGTATCACAAACCAACAGTCAACATCATTCTAAATGGACAAAAATCAAAAGCTTTCTCTTTAAAATTAGAAACAAGATAAGGATGTCTATTGTGCCTACTCTTACTCAACAGTCCTGGAAATTTTACCCACAGTTACTAGACAAGAGAAAGAAATTTTACACACAGTTACTAGACAAAAGAAATAATGACAGGAAAGGGAGAAGTTAAAATACTGTTTTTTGCAGATGACAAGATATTCCACATAGAAGACCCCCCAAACTCCAAGATTTAATAAGCAAATTCAGTAGTGCAGCTGGACACGAAGTCAACACTCAAAAATCAATAGCATTCCTCTACACAAATAAAAAAAACTCGGAGAGAGAAATTAAGGAAACAATATCTTTCATAATAGCATCCAAAAAAATGAAATACCTAGGAATCAATCTAATGCAGAACGCAAAAGACCTCTACCCTGAAAACTACAGTACCTTGAAAAGAGGATATTAGAAAATAGAAAGACATCCCTTGCTCTTGGGTAGGAAGGACCAATGTAGTGAAAATGGCCATACTTCTAAAAATACAGACTTAACACAATTGTGATCAAGATTCTAACCTCACAGAATTAGAGAAAACAATCCTAAAATTCATCTGGAACCAGAAGAGACCTAGAATAACAAAGACAATCCTGGACAACAAAGGCAAGACAAAGCATCACAATTCCTGACTTGAAATTATTCTATAAAGCTACTGGGATAAAAACAGCATGGTAGCTAGGCATGGTGGCTCACTACTGTAATCCCAGCACTTGGGAAGCTGAGGCAGGTGGATCACTACAGGTTTGAGACCAGTCTGGGCTACAAAGTGACCCCAAGACCAGCCTGAACCGCATAGCGAGACCCTGTCTTAAAAGACCAAAAAACAAACAAAAAAACACCAAAATACAAAAAAAAAACAAAAAATAAAAAAAACCAGCATGGTACTGGGGGCAGGGGAAGCACCCAGACCCAAAGGGGGGGGGGGGGAAAAAAGCACAAAACAAAACCAAAAAAAACCCAGACCCAAAGATCAATGGACAGATTAGAAAGAAGCATAAACAACTCTAGACACACTAAGTCACCTTATCTTTGACAAAGGAATCAAATGTATTCACCAGAAGAAAGACAGCCTCATTAATAAATAGTGCTGGAAAAACTGGCCCTGCACATGATGATTAAAAATGGACCCGTATATTTCATTATGCACTAAACTAAATTCAAAATGACTCAGAGATCTAAGTATTAAAACAGAAACATTAGAGTTACTGGGAGATACAATAGATAAACCTCTAAAAAACACTGGTGTAGTCAAAGACTTTATGAATAAAACCCTATCACATAGGAACTACCAGAAAAGAACCAACAACTGGGATCTCATCCTACTGAAAAGCTTTTGCACAGCAAGCAAAACCACCAATAGAGTGAAAAGACAATCCACAAGGTGGGGAAAAATATTTGCCAGTTATTTTTCAGACAAAGGATTACTATTGAGAACATACAAAGAACACAAAAAACTCAAGACACTCCACATTTAAAGACCCAATCCAAAAAATGGGCATCTGAATGAATACACTTTTCTCGGATCAAGAAATTCAAACAGCAAATAAATATATGAATAAACTTTCAACATCACCAGTCATTCAAGAGATACAACTTAAAACAACACTGAGATTGCATCTCACCCCAGAAAGAATGGCTACTGTCAAGAAATCAACCAGTATCAAATGCTGCCGGGGCTGTAGGGGAAAAGAAAGCCTCCTTCACTGTTGGTGGTAGTGTAGACTGGTGCAATCATTCTGGAAACGAGTGTGGAGATTCCTCAAAAAACAAAGATTGGTGATCCCTTTTGACCTAGTAATTACCCTCCTGGGTATCTTCCCACAAGAATGAAAAACATCATACCACAGTGATATGTGTGCACTCATGTTTATAGCAACACAATTTGTAATAGCTAACTCTTGGAAACAAACCAAATGCACATTAACTGAGGAATGGATAAAAAAATGTGGTCTTCTTTTACAGGAGTACTACTCAGCCATAAGGAAAATCAACCAGATATAAAAGTGTAAACATCATATTGTCACCCCAGTGTGAGAAGCTGAAAGAGTAAGATCCAAAATGTACAATACTTCTCTTAGTTTATTGAAAAGAAAGGTCCACACTAATATTGTTTGAACGATTAAATGCCAGTTTCTTGTACTGAGTAATTTAAAGATAACAATACACAATGAATGAACCATTGTTATCCCTTTATCTTGTTTTGAAATTGTTTTATTTTTGTCTTTTAAAAAATTTCTATGTACATGGACAACAAGATGACTGGAAGGCATCTCAAGACCCAGAAAAATCCTCTGCTCCATAGCAGGCTTGTGATGTTAAACTATAAAACTTTCGATTTGAAAGAGAGCCCTGGGCCCCCTGCTTCAGAAGGGCCATCTAAGGAATTGGTTCCCCAGGATTCATTTCACTGGGGTCAGCTATTCAGGCACTCAGAAGCTGCTGGGACCTTGTTCAAGGGAGGCCAGGCAAGAAGCCCCTAAGTGGATAATGGGTGATGTTGTGGGAATGAAGCCTAAGGTGCAATGGAGACCCAAAGTCAGAGAAGCCAGGAAGATGCAAGATCTGTCAAGAAGAGCTGCAGCCTTCAGTGGAGCCAGCCCAAGAGACAGGTCATATCAGTGGCAATTAGCAAGGCTATAGAGCTGGGGTGGCCCAAGCCCTCTGGAAGCCACACCTCACTGTGGCTTGATGTCTGACATGGAACTACATGACTTAATGTTTACCCCAGATTTCAGTCTTGCTTTGGTCTTACTATTCTTTTCCGTTCCCCCTATACCTCCCTTTGGAATGGGGACGTTTACTCTGTGCCACTGTACTTTGGGATTATGTAACTTGCTATAGATTTTTTTATAGACCTTCATAGCTAAAAGATTGCCTTAAACTCAGCTTGACTTTTAATAAATGCAGGAACAGTCGACACTTTGGGTAAGGGCCAGTAACCTTCCCAGTTGTACGCAGAATAGATGAATTATGAACTTGCTATTATCTTTACTCAGAATTTAGGTATAATTTAAGATGCTGCATTGGGTGTGAAATTAACAAGATACAGGATGTGGCAGTTAGTACTGAGTGTCAATCTCACTGGTTTTGGGATCTGCCTAGGGGATTGGCAGGACACATTTATGTATATGTCTAGGTGGGCCACAAAGGAGTGGCCTTTGAGCATGTGCCTTGTCCTTCATCCCTTTCTCTGTGGCACAACTGCCCTGCTCTGATACCTGTCTGCCATAAACTGAGCAGTTTTGCTCCACTAAGCCCTTCTACCATGATGTTTATAATTCCTGACTACAGGCTAACTCTCCTGAGCCAAATAAAATCTCTCCTCCTTTAAGTTGTAGATGATAGGTGCTGACTCCTTGCAGCAGAAAACCTGGTAAGGCTAGCATCACTTTTTTTTTTTTTTAATCTCTTAAGACCTGAAAGGCAAAGTCCCTCAATCTTGGTAATTAAATGGAAAAAAGAAAGGAACAGACAAGAATGTTCATTTCCTAAACACTGTTTCCAGACCTATTGTTCTGCAGGCCACCCTGCTGTGCACCCAGAGATGTGCTTACCTGGCACACGTGTCTGAAGAGCAGCAGGGCCCTCTGGTCCATCTCGCCCTTGCACAGCATGTGGGAGTGCAGGTAGAGGAGTGCATTCATGAGCAACTGTTCTCTAGTGGGGCAGGGTTGCTGGCCCTTTCCTTCTGGCTCATTTCCTCCCAAACGTTTGATGACCAGCTTCCCAAGGCCTCGAAGAACCTCCTCTGACTTTACTGAACACAAAGCATCCGCATGTGCATAGTAGGTAGGGAAGGTGGGACCCACTGATGGAAAAGCCAACAAAGCTGTGGCCAGGGACTCCAGTCTATCTGTACAAATCACACTGCCATAAAGTGAGGTCTGGACTTCGGATGCTACAAGTCTCATACCATGCTGTAACTGCAAGATGGATGCTTGCAGTGGAGTCACAATGTCTGGATATAAGGCATACTCTTCTCCCAATCGCTGTCTGAACTGGTGCTGAGACTGCTGCCATGAAGCCTCTTCTTTTAGAAGATTCTGGGTCACTTGGGCAGATCCCATCCCATCTGTAAGGAGGGCCTGCAGGAGCCTTGTGAGCAAATCCTGAACACTGTCAACCTTGGCAATGCTGCTAACATAGTGGAGGATTTCCTGTAGCAGAGATTCATAGGCTGGCAGCTGGGGTCTGAAAGCCTGTTTCTTCAATAGCCTATGGACTGAATTTTCTAGCTGGTCAATCCTTTGCTGCAGTAACCTAAAGGCAAATTAACAAAACATGCAAATTCTGTCAGAAGAGCAATAAATTTGGATTGGTCCCTCAGCTGGGAAGAGAATAAACATATCATATGTGGCAGAGTGACATAAGGATAATATTGACAATTATAATGAATATGGAGATAATAACTGCAAAACATTTATCTCATGCCACGCTTTGCTAGCACTTTAAATTTTTATCTCACTAAGCTTCACCATAACTCACTGAAGAAGTTACCATACTTGTTCTCTTTTTGCTGATATGGACACTGAAGCTTAATGTTACTAAGTGATGTATCCTACACCTACATATAGTAGGATAACAAAATCACCTAACAAAATCAGGAAAAGGACTGGAACTTAGAACCTATTACACTACACCATATTTTCTAAGGCAGTGGACCCAACAGCCAAGAGTAGCATAAAATAAAATGCACACCATCACACCCAGCTGCTGCTTCTACTTTGATCCCATGTGAATTTATATGTTGAGTATCTTTTCCTTTCTTTTAAAATATATCATTTTCCTGACTATAACAAAGGATTTGGGATAAAATCGCTTAAGTAGTTAGATATATACATCATCATCTAACACTATAATTACATTAAAAAGGTCAACCCTACAATGTCTTTTTTAAAAGTAGAATTAATCTCAAATAATAATCACTTTACTGCCTTACCTGACATGAGGATGGGAGGAACTGACAATTACTTCATCTTCCAGATCTCTTCCAGTCTGTAGCTGGCATGACAAGTTCCGGGTCTTTTGCTCACACTGCAGCTGGTGTAGCTAATGGAAACGTAAAAAAATGGTCTGCTGTGTTCCATGCACATGAGTACAATACCTTGATGTCCCAAAATGGATACTGGAACATGACAGAAGTAATCAGGGTTCCTGAGTGACTCAAAGACAGGTGGTTCTGATCTATTGATATGGACCATTCATCACAAAACTGTTACAGCAGCAAATTTCTGAGTCTCTGAATAGCAACTTAGCCTTCACCCTAATATAATTTTCCTTACTCAAAACATAGTAGTAGCATATAACTATCTTAATGTGGTTAATGTCTGAACTTGGATTAGAAGTTCAAATACCAATTAGATACCCCTTTTTTTGAGACAGGCTCTTGCTATGTAGTTTAGGCTGGCCTTGAACACTCTATACCCCAGGCTGGTCTCAAACTCTTGGCAATCATCCCATCTCAATCTCCCAAGTGCTGGGATTACAGGCATGTGCCACCATGCCTAGCAGGATACCACATCTACTTTATTCCTCAGTTTTAGACAATAAAAACCGAAATTTCAGAATCACAGGGTGTAAGGATTACTCTCTAAAACACTAATCCAGTATCAAAAACCTAGTTCAGGTAGAAACAGTCTGGACAGTAAGGATACCAGCATTTGACAGAGCCTCTGGTATTCTACCTCCCTGCCCTCTGCTCATCACTCCTATTGGCAGATACATCAGAAACTTAAGAAGGGCCGCTCTGTAGTCTGAACCTAGTCTAAAGAACTCTCAAAGAGGGAAACAGCATTTAAAATAGGCAGCTTATACAAAATAACTCTTTCATGATCTGAGGAGTCAAAAGGGAGTAAAAAGAGCAATACTCTAAACAAATCCATCAAATCAGAGAAAGAGCACATGCTTCAAACTCCTGCTTCCCATACCTCCTCCTTGGCATACTTGAGCTTGTATTCTCTCTTCACTGCAGGGTCGAAGCATGCCTGGGGAAGCCAAGTCTGAATCTGGAGCAAGCCAAGGCTCACCCAGAGGCTCCCACGCTGGGCTGGTTCAGGCAAATTCCTCATATTCTCCCCTTCACCAAAAAAGTAGTGCAGGGAAGTAAGCAAAAGGCAGAGCAATTCCTTGGACAGTGCTTCTTGGCCAGCTAAGTCCCCAAGAATCTGGCAAATATGCTGGAAAGACTGCCTGTCTCCAAGCAGTAGCAGCTCACAGTTCTGCATGTACTCGTGTCGCTGAAGCTCTGGGAACAGCTCTGCTAGGCCCATCAGGTGCCGGCACAATACTAATCTCTGAAGCTGGGAATCTGTGTGTCTGTAGGGACAACAAAGAAGAACTTAAGGATACACTGTAGCAAACACTACCCCTTTTATACACTATCTTGCTTTCAACAAATGACAACTACAGACCCGGAACTGAATTTCTGTTCTTATAAATCCTTTTATGTGATTTCCTAAGCAATATCTTACTGTTCACAATATGCTTAAAACAGAGGAGCCAGCCAGCTCATAATGGCCACTCTCCTGAAGTGAACCATGCAGAACCACATGGAAAACACCCTCACTATAACCCACCAGAACCAGTCACTTCATAAACAAGTACTGACCAAGCCTCTGCTCTGTGCTCTAGAGAACACACAGGAGCTTTACAGACTGCTTCCAGCAACAAAGAATACCTGAATGCTGCTACTGAAGGGACAGCCATGTTGGTCCAAAGCAATGAATTAATGTCCTGGAGCTGCTGGACTCTTTCAACCCACTCTCCCAGGGTGACATGCGAGGAGGACAGAACAGGAAGGCCGCTCACATCCCAGGGACCTGCTCTGCAGCTGCTGGTCAAGACTTCAAAGCAGCACTTTGAGAACATAGCTTTACAGAAACTGCCAGGGCCCTGAGGGACAACCAAAAAACTAAGTAACTTTTAGAAATTTATTAAAATAGCTTCTCTTCACCAAGCAGATTTGGGGCACTTCAGAGGGAAAAAGGATAATAAATAAGTTCAAGTTGCTTAGAACTAGGAAACATCAGTCAGACATGAGACCAGAGTAACAGAAAGGAGTCAGGTGTTAACAGTCCTTAAAGAAATATGAACTCCATTCTGTAAGAACTGAGGAGCAATGAGTTTGTTAGTGATGCATGAGAAGCCCTACAAACTTGGGAGTTAGGAAGACCACCCTCACAGTAGAGGGACACAAGTTGGAGGCTGGGAAAGGAATGAAAAGATGAATATAAGAGCCAGGCAGAAAAATGTTCCCAGCTTTTACTTTTTGGACTGCTAATCTCAGACACAGTAACAGGAGCCCATAGAAAAGGGCTTGGTAGACCAATACATATGATAGGAAACACTATATATACCATGCAACTCTTGAGAATCCACAAGTATTACCACTGTAAGCTCCAAAAAGTCTTTTATAGAAAGGAAACCAATTCTGATAAGCCAAAGGATACAGTCTAAAATATTTCACATAAAGGTGTGACAATAAGGTATAGGATAAAGGTGTCATTACAAGTGAGAATGGAAAGGATTAGTTCTGGAGATGTATATGGCTTACTGGTACAGTGTTGGCCTAGCATATACAAGGCCCTGGGTTTGATCCCGATTCCTAGCATCATCAAAAAAAAAAAAAAAAGTTAATATACTTTTAGCTCTACTCCATGTATTGAAGGGAAAAAAAAAAAAAGCAAACCCAACATCCCTACCTCACAAAAGATATGCTGATAAAATTTAAATGTAAAACAAAAACAGGAAAAAAATATGAGGAAAGGGTCTTTACTCTAGGTGGTAGAGGAAGACATTTTTTAAAAGCAAGATACCAAAAGCAGATTGTAGAAGAGATTGGCATATTTAAAGAGAAATCACCACAAAATTGATCAAACTTGACACAAAGGAAAACTCAAAATATACTTCCAACCATATGGGGTAAAGGATTAACATCTATAATATACAAAGAGATCTTCTTTAATAAAAGATGTCAAACAACTCATTCTTTTTTAAAACTGAACAGGGGCAGGAATACAGCTCAGCAGCAAAGCGCCTGCCTGATAAGCACAAGGTCATGAGTTCAATCCCTGGTACCAGAAAAAGAAGACAATGGCAATGAAGAAGAAGACAAAGACGAAGGCAAAGACTGAAATGAAGCAGAAGAAAAAGACGACGAAGAAGACGACGACGACGATGAACACAAAGAAGACAACAAAGATGAAGAACACGACCAAGAAGACGAAGAAGACTAAGACGAAGACGAAGACAAAGACTAAGACTAAGAAGATGAAGAAGACAACGACAAAGACAACAAAGACGAAGAACACAACGAAGAACACAAAGACGAAGACAAAGAAGACAATGAAGATGAAGACGAAGATGATGACGAAGAAACAAAATAAAAACCTAACAATACACATGACTGTAAAGTGCAGAGAAAATGATCGACAAATGTGAAAAGATGTTCAGTCTTACTAATACTCAAAGAAGGAAAAAATGCTTTAAATTGTAATAATTAGACATATTAATAATACCTAGTGTGGTATGCATATGGGAAACAAGTCCTCAAACATCAAGAATGAAACTGCTCTGGTTCTGAACCTAGCCCAAGGATTCAGTGCCTCATGTTTTATCAGTTCCTCACATGTTTAAAAAGTACCAAAAAAAAAAAAAAAAAAAAGATCAACTTATCAGATAGTCTGTTAATAGGCCCCCATATGTCTATGTGTGCATGTATGTGTATGCATGCATATGTGTGCATGTATATGTATAACCTACATATATTACATATTTTACTACATGCATATAAACTTAACAATGTAGTCCCTCTGATCAAGGTTAAATTCTAGTAAGTTGCTTACAAAAATACTCAAATGCAAATTTGTACAAGCATAGTTAATATAGCTATGCTTGTTAAAAGAAGGAGCAGAAAGACAAAAAAATTCAAACTTATCAATAGAGTGATTACATAAATTTTGGTATGTCAGTACAATGAAATAAAGAGAATGATACAAAAAAAGAATATGGAATGAAATATATACTTTTCCATAACACATCCGTAAGCAACAAGTGTTATTTTTGTTTACATGTATATATGATAGTTTAAAACTCCAAAACCAGAGAAGACTGCTTATTTCTAATTATATATGCATATAAATATGCATATATAACTGCTTATTTCAAATTATATATGCATACATTTCTGTATTTATTATATATGCATATAACTGCTTATTTCAAATTATATATGCATATATTTCTGTAGTTTAAATACTTCCTAATTAGAAAGACTTCCTAAAAGAAATTTGTATGACTGTAACTCAGAATTGCACAAATCTTTTTTGATGAAATACATGTTTTGACAGTATGGCTCTTAACATCTCACAGAAAATAAAGTATCACCATCACCTAGTCAACTCTTTTCTCATAGGAATAAATGTTTACTGCTAGATTTGTCTGGAGAAAAACAATTTTTCCCACTACCATCAAACATTTTTATGATTGTAAGCAAACAAACCTTCAAGGTAGACTCCAAAAGGGACTTGGGTATCCCCTTCTGCTGCATATTGAGCAGAGGGTTCCATGTTAGCCAGTACTCTGTATTTGTGGTGACAGTACTGTTCCAGAAAGATGTAAATGTGGAATTAAACAACTCCGACCACAAACAAATAATCTCTTCAGCAGACACCTAGAGATAAAGGAACAATTTGATAAAATACTATTTAAAGATTCTATAAATCAACCTTGGACGAGAACCAAATCAAATTCACTGGTTAGGTTAAATGTTGGCCTAATGGGGAAATTTGATTTGGTTCTAGTCCAATTTGTATGTGACCAGAATCATGGAAAGAATTAACTTCATCAATCAACTTTGTGAGCAAATGGGAAGCTTTTTAAACTCAAGCATTTTCCCCTCATTTAACTGGAAATCAAATGAGTATTTCCATGATAAGAAATACTTTTGTAATTACTGCAAATGGATAGTCACAGTTCTCCCACTTTAAGAGGTAATTCAGATAGCCTGGAATTAACAAAATGTTTTTTGTTTTTTTCTTTTTTGGCAGTACTAAAGATCAAACCCAGGAGTACTCTAAACTAAGCTATATTTCTGGCTCTCTTATTTCGAGACAGGGTCTCATTAAGTTGCCCAGGTTGGCCTCACACTCAAAATTCTCCTTCCTCAAATTCCCAAGCAGATAAAATTGCAAGGTGTGCCACCACACCCAACTACTACATGGAATTTTGAGATGAAATAAAACAAATGTTCTACGAGTCTGCCACAGAAAAATCTAGTCAATTCAGTGTAAGCGAGGTTTATTTCTTTTTATTTTGGTCTTTACCTTCTTATAATGCAGCAAAGACCAAAGATCTCGAAGTTCTAGAGGAGTCACTGGTGTGTGTGTAAGACAAAATGTGACATGATGACTTATCGTCTCATCTATCTGGGGTTGTTGATTTTTATTAGACCTGTTACAAAAATAAACAGAGATATGTTAAAATGAGGACTATCAATAATTTACTAGAAAACTGCTATGTAAAGGAAGACAGAAGCACAAAATATCTGGTGTACTTAGTTAAAATTTAGCAACTCCACTGGTAAAACACCTAGTGACTTTCCTTGAGACAATCTTTCCAAAGTGGTAAATGACCTCCCTGTGCCTCAGAAATCATTTCTCCACAAGTCCCTGTTTTGTTTATACACAGGATACAAAGAACAATACGAAAATACATCACCTCAAAGGAAGGAACCTTCGTTTAAAAAAACCCAAAAAACAACAGCTTACCTTTTCAGACAGATCTGTGTCATAAAATCAGCCATCACTTTGTACCGCCAAAGAATAGCCAAGTACTCCATTGCAGGCCACAACTGAACACGCCTAGTGAGTTGGATTAAAGAGGTAAAGCCTGGCTGGGGCAGGGAGGAAGTTCCTCCAAGTTTTTTTTCCAGAAAACCAAGTGGAAGTCCTTTAGCCTTCAGTTCTGAACAGTGAATACTCACGCGATTCTTCAATTCATCTTTAATTTAAATCAAAATAAAATATATTAGCACACATTGGTCAAAAGGCCTGGGTTTAAATGCCCAACAGCTAGCAAAGTGACTACGAGCTTAACCTGAATTAATCAGAGTTAGGTTACTCAAGTTGAGCTCTGCACTCATATTTTAAGCAATATTAATTCCTACACACATCCAGTGATAGCAATAATATATGCAACATTTAGCCCAACTACTGTCACTTATTCAGTGGTATTTATGCTACACTCACAAAAATAAAAATCTAAGGGAAAACTCCATAGTCAACCAGCCAAATACCAAAATATATTACCCAAGTTGACATCTTCCAGAATATTAGCCCTTAGGATCAAGCCCCAGGCCTGCAGGAGACTTTGTTTTAATGTCCATTCTGAAGCAATCACTTGGAGGCGATGAATGTCTTCCTGCCATTCACTCTCACCAAGGACAAGCTTCCGTTCCCTGATGGCAAGGGCTTTGTTAAGGACTTTCAATTGTGAAAAACACTCCACCACGAGCTTGTCCTGAAACGGTAAAACCCAGGAGAGCCCATTAAAGAGCTAAAATGTGGTTCACCTCAGCACAATAGATATGTCTAAGAAAAAATTCAAGACATTTTCTTCACAGTTCTAGAAAACAAGGCTTGTTTATTCCTATAGCTCTTGGGAGAGTTTACAAAAATAAAACTAGACCAAGGCTTAATTGTCTTAGGTATAAGTAAAATATAAGTAATACTTAAGAGATTAGTAGTATTCATGGAATAGTTAAAAGAGTTAAGCTTTTGCAGGGAAGGATGAGTCTAAGTGAATGCCAGGCCCCAAGTAAGAACCTCAGAAGAGCTCAATTTTTTAATTTACTACATGCTTCCTGGTGTACCTTAAAAGGAAATGGTCGTCCCAGGAACTTCTGCAACTTCTTTATACCACGGAAGCCACCAGTTGGGCTTCCCAGACAATTCTGAATATGTTCTGAGACCATCTGAACCTCTTTATAATATCTTTAAAGGGGAAAGGAGAGGAAAGAGAAATAAGGCAAAATGTTAGGAAGAAGTGAAATCATTTACATTTTATTTTTCCTTGTATTCACCAATATGCCAAGGGAATAAACCAAAGAAAAACAAGAAACAGTTAAATTTCAAAACCTCTAAATATTGCAGATATTAACATTAACTTTATTACTCTATTGGGACTCTTACTTGTCTTCATGATTCATCAGCAATTGGGGAATCTGGAGGACCAAATGTTTTAAAACCCAGTGCCAATGGAGAGCAAGCAAAGCTAGACCTGGAGCATCCACTTTTACCGCATCAGCCACAGTCCAAAACCGGTCCCGCCACCGCACAGAACCCAAGATCTAAAAACAAAACAAAGCAAGACTGTTCAGAAACATGCCTCAGGAGAAGACAAGTAACACAGCCTCAGTACTCAACACACACATGAAAAGTCTAAGGCTAGACCAAAATATTAATAGGAATATTAAGACAAAGCAAACATCATTTCTCCTAATACTCGAAGTACAAACCTATTACTTTAGAATAAAATGAAGTTATTATGTCACACATTAAATTGTCCATATTATTTTATAAGAAACTGCCAAATGTCTTAGAAAGCAGCTATACTATTCTGCATTATAACCAGCAGTAAGGGGGAGCTCTAGTCACTCCATTTCCTTCCCAGTTACTACTAGCCAATCACAGTCATTGGTTTCAATTTCAGTTTTTTGGTGCATGGTACATCACTGCAGTTTCAAGTGACATTTCCTTGATAACTGATGATGCTGTAATTTTTCAAGTTCTTACTTGGCACTTATACATCTTTGGAAAAACATCTATTCAGATTTACTCATCTTAAAAACTGGGTTTATTCTAATCAGTTTATATAATTTGTATGGGTTTTATAAACAGCTCCTTGCAGTATTTTTTCTTAGAAGTGACTATGAAGGAGAACATGTTTTTAATTCTGTTGAACTCTAGTGTTTTCTTTTATTGACAATCTAAGAAATCTTTGCTTATCTTTATACTGGAAAGATTATCTCCTTCACTTTCCTTTAGGCAGTACCTGGTTTCGGTTCTTCTATTCAGTTCATCCTTTTTGGGGGTGGGGTAGAGCTGGGAATTGAATTCAGGACCTCACACTTGCCAGGCCAGTGCTGTGCCACTGAGCAATATTCCCAGCCCAGGTTTCAATCATTTTAAGATAACCTGTATATAATGTGAGATGATGGGAAACCTAATTTTACTTTATGTGGATATCTATCACTATTTTACTTTATGTGGATATCTATCACTATTTCTCATACAGGATGTCCTTCTGCACTTCATTACTATTGGATTTTTGGCAAACAAAAAGCAGACATATATATATTCCCCATATATATAAATATATATATGGGGAATTTATTTGTAAATTCTCTCTTTTGTTTCATTTGTCTACAGGTCTATCTTTTGTATACTTTTTTATTATCACTTTATGAAAAATCATTTCAGAGTATACTTGTCCCTCCATACACTTTTGGGATTGGTCCTCAGAACTCTACACATAGCAAAATATGATGATGAGTTCCACATATAAAATGGTATGTTTACCTTTTTTACTTCTAATCTACATATATCTTCTTGTATATTTTAAATTATCTATAGATTACCTATAAAACATAATGATAACACAAAGGATACGTAAAGAGTTGTTCAGAGAAAGAATAATTATAAGCAAAACAGTTTGCATATTTTCAGTACAAGTGTCAACTTTAAGAAAATAAATTTTCACCTGAAGTGGTTGAAATCTGTGCCTACAGAACTTGCAGAAAGAGAAAGCCAACTGTATTTGTTGCCTGTGATAAAAAGTTAACTTTCAACTTTCAACCTGTAATTTGGGAAAACTGAGTTTAACAACTTTCCAATACTTACACATTCTTCAGTTAAGATTTGTGGTAACTTTTGACAAGTATGACTTTTTTCTTTTTATTCACACTGAATGATGACATATTGCCAACTCAGTACATATTTCTGAATGTTACCAATGCATGAGCCACAAATTCACAAAATGCAACTTGACCTAACTTGCATAGATTCTAATGCAGTGATAAATTTTTCAGATTCTACATCTTTATAAATTTTTTGTCAAATTTGTAGAGTGCCACACAATAAGAATATTCATAATTAAAGGAAGTAACTAGTAAAGTATTCCTGCCATTCTCAACCTCAAAACTACAGGAAGACATCTTTTCTTTAATATACTACAAGAGGTTGAACAATGAAGCCGATGTGAAAATTGAGCTTTCTCTTAATCCAGACATTAATGACATTTGCAGAAATATAAAATCACCCCAGTCTTCTCAATTTTTATTTGAAAATAACTTTTTCTTATATCACTCACATTAACTTGAAATGGACTTTCATTTTAAGACAAACTTACAAATTTTTTTAGGTTCCTCAGAGTTTTAATTCCTAATATAGTAAATGCTGATAGATGAAAACAACATAAATAAATGTTCTCTGAAATTGTTAAGTCTTTAAGATTATAAAGGGGTCTTGAGACCAAAAAGTTTATGACCTTCTATTCTACTAGACTTAGTATGATAATGTTTTCAAAACTCCATTTAACTTATATATGGCAATGATATCAAAAAAAGCTTAAGTAAATTAAAAGCTTACTTAAAAATCTAAATGCTCATAAATAGGTAAGTGGATAAACAAAGTACATTCACAGTAAGTATTACTCACCCATACAAAAGAATTAACTACTGATACAGAAAACCACATATACTGATAATACAAAACCATATAGATGGATCTCAAAATTATCCAAATAAGAAAGAATATGTATTCCATAATTCCATTTAGAGAATATACAAATTATCTACAGTAAATGAAATCAGACCAATGGCTATATCATTGGGGCTAGGACAAGAAAAAGGAAGGAAATACAAAAAGATTATAACAGAAGTTTTAGGGGTAGTGGAGATACCTTGATTGTGGTGATAGCTTTACAGACAAATTTATCAAACTGAACTCTCTGAATATATGCAGTCTATAATATGTCAATTATATTTCCACAAAACTTTAAAATATGTAGTGATACATTAAAACTAATAATATCGGATACACAGTAACAGTGAGATCAGTCTTGTCCCTAAGACTTTCGGCCAAGACAAATCTTGGTGTTTAAAATAAAAACAGGTATACTGCCTTACCTCATGGACATTAGTGTCAGACACCATCCCCTGTGCAGACTGTACCCAAAGCAAGATCAATGCATCACACAGCTCAAAAAAAGCAGCAAGATTGACCACAATTTCATGAGGCAGGCTATGATAGCTCTCTGGATCTTCAGAGTCAAAATAAACAAAAGAACATTCTATAAGTTTCTAATTAATCTCTAGAAATTTTCAAAATAAACTATAATCTAGAATTTACTGGTATCCTTAATACACAGGTCACTTTTGAAAGGTGACAAAAATAAAAGCATCTATTCAGAAAGCTGAGGCAGGAGGATTACAAGTTAGAGGCCAGTCTTGGCAACTTAACAATATAAAAAATAAAAAGGACTGGAGATAGAGTTTAGTGATAGAGCATCCCTGGGAGGGTAAGGAGAAAGAGAAGGAACAAGCAACCCACCTCTGTGCCTGTTGCAAGGAAATAAGTTTGGCATGTCTAACTACCAAGGCAAATAAAGTCAATGAAAAATGCAAGATGTTGGACAAAGCATTAAATACAATTAACACAAACCAGAAGTCAGAAGGTAGAAGTCAAATTACTATTAGTGCCTGCAAGGATAAACATTTTTTACATTTTTATTCTTCTATATACTTTTCTTCCCAAAAAAGCACAGCTGTCTTTTTAATTTACAAAAATTAAAAGACAGAAACACTCTCTTATACAATCACGTTTCTGTATACGTACTTTTTGAGCCAACAGACCTACTTTACAAGTCCTAGCTATGCTGAGCATCTCTGTGTCTCTCTTTCCTTATTCACAACCTGAAGACTGGCTTATTTCATAGAGTTGCTTGAAAAAGTAAAGAGATCAAGGACATGTGAAAAGCATTTAGGTAAGCACCTGTCACAGAGCCACAGAGTAAATGCTAGTCATTACTATTGAGTAAAGGGACCAATGAGGTGACTAGTCAAAAGAAACCCAAAGGACAACAGGTGATGACAATGGCCACATAATACAACCAGATTCTTAAATAAATAAAACGTCCTGCCGGGTGGGGTGGCTCACACCTGTATTCCCAGCACTTGGGAGGCTGAGGCAGGAGGATTGTTGCAAGTTCGAGACCAGCCTGGGCTACAAAGTGAGCTCAAGGCCAGCCTGAACTACATCGTGAGACCCTGTCTCAAAAAAAAAAAATACAAAAAATAAAATAAAACAAAATATCCTTAAACTCTTTTTACTTTATTTTGAGGCAGGTCTCATTAAGGGTGGCCTTAAACTTAAGATCTCCTGACTCAGCCATCTAAAGTAGCTGGGATTACAAGTATGTGTCACAATGCCCAGCTTTAAGTAAAGAATATAAAAGGTTAAATGTTCATACCTTTCTGAAATTCAAAAGACATTCTCAAAACACTATTTAAAGTTTTTCCACCAATGGAAACTAAATGTGCTTCAGTAAAAATCCGTTTTTCCCGGTCAAGATATATAATTGCCCTGAAATGAGAGTCAACAACATAAAGAAAGACATGAGTTAATAATGCTCTTTAATCATAGCCTCTACGTGCTGAACGTTTTAACCCTATGCAATATCGATCTCTTTTATCCTGCCTCTGCAAATTCTGGATTAGATAAAGGAAATACAAACGATGACTAAAGTGAGGGAAGAAGAGGACAGAGAGACAGAGAAAGCTGGAACTAGAGAGACTGCTAGACCTCACTGTACTGTTTTGCCATTATCTAACAAACTGAACTCTTCAAAGCAGCCACTACAAGATATGAGGACAATAGCAGTAACATCTGACACCCCGCTCATCAGCAAGACTGATTCAGCTGATCTGACTGGCTAGGTGAGTGTCCCCTTTCTTCCTTACCACTCCATGTGCATCTCTCCTGAAGATGCATGCTCACCTGCAGAGGACACCACACCTGATAGAGGAGGACCATTTCCTCAATTAAGGCTCTAGAAGTAGCTGCGCTCTCCTACTAGAACATCCTAATAAAGTGGCTACCACAGAATTAATTTCTGGTATTAGAAGTTACCAAGTGAGAGGGCACAGCAAGGTAGCCTCTGAGGTCCTTAAACAGACTGTATCAGTCATCAAAAGCACAAACTAATTTTAGCATACTGCTTTGTAAAGTACATTATACTTCAATTACAAAATTCTTAAAATTTACACATTTGAGCCACACTAGTGGTGCAAGCCTGTAATCTTAGCACTTGGGAGGCTAAGGCAGAAACATGATAAGATTGAGGCCATTCTCTGATACATGGCAAGTTTAAGGCTACCCTGACTACACAAGACCCTACCTCAAAAATAAATAAGCAAGCAAAAAATTACATGGCCACTTCAGTAATACTAAAAAGTCCAGTCTATATCACAACTATGTAAATTTACATGTGAGTGTGTATGTAAAGGAACAGGTATTGTCTATGTCTCCAACATGAAAGGGTGGGAAATGACATGCACAGTCGCTAAGGAAAGGATGAGTAAGAGAATAAAGAGATGGAAATGGGAGGAGCTGCTGGGAACAACAGTAGAAACATGACTATGCTGTCAGAAAAGATTAACTTTTACATAATTAAGTCTCACATTTTATACTAAGACTGAAAGCAAAAATGTCTAGTACCCTACTACTTGTTAGTTTCACAAAATTAAACACATATAAGCTATATCAAAAGTAAACTATGTGAGACCAGTGAGATAGCAGACAGAGGTGCAGGTTTCACCTACTTGTTTGCAATTGATTCTAAGAGGGGAAAGAGCTGCTCAGGTTGGTCTGTTTGTGGATCAAAGTTCATTGAATTTCTAATGATATCCAGAGCCTGCATATTCCATCGTGGGTCCAGAGGGATCACAAAGTCATCTAGTTTAAAAAAAAAAAAAAAAATTCTTAGGTAAAAAGCTTTGCCTGGTTTCAACTCACTATTTTCACTGCTTTACTTTAATTACCTTGAATCCTAGAAGGGAAGAAGAGGAACAGAGAAATGCTATGGGTTTAAGTCCATGATAATATTTTTTACACTATTTCCTTTCTGAATACAAAATGACTAGATGTCCTGAAAATTCATCCCACTACAGAATATAATCCATGCAAGAATATAAATATTTCATTCAATGAGTTCACTTTCTTAGACCCACCACTGATGTGAAAAGAATCCTGAACTTAATTATCCATCTCTTACCATTTGCCACCAAAACATTTTTTTTAAATTTACATGAAATAAAAAGGTTGAATATATCTTACTACCTGCTTCCAGTAAAGAAAACACCTGCAGATGACTTTGCTTAAAACCAATTTCCCAGCCAGGCAAAGTGGTACATACATCACACCTTCAACTACTCAAGAGACTATAGAATGAGGGGCCTGGGTACACAATGAGACCCCCTCTCAAAATAAAAGAGCAAAAACCAAAACAAAACAAAAACTGCTGCTTCTTCTGCTTCATAAATCTTTGGGTCACATTTGGTACTTCAACTGCATATAGTTGCAAAAAGGCTTGGACCCTCTCCAGAGGATGGTGCATGCCTGTAATCCCAGCACTTAAGGCTGAGGCGGGATTACCAGGATTTCAAGGCCAGCCTAAGGTAAAGGCTGGTCTGAACTACATAACAAGACCCTATCTCAAAAGACCAAAAAACAAACAACTGAGGGTATAACTCAATGCTCAATGTGAGGCCCTGGATTTAAGGTCTTCTTGCTGGTTTGAACCACCAAGTGGTACATACATGACTGTCTATTGGTCAGCTTTGCACCAACAGTGGTTCAAAGTGGAGTTAACATTAAAAATTCAATCAGAGCCACTCAGCAGGGAGATAAGCAAATTATGGCCCCATCCTGAACATGTTATCCCCATTACTTTAAAAAAACAAGTGGAAGAGACCCCAGAAAAATAAAAGCTTATTCCTTCTAGTTTTCAAACACAGGTCACACAGTGAATGACAAGTGAAAAATTGCCAAGTTACTAGGAGGCAGAGTTAAACCTACTTTTACAACTCCCAAGTACACTACGTTCATCAGCTTCCTTTAGATGCTAAAAGATGAATAGGTAATTTCAAACAAGAATTTGCATCTGGATATTCTGAGTCTTCTAAAATCTACTGTTATGGTTGGAACTGACAAGTCCTCTCCCCATAATCTCAAAGGACAAGTTTCAAAAATGGTGCCAAGACCTAGAAACCAAAAGCAGGTATATACCTGTGATATTTGCCTGTAATATTTTGAAGATATTAGGAACCCCAGCTGAGAGAGAATTTGAGTAAAAATTCCTAAGAGACGTAGCACTGGCTTCTAAATGAATCTGTATTGACTCTGTGGAGGAAGAAGAAACAATGTTAGGACTCTAAAGCACTGATGTCCAGCTGAACTGTCCTTGTTATACTGTCAAGAGTAGCCACCCGTCATTAGAGTTCTTGAAAAGTAGTAAATGCTACTGAAGGACTGGATATCAGATTTAATTTAGTTTTAACAAGTTTATGGATTTTTGTTTTTTGTTTGTTTTGATAACGGGGATCAAGCTTACAACCTAGCACTTGCCAGGCAGGTGTTTATGCCACTGAGCTAAATCCCTGGCCCTAGGTTTGGTTATATATAGCAGTGGCTCTCTGTGGCTCATGGCTATCACACAAGTCAATGTTTTCTAGTTATAAAACACTTTAAAAAGCTCTCTTCACAGATATTTAGATCGCATGTCACAAACATTTATTCAATTATCTTTAAGTTTTCATAGGGTAGAGAGGTTCATGTAAACTCATTTACTTTAGTAAACAATTTCTACCAACAAATTTCTTGTCCTGCCCATTGCAACCTAGGCAATATTGTTATTACTGTTTTTCTCTTCTTTGAATAAACTACAAAAAAAAAAATGTTAGCGTGACAACTTCGAGCACTGATAGCATGAGATTAGAAGCTAATACACTTTAAGAGGAAATGAACTGATCAAAAGTAACATCTTTCTCAGATAGAATGGTTATAGAGCAACAGTACAGAAAAGAAAATAACAATAATAATAATAATAAAGCTGCTATGTAAAACTAAGAAGTACTGTAACATAGTTTTCTTATGAATTCAATAAATCTTGAAATACTAAAAATTGCACTGAAACAAAAGTTTCTCCTGTGATACATCTAGAGACAGAATTGTTCCTTAATTTAAAAAGTATTCAAACTAACACTATCCTGTAAACTTCTTGCTAAGAAAATGCTCGCCCGTAATTTTAACAGTACAGTCACAAAATAATACAGCTACTTAGGCACTTAAACAGAATAAGGGTATATAAATCCCCTCACTGTACAAATTAAGCTTTCCTACTCACCAAGCCCCTGTGGTATGTTCCTGGCTAAATGATAAAGCCATTTAACTCTGAGCATCCAATCCTGATTGGTTGATCTTTCTATGAGCAATTTAACAGCCATGGCCAAAACTTCTGGTTCATCAATCCAATCAGTATCCATAAGTACTGCACTGAATTTTAGGTTCTCAGGGTTGGGAGACTGCATAATTTTCTCTAAGTCTTGCAAAGTGAGAGGCTGACTCCTGAAATTCATTGAAATAGACAAAGTTAATATTAGTACAACCTCTTACTTTACATTTCAAAGAACTAAGAAAATTATTTTACAAATCTTTTATCAAAGAGATAAAGAGAAAAGTTTCATTTCCCTACAAAGGAAAACAAAACATGTATCTAAGGGCTAGAGACATAGCTCAGCAGCACAGTTTGTTGCTGGCAAACACAAGGTTATGAGTTCAATTCTTAGTACCAAAACAAAACGACCTCATATATCTAGGGTTAGAAGTATAGCTTGGTGGTAGAGTATATGCTTAGTATACATGAAGCCCTGTGTTCAATTTCCTGTTTGTCTCCTTAGTAAATAATATGGAATATTATTATAACAACTAAAATATAACAGACAATAAAAGGGTCACATAGTTTTGGGATGAATATTCTGTGTATTGACCACTATTAGTAAAGGCAAAAATCTGACAAAAAACAGAGATATATATGCTGAAGGATCTGCTGACCTGGTCCAGCTGCTGGTTTTCATGCTTATCCTGTTGAGGCAATATGCCAGAATCTGTCCATCACTTCGGACAATGGAGAGGTGAGAATCTTCAGTAGCAAAGAGAGCAGAAGGCACAGAATCAGGCCATAGTCCTGCGGCAAGAATGGAATTGCCCCAGTTTTCCCGTCCTTGCAAAAAAGAAATGTGTTTCTCCAGCAAAGCCTGCACAAGCTGGTAGGACATAAAACACATGGTTCACAAGAATCAATATATATGCTATTACCAAACATACTGGCATATAAAGTTAAGCTTCTATGGTTCACATGACCATTTCCCAACAATTCTTAAACATTCTGCAATGTACGACGTTAAGTTAAATTCTTTTTCCTCATGACAGATCAGATTCAAATACCACTAAAGCTATTTTCCAGAAAAGAACCTGACACTAGATCTCTACTGAAGCAAAAATGCAGAGGTTAGTTCTCTCAGATCATTCAAGTTGCTATCTTACACAAAAATAATTTCTCCCTATTCTATAGGGAAGAGTGTTACAACTTAGAAAGTTGTTGTAAACACTTGGCAGTACCTTCTGGTTTGCTGCTGAATGCTGAGAGCAGACATATACTTTCCAGCATGCTTCAGAAAAGGCTTTATCTAAACCCAGCCCTCGTTGCAGATGCTGGACAATGAGTACAGCTGTCTGAATTAGAGCAGACACAGTTGATGTTGGAGAGCCTAGAAAGAAAAAATATTGCCGTCTGTGAGCAAGAGACTCTTCAAAATCTCTAATGAAAGTTTACATACAAATTCTACCCTTATCTCAAACTTCTTTCCACTCAACCCAACCAAGGTACTTATTCTAAAAAACCTGTTACAGCTTGTGTCTAGATGTTCCCCAAAGCCTCATGTAGTCATAGGTGGAGCTTTTCAGAGGTGGCTGAATCTAGAACGTGTGATACTGGAATAGATTCATGATGCAATGCTAGGATTAAGGGTGCTCCACCTTGGGTGTGAGAGGGGAACAAAGTTCTGGATAGAATATAAGGGACAGAAAGAGCGTTGCTGCTTATCATTTGTTATTTATTCACTACTTTGCTGTCTTCTGCCTGCCATGGAGTGTTTGTCCTCTGCCATGTCCCTCTCCCTTATAGCCAACCAACTATGGACTGAACCCCCCACCCCAAATTGGAAACCAAAAAAACCTTTCCCTTAACTTCTGGATGTTGAGTATTTTGTCCCAGGAGTGAAAAAGTAAACCACCTCATTCTGCTCTCCACATTTTCATCCTCTGTGTCTCACACATTGACACAACAGAGACCCAGTAATAGGTAAATAAGTTTGGGTGTCAGATACTTTGTCTCAGCAGTAGAAAAGACACTTCTAAGCTGACTCTAGGGCAGTGGTTGTGAACCTAAGGATGTGTGCTGCAAGCAGCTGTTTGTTAGCACTGAAGTTCTAAAAGGTTTACTGTCATTGCTCTAAGGTTACCTGAAGGCACAATGGATTTGTGGAAACATGTACATTCCTATTTCCTATCCTGTGCTCTCATGCTCTCCCTGTCCCCCAGTCCACCTTGACCTGGATGTCTGAAATACATTATGGGGAATCCCTTCACAGCCATGATAGACCTGGTTATATGTATCTTTAACCGCATATTAACACACACCAAAGGTAGCAAAATAAGCACAGCCCCATAAAGGAATACAGGCTTGACACAGACTTTAAAATCCAAGGTCTACATTGCACATGGTGGTGCATGGCTGTAACCCTAGCACTTGGGAGGCTGAGACAAGAGGATGACTATGAGTTTAAGAGCAGCCTCAAACAAAAACAAAAAATAAAATCTAAGATCTACTTTGAAATCTCAACTATCATTATTAACTGACACACAAGTTATTTATACTCACTGATCCTTACCTGTAAAGTGGAAATACATGTTTTAAAGAACTAAATAAGGAAACAGCATTGTGCCTGAAAGTAGACAGTCAATAAACAGTATTTTCTTTATCATTATTGTTCCTCTTTATATAATGAAACATTTAGAAGTCATCAGTGCCTGTTTTAATTCAAAGATCCTTTTTTTATTCCACCTGTACAAAGAAAACCCTAACCCTAGAGATATGATGGGCATAGTTCAAGAATCCCAGCATCTAAAGCAGAATCACTCAGATGTTAGACTGACTGCACACATCTCATATCTTGGGAATTTCTTCAAAATACTGACTCCTACACCTCACTCTGACATCCTGAATTCATTTCCTTTGGGAGTATGGACAGCTACATTTTTAAGCTTTGCCAGTAATTCCTATTTCTATGTACACCAAATCTAAGAACTCCTAGAATAGTAATTCAATGCAAAAACAGAGATTGGAGCGTGTGTGTGCGCGTGCCAAGAATTGAACCTGGGACCTTGTAGACATATATGCCACTGAACTATATCCCTGGCTCAAAAAACACGGATTTCTACACCTCACCTATAATAGAGCTTTGAGTCTTGCTGTGTAGAGCCAAGAGGATGTCACACACGCTGTCTCCCACCAACCCAAGGCTGTGCAGCAAAACTTTCAAATCTAGGTTGTCTGGGGTAGTCTCATCCCCTTCTCCTGCAATGTAGATTTCAAGTCCACGATTCCTCATTGCTCGGGATATTTCTCCATGAACAGGATCCATTGAGAGAAAAAGCCTAGTAAAGTAGCAATTCAGAGAGGAAAAAACTTGACTTCCAGTGCAACCAATTGTGTAACTCAGTAATAATGGGTGAGGGCATATTGTATGTGGCTCATCTCATAGAAGCTCACTGAGAAAACTAACAGTAACTTAAACGTATACTTTAATCATCTACATTCAATCTTCAACTTCTAACACAAACCAATAACACACAAATCTACTTTCCTAAGAACTATGCTGAGAACTTCAAATAGTAACTTCATTTACCCAATTATTCACGCTAAAAACTTAAGTGTCAATCTCTTTTCTTTTTTCAACTCACAAGTCCATCTCCAAGTTCCCTTCACTTAACTCCCCTAGTTTAAATCATCAACTCTTACCTTGGGTTACTGCAAAAAGACTACAACTGGTTTCTGGCTTCTACCTTTCATTAACCCAAGGGAGGGACCTCACCCCCTCACACCCTCAAGCACTTTTTTTTTGCTTTCTCTCAGTTGTACTTTTTTTATTAGTATGCTATATATGTACATTGATCTTGGAGAATTGATACATATAAAAACCCCATTTTCATCGTTTTTACACACCTTCCCACACTTTCCTTTCCCATCTCCATAGAGTCTACCTCCTTGTTTCCTATCATCTCTCTTTTCTTACCCTTTATATTTTAGGTTTCTTATTAAGAAAAACCATTGATACTTAAACATATGTGTCTGGCTGACTTCATTTTCCTTATGGTCTCAAGATCCATTCATTTTCCTACAAATGACTCAAATTTATCTTTATGGTTGAGGACTACTCCACTGTGTATAAACACCTCTTCTCCTTATCCAATCATCTGTTAATGACCATTTCCGTAATTTAGCTATTGTGAAATGTGCTACTATAAACATGGGTATCTATGTATCAGCATAATAACTTTTTTTTACCTCTCTTATTTACTGCTGGGCCCCCACAGCCCAGTGGTGTCTGGCAAACAGCAGAACCTCAATAAAGATTTGTTTCAAATGAATGAATGAATGAATGAATGAATGAATGGCTTTCCTCATTATTTGGTATAATAGTATAACCTATAATGATGTCAAAAATTCAAATACAAATACCTGAAATTAGGGTGAGGTGTTACAGTGGGAGTAGATCCTTCTATCATTCCTCTCTCATTAATGGTGAGGACACCTCCAGGTTCAAGCAAAGCATTCAAACGATCCAACACTGATGGACTACATACAGAAAACTAAAGTGACTGACAGAGCAACATTTGACCCTACTTTAGTTACACCATTCTCCAGTCATTTCCAGCCCACACCTTTCTTTCTGCAGGGATTACTTCCCATACAGAGCTATAATCTCTTTCAAGAGAAGGCTACCCAGGAATTCCCCTTTTCATTCCTTAAAGAACACAGCCCACAGCTTTACACACAGTAAATGCACAAATTATTTGTTGAATAGATAAATAAAATTAAGAAAACTGATAGCTTCCTGCTCTATGTAATCCTTTTTTCTTCTTTAGCCTCAACATCATCAAATGTGCTTAAAAGGAGATACACTGAAAACTAAAACATTCATTTAAAAAAAACCCAACCAAACAACAACAACAACAACAAAACTCCCAAAAGAGGTAGCACCATTTAACCTATAATAGCTTCTATTATGTTAACTATATACTTTAGTAGTTCAGTTTTGGGTTTTGTTTTGTTTTTGCCTTTTTTGAGATAGGGTCTCACTGTGTAGTCCAGGCAGCCCCTGAACTCACAAAGTTGCTTAGACTGATCTCCAGGTTGTGATCTCAGGCAGGTGATCCTCCTGCCTCAGCCTCCTGAGTGCTGCAGTAACAGGCCCATGCTACTAGTCCAGCTCTATCAACTATATATTTTATTATGATCAACTACTATTGTTTATTGGAGAGTAAGTGACCTCTATAGAATATGGGTGAAGCTATATTGCTATTTAAGAAAAACAACAGATTTAAAATTTGGTTTCCATTTTGGCTTCAATTTTGCTAAGCATATCCCAAGTTTATAAAGGGCCACTCATGATGATTGGATACAAGATTCTTACTTGCAGAAGTTAACATTGTCCAACAGAAGCCAATCTCCAGATTTCAGTGCCTGAACTAACATGCTGTCAACCCATTCAAATGTGCCATGGTTGCAGCCACGAGATGACTGCATCAGCTTCACCCCAAAGCTTCGGAAATCTTCTAAAAGTTTGGCAAACTCTGGAATGAGAAAATCAGGTTTGGGACAGGAACAAACAAAAAGTTCAATGACTTTCTGAATTGATGGTTACACGCACGAAGTTAAATCTTCAGTGAAGATGGGATTTCCTACCTACTTTGTAATTATAATGTGCTTGGATGCAAAAAGAGCAATTATAGGGATTCATCTTATTTTTTTCCTCTGTTCCCTCAGGTATCATAGACTGTGCTGCCTGTTGTCCAATTTCTAAAAGCAGTTATTTCATGTATTTTCCCCAGTTTTCTACTTGTTACCAATGAGATCTTAAAACTAAGTACACTCTTTTAAGTTTGAAGCAAAAATCCATCATATATTACCTTGTGACAAGAAAAAGGATCATACAATAATTTACAACAACAACAAAAGCCAACTGAAAATTTTTCATGGAAGGCCTATATAAAGTACTTGCCAAGTAAATGATATGGACATTATAAAGAAAGTCCAAGTTTAACTACACTGAACTTTACAAACAGCACTTTCATACAGTAGCACAATTTAGCAATAAAAACACAATCTAGTGACAAACCTAAACTCTGGACCTTCCTGCCAGCCTGAACCACCAATATACCTGCATGACTGTCCTATCAGGCCACGTGTAGTGGTACAGTCATGCATGTACCACCATCGGTCATTCAAGCCACCTAGCAGAGACCTGTACAAATTATTGCCAGTTGTGAACCTGTTATTTCCACTAAAGGCATGCTTACCACCAGCCAGAAAAGTAACACTATAAAAGCAAAGGATTATATTTCTATGTTAACCATTTATTGTATTAATGAAATATTTCTTTCTCTTAAATAAATATCCTGATTATCAATTCTGTGATTCTTCAATTTAAAATGCTAAGGGTCCAGGATTTAGCTCAGCATCTCAAGCGCTTTGCCTGGTAAGCGTGAGGTCATAAGTTTGATCAGCGGCACCAAAAATAAACAAACAAACAAACAAACAAATGCAAAAATTCTTGAGAAATTACTATTAAGTTGAAGAAAAAAAGACAAAAAATAAAGACAACTTTACATACAAGATATTAGTCATTATAGCTGAACACACACAGACACTTGCATGCAAATGAACTATAAAGCTTAGCAACCATATTTCCATTTGCTTTTTTGAAATAGTACTAATTTGGAATACTCAACCTTGGCTTCACTATACTTTCTAAGGCAAATACGTCCAAGTTTTCGCTATAAATCATTAAATTAATTAAAATATAGGCATGAAAGTCACACATACAGTCTTGTACATGAACACACAAACATTAATATGCATATGATATACATATTCACATACACATACCTGCCTTGGAGTATGAGTTGATTTTATTATTGAGTCGTTGCATAAGCAATAATACTGCCTCCAGTTTATTTACAATCTCCATTGTGATGCCCTTAGCATCTTCTCCAAGACACTTGGGTTTGTATGTCAGAAGGAAATGGCTCCAAGCTCGCAGCACTACCTCTGCATCATCGGTACTGACAAGCAGGCTAACCCTTAACAGTCCCCTGACAGTATCCTCTACCTTCTCCAGCAGCTGCCTCCAAGGTCGCATAAGATCAACCTGCAATTTACAAAGCAAGTGAAAAAATCATGACCACTGGCCAGAATCAGAAGACACTGTTATGTGTAATTACCACTAATAAAGAAAACCCTCAATCAGACCACAGAGTTTACAGTGTTTTAACTGAAAATGAGAAAGTGTGACACTTACCTGCTCAAATCCACCAAGAAGCTCAGTAGTATCCATTGCACTGTTCATAGCCATGATCTTTAATGTGTGGCCAGTAAGGTGTGCCAGAAGCTGGATTAGGCTGGTCTTGCCCACAGATGCTGGCCCTACAAGGATAACCATCCAGCTCATCTGTACACACTTCATGATGGACTCCAGAGACTGGAATGACTGATGTAGGAGCAACAGGGGTCGACGAGATGGGTGAGGAACATAGCTGCCACGGGAAAGGACTGAGTAGCCCAGCTGGGGGGGAAAAAAATCCAGTGTCATGTCACAAGCATACCTGGTAGTGAGAGACGTAAAAATCATAGGAAACAATAAAGCAGTAGAAGACTATCTTTTATCTCCTCACCTGAACTTCATAGGGAGTGATGTGAAATAGTCTGGTTCCAGTGTACAGGCTGGAATTTGAACCAAACACATCCTTGAATACAGCAATGACCTTAAAGGAAGATGATACCATCAAGACACAAGTCGATGAATTTCTGTTCTAGCCTTCTGGAATTAATACTTTTAGAAAACAAGCACAGCAACAACTCACTATGTCCTCAAGATTAGCCATAACTTTCTTACCCTTTTGAATTTATTCACAGATAACATTTATTTAATGCTTTGGAATGCAAGTAAACTTGAGCTCAAACATAGAGTACAAATATAATCTCCAACTATTTGAGATTCCAGTGAGTGTACCATAAATTAAAAAGAAGCCAGTGTTAGACAATGGAAAAACTAAGACACAAAACAAATTGGCCTTTATCATTGGAGATAAAAGACTCACTCTGAAAAGACAATTACAAGAGAATATTAATAGTAAGGTTATGAAGAATAAGCACTGACCATTCTACTGTGTACTGGGCCTTGTATTAGATATTTTAAGTGATATTTCTGAAGCTGACAGCTGCAAAATAGCCATTGTTCTCATTTTATGGATATGAATAATAGGTTTCAGAAGAGTAACACAATGTGCATGTGGTTGTTAACTAATTTTAAATCTAAGCTAGTCTGATTCCAAAAGCATGATATCCCTCTAAATATTTATGCCAACAGGACAATCAAAGTTACTCCTCTAGTCAGTTATTTACATTCAGTTTATCTTCTCTTAAAAATCCCCAAGTGAGGGAGATTTAGCAGGAAGGGTGTGTAAAAGCCACTGAGTTAGCCATAAGAGTAGGAAAAGTTAAATCTATCTAAAAACAATCACTAAGTTGTATCAAAAGCAGCAATGTTCAAATAAAATTATGTCCTCAATTGAAGTTAGCAAATAATAAAGATAAAATCATAATCAGTCAAACATTTGACTGAGATTAGAAGAAGCACACAGAAAATACTCCAGTCACATAATTCTGGGCCCAGGAGTTACTTATTGCAATCTCTATTTGAAAGCATGTACTATTATATTGCCCTCTCCCTGCTGGAAGTTAAAATTATAAATTTACGACCTAGCTGGTTTGTTTTAGAAAAACAGATTAATTCACTAGGACTTTTCTTTTGGATAGCTTTTCTCCAATTTTTAATTTTCCTCATTTTTTTTTTTCCCTCCAGCAAAAACGCTGCCTTGGCTGATGACATTAATTCTGGAACACAAAATTCAACCATCTACACACCACAGTGACCCACCATCTAACTAGCATCAATCATTCAAAAACTGGCCAATATAATAATAAATACATGATAGGCTAAATAACCCTTATCTGAAATAATTGGGGTAAGAAGTATTTCAATTTCAGATTTTTTTTTTTTTTTACATTTTGGGATATTAGTATTTACATTATGAAATACCCTTGGATAGGACCCACAGCTAACACAATATTCATTTACGTTTCATGTACTTTTTTTTTTTTTTGGTACCAGAGATCGAACTCATGACTTCAAATTTGCCAAGTAGGCACTTATGCCACTGAGCTAAACCCCCAGGCCTCTTCATGTACATCTTTATACATATATCCTGAAAGTAACTTTATACATTACTTTTTGACACCCGTATTTTGAACTATTACAATGTTACATGAGATCAGGCATGGAATTTTCAATTAGGTATGTCAATGCTCAAAATGTTTCAGATTTTGTCACATTTCAGATTTTGATTTTCAGATTTAGGATATTTAATCTGTATTACAAAGGAAGAAATTAAAATAGGTGATTGTATGTGAATTATGTACTGCTGAAGCTGTCAAACAGTACTAGCTAAACTAATGACAGAAACCCACCTACAGGTAATAAATGAGTTGTCAGCATTTGATCAGATCCGGAAAACAAATAATGTTGATGTGGAGCCAGGCATGGTGATGCATGCCTATAATTCCAGCACCCTGGGAGGCTGTGGCACAAGGACCACAAGCTTAAGCCAACTTGGAGTTGGACAACTTGGAGTAACCATGTCTCAAAATAAAAAAAGAGGGCAGTAGTCGGCAGGAACCCAGCTAGCAAATGCCCTAAGTTAAATCCAGTATAAAAACAAAACGAGATAGGCATGGTAGTGCATGCCTGTAATTCCAGCACTTGGGAGACTAAGGCAGGAGCACTGCCACAAGTTCGAGGCCGGCTTAAACTACATAGTGAGCTCATAGCCATCCTGAACTACATAGCAAGACCTTGCCTCAAAAAAAAAAAAAACACACACACAAATAAATTATATTTTTTTAAAACAACAATAAAAAACTCTTAACATGGGGGAGTCTGAGCAGGAGAATGAAGAGGGTTTAAAAATCACATGGAGTACAGGCTGATCACATCTTCACATTACCACAAAGAGGTTACTGTTTCCAACAACTGGATCTGCACATCAACTCTGTTATTTTAATAGACTGGTAAAGCAGATAAAGTAGAGAAGGCCTAGACTGGAGGGCTGGTTCCATTGTAAGAGTCCATGATTTTTTTTTTTTGATGTAGACTCTCAGTGTTGTTTTATTTTCAATTTGTGGTATATATATATAATATTTTTTTTTTGCAAAAACAGAGATGACTTTATTTTTCTTTTCAAATCTATTTTTATTTTAAAGAGAAAAAATAAAACAAAATTTCAAAACAATAGTAAGGGGGTAAAAATAGTATATACATTGTGTATTATATATATACAATATATGTGTATACATAGTATATGCATATATTTACACATACCTATACATACATTGTTTCTTTCAGTTTCTCACACTAGTGAGACAATACATTTACACATGTATGTCTGATCTATTCCCCTGATAAGTATGGAGACTCCATGACTTCAAGCTTTGGATCCCCACTTTAAGAGGTTATAACAATATTTCCTTGTTGCAGCTATTGTGAGCACTTAGTGAGCCAGAACTCTATCACAAAATGAAATGTACTCCAGCCAAGTGCAGGGCTGCATGCCTGTATTTCTGGCCATTTAGAGGTGAGAGGATCACTCTTCAGTGCCATAGACCAGCCTGGACAACACAAACACTGCATTTCACACTCTCCACCAATAATACAGCAGCAACATAAAACTATAGTTCCTTAAGCTGGGAATTTTAATGCTATGTACTATCACAAAATTTTTTTTTTTAATTTTTGTTTAGCTTCTTCTCTTTGTACTTTCTAGGGAAAAAAATCTATAATTTGACATTTATTTAATAACAAAACAGAAAATCCTGCTCTTCTGGGAATTAGCTGTATTCTGCTTCTCATCTTTGTGCGTGGAAACGATGAAGATATAGTTATTTATGGAGGATAATTCTCTTTTTAAAATGCCTGCAATCTTGGAGATTGAAATAAATTAGCAAATCATGTCCTCTAACACAAACTATGTAGTGACAAGGAGATATTTTATCTATTTCTATAAATTTTCAAGTAGTTTTCCTAGGTTTGGATTATCAGTGTTGAATATACTCTTTCTTTCTCTTAGGAAGAAATCAACTTTCAGATAAAAGCAGAATGAGAAATATAAAACTCACCTTTTCTTCATCTCCCCTGGTTCTCATTCTTTTACCATAGACCAAAAACACATGCTGACCAGGGTCATAACAGCCAGGAGACTGGTCAACCAGCATCAACTGACACCAACGGAAAAGATCCCGGAGATTGAACTCCCAGGGTCCTCCTTTCTGTCCCCATTTCTTCTCAACAGTTACTTCATGATCAATCTAGAAATAAAATATTCTTATCGAAAAACATGTCCTCCTGCCAGGAACTACATTAAATGCTGTCAGTGTACTACAAATGCTTATGTGATCTGAAAATAATAGGCTTAATTTAGATGCCTCTTTCTCTCATCTCAGACTTTCAAATGCCAGGAACACTCTACAGGTAGGTATTAAGAGTGTAATTCACAATACAAAACAGTTGCCATAACACTCAAATGAGCACCTGCCTTCTCACAGAAACATAGAATTCCATGAGTTACATTAGTTAACTGATAGTTCAGTAACATTCATGTTAAGAAAATACTGATTCAAACACAGCCAGGAAAACATAGAAAAATTAAAACAAGGACACACTTACCTGGTTATTGAAAGCCACCATTTTCTTAACAATATTTTTATCAATGGCTGGGAACAAAGTGCTGGCAATGAACTCCATGTCAATTACTGTCAGGGGATCCACAAAGACCTGTAAAACCCAAAAATACAAAAATGTCAACACTTCTCTTTACAAAACACTGGAATAACTAACAAAATGTTAAATGAAATCTTCAATATCACATCAAATTACAGTAACTAAGTCAAATATATAATTTTTAAGTTTTATAAATGTTTATGATTGCATTTTTAAAAAGAGTCAACATTTTGGAAATATGGAACAGCAGCTTCATTTCTAAACCATATGCTACTGAATTTAAGAAACACAAAAGATGTAATTTTTTTAACTGTTTTTAATTTTCCTGTGTAACATGAAATGCTTTCAAATTTTGGGATGGCAAATATTTCCACTATAAAATTCATTCAACCTTATAATATATTTGAAAATTTCTAAAGCAAAATATTCTTTTAAAAATATTCTCATCAAATTCTTAATTACCAAGGAACAGAAATAAATAAAAGCTAACAACATTAGCTTTTCAATCCTCTGAATTAGCCAAACTCTGAAAAATAGCTGCTAAAATAAGCATATACACACTTTTGCAAATAGAAATAAAAAGATATCAAAATGTTAGTAATAGACTGGGGATTACTGAAATTCTATACTTCACAGTAGTTTTCTTTCTTACTTTAAAATATTGCTTTCATTATAAAATTTGCTTAAGTGTGTTTACGGATCACAGAGATATGTAAAGATTAAAGACTCCTCACTGAATACAATAAAAGAATCCTTAAAAGGATGGTGACCTTTTAGGAATAGTGGCAGAAAGGCCTCAATGAGTGGGGCAGGCAGTAGAATGAAGGAGAAAAGTAGACAGACAAAGGCAGAAAAATAGCATAGCAGAAATGAGGCAGAGAAGGATGGCTAGAATCTCTAACATAGATGGCCTTGATACACTATATTGTTAATAGTGCACCAGGATTTAAAACCCACATTACTCACACTACTCTGCTTAGATGTATTATATTCTGTTCCAGTCATTCCACCTGTACTAGATTTGAGGGCACAGACAGTAATCCCGAAAATAACAGGATATAGTATGGTAATCATTCTTAATTTGCTATTAACTTAATCTAAAGCTCTGTAAAACCTACACTGTTTTACCATGACTGATTGAAATCGAATCTGGTTTGTTGGATCGCTGTTTTGTATTGATGGATTTTATTCAAAGCTGTTATGATTGATAGTATCAAGTCTGAGAGTATAGGCAAACACACTGAAGATGACAAGATTCACTAGAATATCCACTATGGTTTGATTATTACCTGCCTTTGAAGTTTTATACTGTCTACAATGTTTTATTTTTACTAATGTTGTTATGTACTGCTATACTGAATTATACTGCTGTATTCATTTATGCCTGATGATATAGGCAATTCTATTGAAGATAATAAGAAACAACACAGCAATCATTGTAGATCATCTTGTACTGTGGTTTTATATGACTTTTTGGTTTCATGCTTTTATAGGAATGTTTTGTCTTGCTAAGTTTTGTTTTTCCCTCTAATATAGAAAGAATAGAAATACATGTAAAGACTCATGTATGCGTAGCTGTTTATACTCTCACTGTCTATCTACTTTGTATGCTTTAATTTTGTAACTTGAACAACTATTTCTAAGAGGACAATATGTAATTTAACAACTAATGACTTCTTGTTTATCTTTTTTCTGAAATTATGTATTATCTCTACCCTTTACATGCTTTTTTTTCCCTCTTTAAAAATTAAAAAAAAAAAAAAAAAGGATGGTGACCTTATTTCCAGGTCATAGGACAGTACAATTAAAACCAGGTGAGAAGTGATGGTGGAAAACAAGCACATTAATAATTATGTAAGGCCAAGAAAAGGACCAATAATCTGATCCTCTTTGAAGAGCAAACATCCTAAACAGCTACCTGCCAACAGTCTTAGGTATCTTTCGTCTATACAGCAAGAGTAAATTTTACCTGAGTGAATCTGTTAAGGAAAGACCTGGGCAATCCCTTTCTCCCACCGCCTTGTCTAAAAGGATTCTGACAACCAAAAATCTTCGTCTTTTCATGTTGTACTTGAAAGCTCATTCCTAACTCAGGCACATAGATTTCTCCTCGGTGGTCAAAACAAGCATTGAGTCCTTCCAATACAGACTGAGAAGCCAGATTAAGCTATTTGAAGAAGAAAGTACATGTATTTGTTTCATGAGATATTTTGTACAACCACAACAAAAACCAAAAGAATTAAAATGCAGCAAATTAAAAGTATTATCTTCACAAGTGGGAAGCTAACATAACACTGTTTCTAACCTACTATTTCTTAAGCCAAGGGACAAGTTGATGTGTATTCATTCTACAATCCTCTATGTCACATAAAAGGTAAGACATTTTAGATAATGGATCTGTATTTATGTATGCATCTCGATAGTTTCTAAGTAAAATCAATAAATGTTCAGATTGAACTAAAAAAGTTAGACATTTCTTTAACACTGAACTGTATTCATTACATGCACCTACTGACCATACTTTGTAAGTTATAACAACTTACCAATATAGATTTAACAGTAATTATAGGTAACAGGTAAGACTTGATGCTCTTGGACATTCTCCTAACTCAAATATTGCACAAAATTTCCAAATAGGTTTCAAAGTCATGGTATAAACAAGATAAAGTACATATACACAAATTACCTTTCACCAACAGTTTTGTAAACAAGAACAGTTAAAAGGAGTTCTTAAGCAAGAAATTAAAACTGAATGGAGGTCCTCAGATGCTGAGGTTTACAGCCCAGGAGTAAAACGGGTGGTTTTTAGGTAACACACAGAAAGTCAGTTGGGAAAATGTAAATCAAAAAAATACCATATCCAGACTACCCTCAATTAAAAATTTCAACTGTCATGTTTACATAATCACTACAAAGTGTAAATTCCTTCACATAGCCCCAACTAGAAAGTTGCTCTTAAGTGTGTTGGAAAGCCCAGGATGTTTTTTAGTAATCTACAGAACTAGATGCATTTTCACCAAATCTGAGTATGGTCAGTAGTCTTCCACTTTAAAACTAAGTTTTCTCTTTTACAAGTCAATAAATGATATCTTCTTGCAAAAACATCCGGAAAGCCCTCCCTTTTTATCTCCCCAACAATAGCAGGCAGCTGCTCGGTAGATGAAATCTCATAGCACTCTCTCTATTGTCTAGACCCAAAGGAGTATAAATCTACTCAATCTGTAAGGGCCTATGTCCAGTTCCCTCTGGAGCACTTTCCTTATTTTTCTCATTTTGGCTCCAAAATACTTCTAGTCTTTCATTGTTTAATGTTAACACAAAACATCACAAACACACATGACTGTTTATATCTAGCTGCCTGCTAGACACAAAGATTTAGTATTAGCCAGGTTTTATGACATGCTCTTCTAATCAATAGTTTATGCAATATGCACATATAACACTAATCACTTGCTCCTGATTTTGTATGTCATCATGCATATCCATTCCATCTCTCTGGAGCATTAACAAAACATGAAGCAATTGACAAGCATCTGAGATAAATACCAATATCAGTGTATCAAGCCTGAAGGAGTTAAGACTAAGTGAGACAAAATGCTTTTCCTTTCCTTTTCTTTTTTTTTTAATTTTTTGGTGTGTTGGGGGGGGTGGTTCTGAAGGACTGCTTTCAACAGTAGGAGCATTTGCTGACTATATATAAAGGGTTTCTGAATGTGTGTTCTGCCAAGTGATCTTCCTAATTCTTAAAAGAACCACGGAGGACCTTTACAATAGTTTTGCCTTTACCAGTCATCACCATGCTCACTCACCAAACAATGTCCTACAGCTATGAAAAATAGAAGTGCCCCTCACATATATGATCCCAGCCTGAGCCTGATGCACAGGACCCTTACCTCATCCAGCACAACCCAATGGCCTGCCTTCAAAGCTGCCAGCAAGGGCCCATCACGCCAGGCAAACTGTCCTCCCTTGCCACCCTCAACGGGTAGATCTGCACCAAAGAGGTCTGTGATGTCCTTTGAGAAGAACAAATGGGAAAAAGCTAGTATTACTTTTAAAAAAATTTAAACTAAATACTAAGATCCTAAGTCTGAAGTGATAAACACTTTAGTCTTATACCATGCCACCACTCTTCCTTCTTATATCTAAGATAGAACCAATTGTTTCTAACACATTATCAGGAGCCCAAACGAGCCCCACCCACCTTTTCATCACAAAGCTCCAAGTATCAATACAAGCAGATGTGCACATCAATAGTTTTGTGTACTCAGAAATTAGTGAGCATTGAAACAAATCAATAAAGAAACAAAACCAAAAAAAAAAAAAGAAAGAAACAAAACCAGTAACAACATCCGGGCCCTGCCCCAGACCTCAAATCAATTTGTCAGCCATCTCATGTTTTCTAAGATTGTCATTTTATCTCTACCAAGTTTTCTTCAGAAAGAAAAAATAATAATTAAGTGGTATTATATTATAACAAATACCAACATGAATACTCTCTCAAAAGACAATCAGAATAAAACATTAAATTAAAAGAAAATAATATAGGTATTTATTATTCATTCAGTTTGGAAGGTTATGCTGCTGTGGTCCTTATTGCCATAAGACATATTTGGATTATTGATAATGTTGTAACTATTTCTGATTAAGAAACTATAGACAGAGACATTATTACCCATACCAATTCCTATGAGTTATAATTACACTGACCGTCTGCTCTGACAAGTTAATTCGAACAAGGGTGTTTCCTGAAGCCTTTGCTAAGGCTCCCACCAAACTCGTCTTGCCAACACCAGGAGAGCCCTCCAGAAGAATTGGTTTGTTCAATTTGATAGCTCTTAAGAGTCTTTGGGCATTCATAGCTGTGGTGCCTGCACTGAGTGCATAGTCAGCAATATTACTCCTGTGCAGGACAGGTCCTTAAGTGAAAAAACAAAACAAAACAAAATAAAAAACAAAGCCATGTATACAGCTGAATATACAGAAATTCTATGTACATGTTGACTCAACATTGTAAAAATTCACGCAGTAGGTTAGTGAAGTAATATCTGCAGTGAAAATATTAAGCTAACATTCAACACTACCTCACTTTTCAAATTGAGAAATTTACAGATAATCAACACCATACTATTTTCAAGCATGTTTAGAATATACCTTCTATCTACATGTACACATGTTTACATAGGTCTAGTTGCAAACACAGAACTCCTTTCACAACCTCCACCTAGCATACTATGTGTACTTGTACAATTCATCTTTATAAATAAGTATGTTTTTGAAAGCCAAGTGTAATAACATGGTTCAAACATTTTTAGGCCATCAAGACAATCCAAATATAATTTCACCTCTTAAACTTGTACGATAGTCTTCTAGACAATAATGTTGTAGGGCTTAACATTTGTGCTACTAGGTTTTTTGGGAAAAGCTTTTAGTATAACAATTTGGGGACAAGGGGCAAGAAAACATGTTTCCTCATCCTTGCAAGCAAAAGCAAGGACCAGTCAGTCCCAGGTCACTGGCATGAAGCCTCTACACAGGAGCAATGAATATTATGACAATGGTGTAAGGAAGGGTTATATCATGAGCGCCTGTCAGGTATGAAGAAAGCATTGTTAGCTAGGTGGCACACATCTGTAAACCCAGCACTCAGGAGACTAATGCATGAGGCCACAAGTTCAAGCCCAGCCTGGGATATACAGTGAGTTTAAGGTGGCCTGAACTACATAGTTCTATCTGAAAAAACCAAAAAAACAATACTGAAAATAAACAAGATCTATGAGGAGACATAAGAGGGCACTGTTACATGGTCAGGCACCCAAGTTCACCACTGAACCTCAATTAACTGCTATTATACCTCTGAGTATTTTAGGCACTTGATGATTTAATGATTAATGGAGAAAGGAAGGAAGGGAGTAGAAAACAGATGACCCTGCTATAGAAGCAATAATGTAAAAAATTTACAGTGCCTCAGAAGATATGTAATCTAAATTCCTCATTTAAATATTTGGTAGAGGGCTTGTGATAAGAGTATTATCAAGTACATGCAAGGCTCAGGGTTCAATCCCTACCACCACAAAAACATGAATGAAATGAATCAATCAATCAATGAATACACCAGTGGTAGAAGTAACCTAGCTAGGAGACACAATGTCAAAACTCTAATCAGTTGTCTCCTAGACTAATATATTTCCCATTTAATCACTCATTCATCCAATTAATCAACAGGTATTTTCTGAGTTATCAATGAAGTTTGGGCTACCTGATAAATTTCAGAGACAGGAAATTGAGTGGCACAATACCAGTCCTCAAGAGTTCGTTATCCTGCTTTTCTGAGGGGCAATGAGGTTCTATGATAAGGCTAAACAGGCCTGTTGTGGTTACCAATTAATAAACAAATGCATTTTCACAAGATAGCTCTTCATGGATTGAAGCTATATTTCCCATATTTTTACATTCTGGTCATATATTTACAATCACATAAACATGATAATATAAAAATCAAAATTTAAATTAGATATGAGTTCAAAGATAATCATGACCATAGCATTATTAAAAGTAAAAAAACTATGATCTACAGTATGAGAATAATTAATTTTGCCATTTTTGAATATCAAAAATTAATTTTTCATAATTTTGAATAAAGGGGTCATTCTTACCCCTTGGTATAAAAAATGGATGAATCCCCCAAAGGTTATCAATCCCAGTGAATTCTTTGGCCTTGAGCCTATCATATATCTTCAATTCATTTTTCTGACATTCTGTAAGTCGAACTAGCTTGGAAATTTTCTTTATTAGGAATTTCAGACATTCTTCTCGAGCCAAAAGGGCTGTACCAAACCCAGAGGAAGTTACTCCTAAAAGAAAGAGAATCATTACATTAGGGAACAAGCACCATACCAGACTCAAAACAGTTGAGCAGCTCTACAGCATGAGTAAAAGATTGCTACAGCAGAATTAAAGCTAAATGCAATTGCCAATGTAAGCAGTCCCATGGAAGAAGCCTGACTTGTTGCCTATTCCCAGTTTATGCATCATCAGTAAAGTAATTACTCAATGACAAATCAATTCAGAAAAAAGCTCAAAATGGCAATATTGAGCTTTCTGGCCTACATTTCTAATCTTCATGGCTGACAAACTGAAATTTAAATCCATAGTAAATTTTATGAAATTATAGTCAATCTAAAATCAAACAAACTAAAAGAATCCTGACCATTAACTAAAACTGACCACTTGTGTTAAGGATAAGTGTTCAGGAGCAAAGTCATTTTCAACAGTCTTTTTCCCATAATCACTACTTCACATCTATTGTCTGGTCTCCTTTCAAAAGTATCACCTCTTTCAAAGAATAGAAAGTAAAGGAAAGCCATTCTGGATTTTAGAAATGTTTAAGTGATTCTACAAAGTGCCCAGTTCAGAAGTCTAGGTTTACTCTTCTTCCCAGTCCACTCTACCATCTACCTTTTGTCCCTAACATCTTACAGGCAACGTACCTGAACCGATTCCATCTATGTATACCAAGCATGCAGCGTGGACAAAAGATGTCACCGTGGAGATGGCCTCTGGCTTTTTACCAGCAGTTTCCTTGCTCATTATATTCATGAAGTTAACCCAAGCCAAGATATCTCTGATACTGACGACACATTTTCGGCCAAACTCCTGCTGGCTCAACCAGTCAATGAAATCTAGCATCACCTCAGCTATATCAGCTCCTAAGATACAAACATACATTTACTTCTTAGGGCTATCCCAGAACATGATTTTGCTACCTAGCACTCACACATGGACAATATGGGGTCTATGCTCCTAGGGTTGTATGAAAAATGTTATGAGTACATATCAATACTGTTTGCTAAAGAAGAGGATTCAGTTTTTATCATATTGCCAAGGGATCCATGAGTAGCATCCTATCTCTATCAAAAGGAAAAGCAAAAAACAAAACACAGGAAATACTGAGAATTATAGCTTGAAAACTGTTCCTAAAAAAAAGAGTATGTATTTGGTTAATCCTCTTGACTCAGCCTCCCAAGTTCTGGGATCACAGGTGTGTGGTAACACACCTGGCCAGATTTTTTTGCTCCAGTGTGAAATTATTCACATTCTGTAGAAACTGTACTTTGATTTCTGGTCTTAAAACTAGCTACATCCAGTTATGATATTCTCACAATGGTAGACAGCAGCAGGGAGTTACAGTTCCTAACTGCAGGATTAGACCAAATAAGTAAATTTACACCTACTATGTTGCTACTGTATGATTGTAGGTTAGATGATGTCAGTCCATTTTTGATTTACCTGTTATAGTTGTTACCTGTCAACCAAAGGCTCACTGTACTGAAGGCTTAACAGTTGCTGATGGATTTTAAGAGTAGGATCATTTGAGATCCTAAATGGACCATGAGGGCTCTAATTTCATCAAGTGGATTCATCAACTGGTAAGCTCAAAATCTGATGACTTTATCAGAGTGACAGTGGAATCAGTAAGAAAGGTCTAGTTGAAGGGAGTGGATCACTGGGGCATGATCTTGGCAGCTGTATCTGGTCATCCCTGGATCCTTTCTCTCAGGGTCTTTTGTCTTACTGTTTCATGATTGCCATAATAATCTTCCTAACCTTAGACCCAAAGCAATGAAACCAGCCAACTAAGAAGTGAAAGTTCTGAAACCATGAGCCAAAATAACCTTTCCTCTTTAACGTTCACTTATGTCAGGTACTTTGCTACAGTGATGGAAAGCTGATTAATGGTAACTCCACTGTAAGCTAAGGTATATCTGGATCATAGTCACTATTAATGGGGAACACCATAGTTTTAGTTTAAGTATGCATGCATTTACTTATTTATTACCCATGCATCAGTCGATTCTACAAATTAAGCTTTCACAAATTTTATTTCATGATTCAAGTTGAATGATTATTCTAATTATAATTTTTTGCATATCAAAAGAAACCACTGAGTGAAGAGACAACCCACAGAATGGGAAAAATATTTTAATAGCTACTCCTCAAAGGACTAGAATATATAAATCAAACCCCCCAAATTTAAAGCCACAATCAAAAAATGGACATCTAAAATGAATAGACATTTCTCAGATGAGAAGTACAAGCAGCAAATAAATATATGAAAAATGCTCAACATCACTGGTCATTCGAGAATACAAGTGGAAACAACACTGAGATTCCATTTCATTCCAGAAAAAAATGGCACTCAGCAAGAAATCAACCAGGGCCAGAGATACAGCCCAGAAGTGCACCACCTGCCTGGCAAGTTCAAGGTCCTGTATTTGATACCCAGTACCAAAAAGAGAGAGGGAGAGAGAGGAAGAGAGGAAGAAAGAGGGAGACAAGGAAGGAAAGGAGAAAAGAGGGGGGATAAGGAGGGGGAGGGAGAGGGAGAGGGAGAGGGAGATCAAGCAATAACAAAGGCTGAAGAGGCTATTGGGAAAAAGGAACTCTCTCCATTCCTGGTGGGAGTGTAAACTGGTACAAGTACTATAGAAATCAGCATGGAGATTCCTCAAATAACTAGAAGAGATTCCATTTGACCCAGCTATTCCTCTTCTAGGTATCTTCCCAAAAGAGTTAAAAGCATCATACAATAGTGGTATATGCACACATGTTTATAGCAGCTTAATTTGTAGTAGCTATATCTGGGAAACAGTCCATATGTCCATCAAAAAATGAATGGATAAAAGAAAATGTGGTATTTACACACAATAGAGTAGTATTCTGCATAAAGGAAGATAAATTTAGGATATTTCTAGGTAAATGGGTGGCTCTTGAGACCATACTTTCAAGTGAAATAAATTGGACATACATGTTTAAATACCACATTGTTTCTCTTATGTGAGGAGCTCAAATGGTAAATAAGGAGCATAATGGAGGATAATATTGAGAAGTAGGAAGAACATGTTCAAATGGAAAGAAAACAAAGCAGGGGGACGGTAAGAAAAGGAATTAAATGTAAGTTAGTCTGTATAAATGGTGAGGGGAAGAAGGACTAAAAAGAGGGAAAAGGAATGGGGAGAAAAAAGAATTGAGATACCGTATATACAGGTACAAATTCCCTATGATGAATATGATCAATATGTACAACAAATATATATTATTTTTAAAGATAAAAGACTTAAAAAAAATAAAAATGACCCCCACAAAAATAATTATAATTTTTGTCTGGGAATAAAAAATTTCTTAAATTGCTTATATACATTCAAAGCAATGTCAAAGAAATTTACTAGAACACTTTATCTAAAAGTAGGAATAACAAAGAATGTTTTAAAAAGCAGCAGCAGCACAGCTATAAAACGGACTGTAAAGCAACAACCTTAAGACTATACCAGAAATTAGTTAGAATAATACTAATTATAGGGGGGGAAAATAATCTCCACTTCCCCAAGCAAAAATGTCCACATTTTCCTCCAAGCTGCAGCTTTCTAACTCAGAGCCAAGGTCCATCAAGTTGATCCACACTTGAGAACAAGACAGAAACTAGTCCAGTGCTCAAAGCCACAGTGATATTCTGAGGACAGATAGAAGCACAGAGCAATGACACAGCAGAGAAAGCTATAGATGAGAAGCACGAAAGAGCCTAAGATGAGTAGCCTAGATTCACAGAGTCAGCTTCTCCCAGATGAGCATCTGATGGGTGAGCTTAAGGCATGACACGTTCCTGAAGCATCTTGCGTTGAGGGTGACATTTCCTGCTCTCTTCTAACAGCAGGATATAGGTAGCCACCTTGACAGTAGTATTCTTGGAACAGGCAGATTCCTGGAGACACATTTTTCTGCAGTCACTTTGTGATGAGGACCAGCTCTCCTGCAAAAAATCCTTCCAATTTCATATGACTACCTGGGATCTTAGCTTGCAACATCTGAGTCATATTCCTCAGCTATCTCCAGTTCACAATGATTGGTAGGTAAGCCAATCTCCCTGTGACTGCCCATTTGTAAAGCACAAGGTCATTTAGACAAAAGACCTCAAGAAAGCAAGACTCAAGCCTAAGAGACCAAGTAGCAGCAGGATCAAAGTGGTACAGACCAGGAGTGGTAGGTCAAAAAGAGACTGCCTTATCTGGAAGCTGTTTATGGGGAACAGAAAGGTCTCAGCCAGGTTCTTATTTCACCATTTGGGATGAGCACATGTGTGAATGTTATACTGAGTCTTCTTGATCCACTTCCAGATTATAAAACTGCTGAAAATTGGGCTGGGGATTTAGCTCAGTGGTTTAAGTGCCTGCTTGGCAAGTGTGAGTTTGTGAGTTCAATCCCCAGTACCACCGAAAAAAAAAAAAAAAAAAAAAACTGCTGAAAATTATTAAGCCACATGTTCCTTACTCTCCATGCTCCAGCATCTCTAACACTTCCAGAGCAGTGGTGGTGAACCTAGGACACACGTTTGTTTTTCTTTTAAGACAAAAGATGTCAATGTGTGAGTTATTTTTTTCTAAACTAAAACCTCAGTATTCAGGTCTAACTATAGTATTGGCACACTGCAATAAGTAAGTGGGATTTGGGTTGCACTTTGGGCACTTGGGTTTTTCTGTTTTGTTTTGATTTGTTTCTTTTAGGTACTCAGTTCTAAAAGGTTTGCCATCATTACTCTAGAGAAAATGTGCTGCTTATACAGTCTGCAAACTCTGGTGTCAAAGAGCTCCCTACTGACAAGCAGCAGGGGTCCAGAGAAAGTCCCCTAGGTTCCTATGCTTACTGGCCTATGGATTATTCATTCTGCTTAAGCAGGAAGCATACAGGTGATGGAAGAATGATGGCAGTGAAACAGCAGTCTATGGGTTTTACAGATTACTTCCTGATCCAGTCCCAACACAGAACCTAAGACCATATTTATTTAACAATTGCTGTTCACTTCTTCTCCATTCACTTAATTCTGACAATAAACACACCAAAGAAAACAGCACACAACCAATCAACTCAGTTTTTGTGACTGTGGTCCCCAGAAAACCTGTTATGGCACCATCAAGGAACTTTTTGAGCAAATTATTGATCCTTACCTCAAACATACAAAATCACAAACAATGCATGTAAGCCCAGTAAGCTCTATTTCAACAAGTGTTCAAGGTGAGTTTGTCAGCCATAAGCTTAGGCAATTCTTGTGCCGCTGGATAACTATCATATAGGTGGGGACTAAGGAGAAAGTGCCACATTTAACAAGACAAGGGGAACTTCAGCTATTCAGAAGGTGGGAGTTCACCAAGAAAGTCTTCAGATGACTACAGAGTCAGTCTTTTCGAAAACAAGGCAAATGAAAATGGGTTCCATGTAGATTGTGCCTCACCCCCACCCAGCTAACCTACCAAGTTTTGAAACTATACTTTAGGACACTATAAAAAGTTGCACACATCAATGAATCTCAATCTCAAAGAAGCATGTATAATTATATTAAGAATGGAAAAAAGCATGATTTTACAACACATATATGACACAAAGGGAGGGAGGGAGACTGACTATATCTAAGGTACACACACACACACACACACACGTCAACCACTTTACACTTAGAAAAAGAATCATGCAGTAAATATTTTTTTACTGGATATTTTAAGAACTGCTAAATCTATTACAATTATGTACATGTACCAACACTCCAAGATGAATGTAATCATTATGTACAATACTGCACTAAAAAAAAGAGAAAGAAAACAATTGCACAATTTAGGTTTTAAGTATAAAGACTTTTTAAATTCTGTTTGAAAGTTTTTATAATAAAAGGAAAACTTCTGAATAAAATTTAGGGAAAGAATAATAAATCAGTTGCTAAAAACTTTAAAACAGGCAGCTTAATTCTATAAATCTTTCTCATGGTTGTAATAACCAAAATAAAAAGAAACTTTACTACCTAAAATATGAACAGGCTAGTTTTGTGTTTTCCTTGGATCTTTTTTATTCCTACTGCCCTTTATCTTCTTTATCCAACTACTATACACACACTGCTAATGTCCTGCAACACACCTGTTATTCCCAATACACTTTGACTCATTACCATAAACTCACCTTTACAATCTGTTTTGCCTAGAGATAATCCTGGACGAAGATTATGATTTATTATTTGAATTAAATCTTCACGTTTTGTGTTTTGAGGGCACCATATTTCTGTAAACCGGTTTCTTAAGGCAGGTGACAGCTGCAGGGAATACAAATTGTAACGTGAACTTGAAAACTATTAACACAAATCCTTTGGAAGAACACTAGCTATGAATTCAGCAAACACAAGAAGCCTCTTATTTACCTCTAGTACTAGATACTTTGTCTTGGTTCTTTATAAATCTATCTCAGGAAGCTCCATGACAGCATTCTCATTATTCTTTATACATGTGGGACTAAGCATCAAGGTCTTACACAGAGTAAGTAGTCCAAGCAGTACTCCTGTCTCAGTCAAATGTGAACTCTTTCAGCAAAGGTCTTTCCTTTTACATTACCTTTACTCTTTACTCAATTACATAAACGACAATCTTCACATAGCAATGTGTGAAGTACGTGGAAAAAAACCCCTGACTTTCATGTTGTTCAACACTCAAAAATCAATAGCCTTCCTCTACACAAATAACAACTAACTGAAAAACAAGGAAAACAATATGATAGCATCCAAACAAGAAATACCTAGGAATCAATCCAACAAAGGTTGTAAAACACCTCTATCCTGAAAAATACAGTACTCTGAAGAAAGGGATTGAAGAGGATATTAGAAAACAGAAAGATATTACATGCTCTTGGGTAGGAAAAACCAATATAGTGAAAATGGCCATACTTTCAAAACTGTTACGCAGATTCAATACAATCCCAATCAAAATTCCAAGAGTATCTCACAGAATTAGAGAAAATAATCCTAAAATTCATCTGGAACCAGAAGAGATCTAGAATAGCAAAGGCAATCCTGGGCAACAAAAACAAGACAGGGGGCATCACAATCCATGACTTGAAATTGTACTATAAAGCCTCTATGATAAAAATAGTGTGGTACTGGCCAAAAAAACAGGCCCAACGATCAATAGAACAGATTAGAAAACACAGAAACAACTCCAGACACACTAAACCACTTTATTTTGACAAAGTTGACAAACCATTCACTAGAAGAAAGATAGCCTCTTTAATAAATGGCGCTGGATACAATGGCTCTATACATGCCAAAGATTAAAACTGGACTCATATCTTTCACCATATAACAGACTAAAATCGAGATGGATCAAAGATCTTAATATTAAAACAGAAGCATTAGATCTGCTGGAAGACAGAGTAAATAAAACTCTTGAAGACACTAGTGTAGGCAAAGACTATGAACAAAACCCCAATTGCACAGGAATTATCACAAAGAATCAACAACTGGGATCTCACCCTATTGAAAAGCTTTTGCACAGCAAGAGAAACAACCAACAGAGTAGAGACAACTCACAACATGAGAGAAAATATTTGCCAGCAACACCTCAGACAAAGGATTACTATCAAGAACATATGAATAACTCAAATCAGCGCTCCCAGATTTAAAAACACACTTCTCAGATGAAGAAATACAAACAGTAACTAAACGTGTGATAAAGTGTTCAACATCACTGGTCATTCGAGAGATGCAAATTAAAACAACACTGAGAGGGCTGGGGATTTAACTCAGTGGCACAAGTACCTGCCTGGCAAGCACAAGGACATGAATTTGATCTCCGGTACCAAAAAAAACCCAAAACAACAAAACAAAAACACCCCTGAGATTCCATCTCAGCCAAGAAAGAATGGCTATTATCAAGAAATCAACCAATAATAAATGCTGGAGGGGCTAGGAAACCCTTTTCTACTCTTGTTGGGGGATGTAGACTGGTGCAACCACTGTGGAAATCAGTGTGGAGATTCCTAAAAAAGCTAGAACTAGAGGTCCCATTCAACCCAGCTATTCCCTTACTGGGCATCTTCCCAAAAGAATTAAAAACATCATACCACAGTTATATACATGCACCCATGTTTATAGCAGCACATTTTTTAAGAGCCAGATCTTGGAAACAACCTAAATGCCCATCAACTGAGGAATGGATAAAAAAGATGTGGTATTTTTATACAATGGAGTACTACTCAGCCATAAAGAAGGATAAACTAGAGCCTCTTATAGGTAAGTGGGTGCAACTTGAAGACTATACTCATTAGTGAAATAAATAAAACACATGTGCAAACATCATATCGCCTCAATGTGAGAAGCTGAAAGAAAGGTGTATGTGTATATGTATATGTGTATGTGTATGTATATAAAAAAATAGTTAAGATAGTTATACTACTGATTTCTCTTAGTTCACTGAAGAGAAAAATTCATGCCAGTATTGTTTGAACAATTGAATGCAGATGTCCTGTGCTCTGGGTGAATGATCTGGGGATGACAATGCACAACGTATGTACCACTGTTGCCCCAAATGATGTGTTTTGAAATTTTGTTGTAGTTTTGTTCTTTTTTTTTCTCCTTGAAATAAAACAGATTTGGGAAGAAGGAAAAAAAAAAAACCTAGAAAGGAAAACTTAAACTAACCTGATAGGGAAATTAACCACCTAAGCAATCTTAAAATCAGATCTCTGTGGTACTTCCACTTGTTAAGAAGCCAGTTTTTAATTCTGAGTCTGAAACTGATATATTTTAATGCCTTTTTTTTTTGTACCAGGGATCAGACTCACAACCTCACACTTGCCAGGTAGGCAGACACTCAAACCTCTGAGCTAAATCCCCCACCATTGAAATTGATATATTTTATTCTCTTCAGGGCATTTCTTGAGTTCCAAAGGTATTTTTTTTCAAATAGTATTGTAGAAAACTTGTCTAAACATTGGTTCATATTTTAGGCAGCCACCAAGTTACCAAAATCTTGTCTTCAAGATTAACCCATGTTTTTTCTCATCATCCCTGAACTATCACTATACTATCCTTTTTCATTAACTTTAACAGACTGAAATCAGCATAATGCTGGCTTCTCCACCGAAAGGTTTTGGAACTGAAAGCCACAGGGTTGTTGGTCTCTGGATATGTCTGAACAGAAGTCACTTGGTCAAGAGCGACTTACACAACCCTTAAGAGAACAGATATATTACTTATGCAAAACCAGAAGTTTTCTGGCTGAGGTTTTTTGGTTATTCTATATACCAGTCATTAAACCAGAATGATTTTAAGAATAAAGACTTTAAAAGAAGAGGTTTAATATGTTCCCACTGGCTTAAACCACCAGAGGTATACACATGACTGCTCCATCAGACAACCTGTCCCACTGGTGGTACAAGTGATACAGTAATGTATGGGACAGTACTACCAATATTTCAGGCCACCCAGTAGTGAGATACATAAATTATGGTGCTGTCAGGAATGTGCTAAACTGTAGTTCCAACTTTTCTTAACCATAAATAAGAATAAATTTTACAGACAGCTCTTGAGAGCATTCTTTTCAGTAATCTAAGCAAAGGGCTAAGGCTAAAGGAAACAATAACATTTTAGGCACAAATACAAAGTGAGACATCAAATAAGGAAATTTATGTGTCAGATTCTAATAATTTTTGGGATTTTTATGTATTATCCAGTACTATATACTACATTTATGAGTGTCAATAAACTGAGGCAAAAGCAAGAAAGAGAGGTGGACCTGGTCACTCCAGATTATGGTTGCATAGCAGGGGTAGGAAAAGGAATTAAACATAAAGTACACAAAAATCCTACTAAATTATGTAAATGTAAAACTGGGTTATGATACTTGCAAAACTCAGTAAATTTACCATCACTAACAGTGACAAGCTGTCATTCACATTTATAATGCCAGCACCCTGAAGCAAGAGAGCTGCCACAAGTTTGGAGTCAGCCTAAACTACAAAGTGAGACCCTGTCTCAAAAATAAAGAAATAACTAAAAATAAAGATGAATTTAGAAACTATAAAGAAATCATGCTTCATAAAGCAAATTTACCTCTTTTTTTCCAAAGTCTCCACCAGGGTTCATGGTTGCTAAGATACGAAAATTTTTCCCAGCAGTCAACAATTCTACCTCATTATCCTTGTCCTCTGGGTTGCCTTTTTCAGCTAGTACTAGAGACTTTTCTACTTCAAGGACACTAGAAGAAAAATTGGGGAAAATTGGAAAATGTTTATATGTTGTTTTAGTCTTTGCCATTCTTGAAAAGAAAGTTATCTCCTCTTTTACCTTTGTTAATGGTTTCCTATCACAAATTTTAATATGATTCACTTTCTCAAATTCTGTGTAGTAGAACATATTTCTGATCAAGAGAAAAATAACATTTTCTACACATGCCTTATTCAACATTTCTCTTAATAATAGGTATCTGCCATGCAAATGTTCCTGACAACATTGTTCATAATCATCAAAAAGTACAAACAATTCAAGACCATTAAATAGTGCATAGATTAAACAAAATGTGAATATCCACCACTATTACAAATGAAAATGAGTGTCTGCCTGGCAAATGTGAGGTCCTAAGTTTGATTCCTAGTACTGAAAAAAAAAAAAGACTAATGATATATGCTGCAATATGAATCAATCGCAAAACACTGATACAAAGTAAGAGAAGAGACTATTTATACAAAAGAATAACAAAAGACTAATCTCTAAGCAAAGAAACCAGATTATGGTTGCATAGCAGGGATAGGAAAAGGAATTAAACATAAGGTGCACAGGAATCCTACTAAATTATGTAAATGTAAAACTGGGTTATGATACTTGCAAAACTCAGGAAATTTACCATCACTGAAATAACAGTGACAGGCTGTCACTCACTTTGTTCTAAATGTATGTCCAAACACAGGAAACTTGAAGAAATGAAGATATTTTTCCCATAAAAAACAATGTAAAACCAAATAATTAGGTCTGAGGTCCAAAACTTGCACTTATAAATTCATTTTTCCAAGACTTTAACAAATTTCACAATGATTTCTTTCTCCATAACTCTGTTTTATTGGTGTTCCTCTTAGCTTTACTGTTGGTATCACTAACTTCCTTTGGAAAGTATAGTTACCATATTTTATGCAAAAAGAGTGAAAAAATAATATTAGTTTGACATATGAGATGACTTATAACCATAAGATCTAGGAGTATGACGCTATGTCTTTTAAAACACTAAGAAAGTATGTATATATGTTGCCTTAAAATAAATATTTTTATCTAAAATTCATTTATTTTAATCCTTCCGTATCATTATCTCAACTTTCTGGTTATTGAAAGAAAGTTAAACAATGAAGGCTAGATTTCTTAAAGAGACTTGAGCGCTAAAGCAAAACGTTATGACTCATCAACTTTCTAAACATTTATTTTGCACCAGGGCCAAGGATATTCCTCAGTGGCATGGTGCCTGCCTGGCAAGCATGAAATCTTGAGTTTGATTTCTGGTTCTGAGGCGTTAGTGGGGATTTACTTTGCACCCATGAGTACTGACCAGCTGTAAAAACTAGGCCAACAAAAAGACCACACACAGAGCAAGTCCCTTCCACATGTACCTGTTGAGTCTTTCCAAGACAGAATCATCAGCCAATGAGATCTCATCCAAAAGGAAAAAGCTGTCCTCTTTCATGGCAAGAACCAGAGGCCCATCGTGCCACTCAAAGAGTCTTGATGCGTCCATTTCTTCCTACAATTGGCAAGAAGCAGGGAGAATCAACAAGTGACTTCAAAAGACAATGTACACACAGCTATCTGTTACCCGGCTGGGATAAAATGCTCACTCTGCAAGAAGTAAAAAAATAAATGGATAAAAACTGAGAACCAAGCACCTTACAAATAGCAATAAAAATCTCAAGGAAAACCAAAAAAAAAAAAAAAAATGTATACACACTTCAGCCATCTGCTATACTAATAAATGTCTGCAAGCTAATGCCCAACACTTGGAGCACCACATGTAATTAATCTCATAATGTCTCAACAAATTTAGTATTAAAACATTTTATGTAAGTTTTCATGATGTATACTTTCTTTTTTTTGTGTGTGGTGGTAGACTGTATATATATTATACTGTACTTACCAAGATAGAACTTGGGTACTGAAACTCTACCACAATATCCGTACTTGCTTCATGTACACAGTACCTGATGTTCTTTGCATATATCAACATTTCCTACTGGACAAACCTTGTCACTTGGCTTCTGTCTCACTGGCCGTAGCCCTCCCAGGAAGTCTGATGTCTCCATGTTTAAGTGGCAGTTGATTGAGTATAATTTCTGATTTGCTAAGGCTGCAAATATCTGGCAAATTGTAGTTTTCCCACACCTGTTAAAAAATATACACCAGATTAACAAGATGTATGGTTTCAAATACGTATTCACAAACACCCCCAAAACAAAGGGGGGTAACCATAGTGAGAAGCTCACTGTGGTAGCAGACTGTGCTAGCCAATGCAGGATATCTGTACCTCATGCTCTCAGTATCCCTCTGCAAAACACTAATGTCCCCCATATTCTTTACCCACGTACTGAACAAAGTCCATCCTTCTCTAGCTGTACCACCCAAGGGAAGAAGGCAGTGAGAGAAACAAATCTATTCCTTACAGACTTTCACAAGCAACTAGTTTCTCTGTTCCCTCCATTCACACCTAAACAGCCCCCACCAAGGACAATGACAACATTTTCATAAATAAAAGAGTCTGAAGGTAAAGGAAAAGAAACAGCAGGATCTGCCTCTAAGAGAAAAAAAGGGAGAAAATGAAATCACGTAAGTTTCACAAGTCATTCAAAGGTAACTCAAGTAATCATATGGAACCAAAAACATCTCTTGGTAAAAACTTTACCCAGTATCTCCAACCAGCAGCACTGGTTCACCAAATTCCAATGCCCTTCCCACGAGGACTGCCAGTCTTCGCATGCCCTCAGTCCACACGATGTGGCTGAACTTGCTAGACTCCAACATAGATATCTGGGTAGATAATTTACCTATCCAAGATGAAATACATATTTAGATGCCAACAGTACAGCTTGACATATATTCCTCTGGTGTTTTTGTCCACTCACCCAGCAACTGTAGGATATTTTCTTTAGAGAAAAGATGTTGAGGACACAATTTTTTCTTGAAATGTTTTTCAAGGACTTCTTGAATCACATCAATCTCTTCTTGCTTCCGGACTCGGCCTGCCAGAAGCATAAAACCTAAGGATTGAAAAAAGAGAGTCATCAAATGTATGGTGGTAATATTAAAGTAGGCTGAAAACACAATACAGCAACAACTCTCACATGCTTCTGGACAGGAAATCTTGAGAACCACTTTAAAAAACTGGGAGAGCCTACTTCAGCCTAAGCAATGTGACCTATAGGAGTCAAAACACAAAAGACGTGTGCTTCAAAAGTTATATACAGGGATGTTCAGAGCACCTTTATTCATAACAACTAAAAACTTAAATGATCCAAAAAGCTATGAACAAGAGAATGGATAAACTATTATCTCTATACAATGGGTAACCACATAACAAAAATCCCAACAAACATAACAATATGGCTGAATGTCACTTCAGCTTGAGTGATAAAAGCATACCCCAAAGAATATATATTGTATGATTCCTTTTAGATGAATCTTATCCATAAATAAAATCAATCAGTTGTGACACAAGTCAGAGTGGTGGTTATCTCCATTCATGTGAGACAAGAAAAATCATTCTGAGATTTGGAAATACTCTAAATCTTAGTGGAGGTGGTATTTTGCATGGAATATACATAGAAAAAAAGTCTTACTATATACTATATTCCAATACTAAGTTTTAAAACTTGTGTTTTTTCTTCTCTACTTTTTAAAGAAAGAAGCAAAGAAGAGAAAATAATAGAGCAGGGGGCGCAACTTAGTAGTTGAGAACAGGCAGGGCCCTGTGGTTCAATCAACAGAAAGGAAAACCAATTTTTTTTTTTAAAAAGAGGGAGAAAATTTTGTTTAGAAAGAAAGAACAAATAAAATGTTGATGGACTGGTTTTATTTATTCACCTTATTAAACTACTTATATAATACTCTGATGTTTCAAGTCAGAAGATTTCAAAATGCTTTCTATACTATTAATGGAGAATAACATAAATATTAATGGAGAATAACATATAAATTATTATATATAAATTATTCCCATAAATTAAACCAAAATGACCAAACCTCAGTCTGGACTATCTATAATTACATATTACAGATTAATGACCAATCAAGGTACCCATAACCACCTGCCTGAACTCCCAAAGGGGCAATGCCACACTGAGACTCCTATACATCAACACCTGAAGCAAAGAGTATAAAACTGATGTACAGCTGCACAACCACCTGCAAGAATGAGGTCCCTTACAAAAGTAAAGAAGAACCAACGGAGGCAGGGTGCTTCTAGAATACCTAGGAAAATATGTCTGTCAACCAAAATTTGGTAAGATTTGTTTTAACAGAAAGTATGACACTTAACATAACTTTATACTTTGAAAACATACCATCATTGGCTAAATGCTGCAGCCAGTCATATTCTTTCTCAGTCTGCTCTGCCAGTCTGTACCGTTCAGCCCATCGGAATAGATCCCGAAGAGTGATGTAGCCCTGCTTCCCAGCAAACACTGAAGAGCTTCTGCGGTAGGACTATATTGAAGTAGAAAATCAAATGAGAAAGGGCATTAGTTATGTTTAATACTAACCATGTAGTAAGTAAAACTTATATAAAGTTTCTAACAAATTTAAGCACCCGACAAAATTCCATTCTACTAAATACATTTTGCAGAAACACTATAATCATGTAAAAAAAATATTCAAACTCATATATATGAGTAACAGAATTTCAAAATACACACCTGCCTGCCAAGTGCAAGGTCGTGAGTTCAAACCCTGGTACTCAAAACAAACAAACAAAAACAAAAAGAAGCCACATCAAATAGAAAAGGTAAATAATAATATACATGCCATCAAAGATCTAAGATTAGTCCCTCAATATGGGACCACAATGCCAAGAGAATTAACCCTTTTTCCTTCTGGAAAGAAATTTAATAATTTAATTTAATTTAATAAATTTAATAATAAGAAATTTAATAATTTCCTGACAAAGAGTACTTCTTTAAAATGTCTCTTAAAAAACAAACAAGAAAAAAAATCAAAGGAATTGGGTACTGTGGCATAGAACTATAAATCTGGATGCTTGAAAGATCAAATTTGGGGAAAAAAACTATAGATTTGAAGTTGACAGGGAGAAGCACAAGAAACAGATTCTTTGTTGTGTTCATTCAAATTATATAAGTATGGAAATAACTAACATTATATTCATTTAAAATACAAAAACTGTGCTTTGCATATGTTAAACTTTATCCTAAGCAAAATACTCCAAATAGGAAAAATAGGAAATTGTCATCATATATAAATATCAGAAAAAATTTCTGTGATGTAAAACTGCTGAATAAAAGAATCAAAAACTAGGAAATATAGTTCAGTAGTACAGCACAGGCTTAGCATGCACAAGGACATCGGCTCATTCATCAAAAACATAAAAAAACAAACAAAAATTGGGTAGAAATAGAATGTATTTTAAAAATAAAACCCTAGGTCAGGTGTGGTGGCACAAATTTATTATCTCAGAACTCAGGAGACTGAGGCAGACAGACAGCTGTGAGTTCCAAGGCCAGCCTGGGCTATACAGTAAGTTCAGGATCAACCTGAACTACATACATAGTTAGACCCTGTCTCAAAAAGCTAAAAAGAAGTTACTGTTGGTGGCACACACCTGAAATCCCACCATTCAGGAGGCTGAGGCAGAGAAGGACTGCTGTGAGTTCAAGGCCAGCCTAAACTACACGAGACCCTATCTTCAAACAAACAAACAAACAAAAAACACGCTTATTCTATAAAAATAAATGAATGGAAGTACTCATTTTTACCCAGACCGGCTATACAATTTTCATCACCAAATCTAATCACACATTTCATCTGAAACTATGTAAGGAAGCTATAAAATACCTGAAGATCCAGCATGACTTTAACCAATTTGGTGCAATAGGAGGGTGGCAAACTACACCGTTTGTGTAAAATTGTTTCCAGTTCAGGGCTAGGTAGTTCATCAAAGTGCAGTTCCACAAACCTATTCCTGAAGGCTCTAGAAAGCACCTAGGAAATGTGTAGAACAATACAGTGAAGATGAACTTTTGTGTAATTTCTAAATTAGAGCACTTGCTGTTCCCACAAAACGAAAAGCTCTACAGAGGTAAAAATGTCTCATTTCTGTCAAAAAAACATTTGTTTGATATGGTACTGAACAGAAAAAGGGGGCTGAGATATATACCTTTCTGCCTCCATAAAGCCCTGGGGGATTTTGGGTGGCAAAAAGCATAAACCGAGGGTGAGCTTTAACAACTTCTTGTGTTTCTGTTATGAGCAATTCACGATTATCATCTAACAGTCTGTTCAGGGCCTCTAACACATCCGTAGGAGCCAAATTTAATTCATCTAAGATAATCCAGTAGCCTTTTCTCATAGCATCAATAAGAACACCTAGAAGGCAATTAACAGTGAGAATTAGTATATAAATCACTCTGATGTTTTAAAATGTGTACACAAACCAGCAAATCCTAGACCACTAAATTTCAAAGCAAATTAAATCTGCCTTACCAACTTGTGATACTACACACTGAGAAAGCACAATTACCAATTAAAAATCTCTTTTTACCCACAGAGGAAGAGCCAGAGCTTATCAATATCTCTTTTCCAGCATAATCTTTCATTGCAGCCTAATTTCATTAAATCATCAAATGTTCTAACCTAGTCTCAACTTCCCTAAGTCTCACTCCATTCTTTGAATCTCTAGAAAAAAATCAAACAGTAGTTTATATGCTTTCTTCAAAATCTAGTCACAGTCCTGTATACAACGGTGGCAAGATTAGTAGGATCCAAAAGAAACTAGTCCCTCATAACCATCATCCCCACCTGTAATTCAGAGGCAGAGGACAATGAGCCCAATTTAAAAAGAAGGAAAACTATTACTTAGGGAATTAGATCTAAAAGCGAACTCTACCTTCTTTAAAGACAAGCTTCCCTGAGGAGTCAGATGTATAACAACCAATGTACTCCTGAATATCCGTGTGTTCATGATTGTTTATTCGCACGCAGTAGTTGCCAGTAGCTGCAGCCAGCCACCGGATTAGGCTTGTTTTACCAACTGATGTCTCTCCTTGAATAAGCACTGGATAAGTTCTGAAAAATATCATCAGACAATAAAGTAATGGAGAAGATGAGAGGACAGTAGTGGGGAAGGGACAAGAGAAAAAAAAGAAAAAGAAACCAGAATTCATATCAGTAGTGCTAAAAAGGATAAAGGGAGGCTGAGGCAGGAGGATTGCAAATTCAAACAGAGTTTGTACAGAGTCTGGACAACTTTACTCCAGCTCTTTTTTTATTTTGAAGCTTCAAAAATAAAAAAAGAGCTGGAGTATAGCTCAATACAAACACCCTGGGTCCTATCCCCAGTACTACACCAACAAAAACAAATTATAATGGATGCTTATTTACATCACTTAATAACATCATAAAACAGTTTTCTGGATGGGGTTGGGAGCACGGTTTCACTATGCTGCTCAGACTGGGTTTGAACTTGCAATCTTCCTGCTCCAGCCTCTTAAGTACCTAGAACTGCAGACACACACCAACATGACTAGCTGAAAAGATCACTGAAAGGTTTGTATATAAGAACTGCTCCTCAGTAAATACTCAAGAATTGGGGTGAGGTGGGGGGAAAGGGGGCTAAAGCAGGAGGACTTTAAAGCAAGACTATGCAAGAAAGAGGGAGGGAAGGGGAAGTGAAAACAAAACTGGGTATGGTAACACAGGTCTAGAACACCAGCCATTAGTGAAGTCAAAGAAAGAGGATCCTATGTTCAAGAAAACAATTCCAACTTTTCTGGCACTACTTCTTTAAAAAAAAAAAAAAAAAAAGTGGAAATGGCTATTACTTAGTTAATAATAGGTGGTAAGTACTCATCAGCAAAATACCAAAAAACCAACTTTAAAGAAATTCTAAATAGACTATGCATCCATACTGCTCCCCCTGAACTTTACAACTAGAAACAATGCTTTGCACCAGGGAACTAGACAGGGATCATAGTACTGATGTTATAATGTAGTAATTCAGTTTGTCAGTGAGTAGCAATGAAGCTCTTTCAAAGAAAAAATACACAAGGCAAATGAAATAACATCAACACATACACACAATGCAATTAAGTAACATCAATGCATATGCTTATAAAAATGTCACAGCAGTGAGAGAAAAGGCTCACACACCCTGCAGAAACCACTCGGACTATATCTCTCAGGTTCAGCTTGACAGAAGATGTCAGAACATATGTCTCATCTATTGTAGGCTCTTTATCTCCCACTGAAATCCAGTAGCCTTCAACCTGGATAAGCCGACCTCCTTTTGGCTCCGGGATAGGCTAAAAGATAGAAAATGTTGAGAAATGACCAACAGTCTCAGGACAGTTGTTGTTTTCCTACAAAGATGGAAGTAAAGAAAGAAAAGAAACTGTTATCAAGAATTATACCTTGTTCAGAGTGCTCCTAAAATTAAAACGCACAAGCAAAATATGCACACAGAATTGTTTTAAGAAATGAAAACAAAATGTTGCCATACATTGGTTTTAAAACCGTGGTAGCCACAGGGAAGTATGGAATAAAGCAATCAAAGTCATTTCCTCAACTGGGCTACTAGTACATGCCTGTCATTGCAGCACTTGAAGGGTTGCTGTGAGGCTGAGGCCAGTCTAGGATACAGAGTGAATTTAAGGCCAGACTTAACTACATAGCAAGACCCTGTCTCAAAAAATCTTTATGTCAAACAAGTCAAAAGACAAAAAAAGAACATACCTGTTTTAGCAGACTTTTGACATTACCAGAGATGATGTGCTGACAAATGAGCTTTTGAACAACCGGACGTGATGCCCTGTTAAGCTGTGTTAAGAAACCCAAACAAAAGCCCTAGAGAACAAACATAAACACATGTAAGACAAAGTGCCCCTCTGGAGTAATGGTTCAACTTATTTCAGGAACAAAATACAAGCCTTTTGGGTGATATTAATTCCCAGAAGAATGTTAACATATTTAAACATTAAGGGTGGGGGGGACGACACCTGACCTCTGGAATGAAGTGTGCTGGGTTAGTCTGACTAAAGCACAGAAAAATCTAGTAACTATTCCAACTCCTTCCTTCCCATGGTACCCATCTGCCCAGCTCCTAAATTATATTTTAGAAAGACCTCATAAAGTGAGCGCTGGATATTACTGCATGGATTGGAAGCTGCAAATCGCAAGGCCCTACAGAGAGTCCGAAGGCTGTAGTGAGGTCTGTGGCCAGTCCCATCCACTAGTTTGGTGCCAGATTCTCTCCGCAAAGTTGTGTAGAAGCTACAAAGAGAATAAAGTTTAGGCAATTTTATTAACTAAGTTATTATTGTTTCCACTTCTCTACAAAATATCCGAAGGCCATCTGTATAGAGCACAAAAGGACACACTTATAAACCACCCCAATACATCAAACCTTCTCAATCTTTCATTTCTTAATTTTTGGCAGTATTGGGGATTGGAACCAAAGCTTTGCACACACTAGGCATGCATTCTAAAAAGTCTTCAAACAACATGCAATTTGCCTAGCACACGTGGACCAGTGGAGTACAAACAAAACTTTTGTTTCTTAAAGCAGAACAGAAGACCCTTAGCAAGAGTATACTAATGCCAAGCCCACAGTTTTACAGCTGGTTCAAACATGAGGAAGAAATGAAGTCCTTATAAAATCTACAGTGGTTATATGAACTCACAAAAAGTGGTGAGTGCTTTCAAAAGCCGTACGTTTAGGTACACTTGGTAATGAGATATGATGAACAATGGAATATAATGATCATTATCATACTTCATAAGTACAGATGGTGACAAGATCCAGGAAGTTACATACTAAAACATAGATTTTACACACTTCAAAATTTTAAAAAATTCATGATCAACTATAAGATTAAATATAACCAAGTATGTGTCACAGATGGTATCTAAGTCCCTGCCACCAATGAGACTTCCCCTGCCTCTTTGCAATCTAGCAAGATAACTTTTCTTTGAAAAATGTCTCCGTCTAATAATGATTATTTCACCTGGAGTATTAAGGCTCCAGGTAAAGATCCAAATTTTGTCATTATTTATAGTATGTCCCCCAAATGAATGCAGATATCTTGTGCTCTGGATGTATAATTTGAGGATAACAAAGCACAATATATGTAATATTGTTGCCTCCTAAATGACATGTTTTGAATTTTGTTTTAGCTTGGATTGGGGATATATATTATATCCCCAAATCCCCCAGTACTGGGATATTCATTAAATTCTTCTTTAAAAAAACACAATGATGGCTGGGGATTTAGCTCAGTGGCACTAAGTGCTTGCCTGGCAAGTGCAAGGTTGTGAGTTCGATCCCCAATACCAAAAAAAAAAAAACCACACACACACACAATGATGGGCCAGGGGTTTTGCTCAGGGGTGTAAGTGCCTGCCAGGCAAGGTTGAGATCATGGGTTCAATTCCTGGTACCAAAACAAAACAAAGCAAAAAATGATTAACTAAAACATTATGGATCGCATTTCTACCATTCTACATGGTGTATTTCTTTCTCAAGGACAGAGAGACAGTTAAGTGATTTGCCCAAAGAACTACTGGCTTCCAGAGCTAGTGTCAGAATTCAACTGTCTGACACAAAATAAGACTCCATTCATCCCAAACTCAATTCAATCAATTTTCTTGACCTTCCATGCTCTCATATCTAGCATACAGACTGTGAGTAGTAAAGAAATTTAATCAAGACAGATGAGAGGGGCAGCCCTGGGGACTGAGTTCCAGGCCTTTGCATTGAGCTACATTCCCAATGGTTTTTTTTTTGTTTCTTTTTCTTTTTCTTTCTTTCTTTTTTTTTTTTTTTTTGGATACAGGATCTTGCTAAGTAAATATATTGCCCAGACTGGATTTGAACTCAAAATCCTCCTACCTCAGCCTCCCAGTGTGCTGTACATACATGTACCACCATTTCCAGCTCCAAGCCACTTATATCTCATCTAGGAATTTAAATTCTTAGCTTTCAATATACAAGTAACTGGGAAAATATTGTCTAATCATCATATATTCTCATAGCTGGTGGTTCTTAGCTCTTTATAGTTTCCTTTGGAAAATCTAAGGAAAAAAATCTGAGAAAGTTCACAGAAGATTCCAAGTTTAAAACTAACCTAAGTAATAATCTTTCCATCAGTTTTCCCCAGGTAAAAGCAAAAAATAAAGAAAACAAATGGATATGTGTCTACATGGAACACACTGCAATGCTCAGAGACAAAGTACATAAAAATAAGCTAAAGAGAACCTACCTTATGATTCCTTGCACGGTAGTCTTATTTATACTCATTCCTTTCAGGTAGTCCACAATAAGAATTTGTAGGTCTTCTTTACTTCCCAATTCTTCTACATAAAGTTCTGTGAACCTGTAAGACAATTACTACATAACAACTATTTTTCAGGAAATTAATGCAGTCATGCTGACAAAATAAAAAATATAAAAGTAAAAGCTATATAAGCTCATTTTAATCACTTGTAAAACAAGTCTTTAAACTTGAGGTACAAACTGACAATAATGAAATAGATGGTAATGTAACTGGTCAATCAAATATATAGCATTAGTACTTCCACCTATAATTCTTACATGAGGAAAGTTACAAAAGTAAGACATTATCTTCACTTTTAAAAGGTCTTCTTCTAACTCAGTAACAAAAAAAATGTGCAATCAAAATAATATACTCTAATGTAGTTTCTAAAATTGCCCTGTGAAGGTTTTATTACTGTTTTAATAGGCCATCTAATAGATTCTCACACTGTTTTAAAACTTGAATAAGGGGGCTGGGGATTTAGCTTGGTGGCATAAGTGCCTGCCCTGCAAGCACGCAGTCAAGTGAGTTCGAGCCCCGGTACCCACCCTCACCAAAAAAAAAAAAAAAAATCTTGAATAAAATGCTGGGTGTGGCAGCAAACACCTGTAATCCCAGCACTTAGGCTGAGGTAAGACTGCTGCAATTTCAAGACCAGCCTGGGCTACATAGTGAGTTTAGGCCAGCCTGAATTACATGGTGAGACCCTGTCTCCAAAAAAAAAAAAGAAACAAAAGATTGTCAACAATAAATCTGGTTATATATCCTTTCCCAAATGCTACTTACATAAAATATCAAAAAAAAATCTAGTTTGTTCAAGTCACTGTATAGTCATTGGAAAAAAAAAATATTTCTAAAAGGCCTTTCACTAATCACTAGCCTCATTCAAAGAAGACTGTCTCCCCAAAATATACTTCCATTGTTATATATACAAATTTCTTCTAATAGCTAAGAGGCTATTTGAAGACATTTTTGTTTTAGTTTGTATTTGGTCCTTTGTGGTACTAAGGATTGAACCCAGGGTCTTATGCATACTAGCAATGCACTCTACCATTGAGCTACAACCCAACTACTTTGTATTTTGAGACAAGGTTTGATAAGTTATCCAGGCTGGCTTTGAAACTGAAATTCTCCTGACTCAGCCTCCTAAAAGCTGAGATTATAAAATGATATCATGCTCACTACAAGATTATTTAAACAATACCCACAAATCATATTGACAACAAAAAGTATTAACCTTTCTAGACTTTCTTAAATACCTACAACCTATACAAAGTAGACTCTTAACAAATAAATTAAAATTCTTTATTAGAAATCAAGAAATTTTAAGATCTAGAAGTTCTAGGGGCCAGGGGTTTAGCTCAGTGGCATAAACACCTGTCTGGGAAGCATGAAGATCAAATGATCCCCAGTACAAAACAAAACAAAACAAACAAACAAAAAAAAAAGAAGTTCTTAAGTATAGTAATGCTAACATTATCAATGAATAATGAAAGGCAACTTTAAAAACATTACCTATTTCTTATTCCTGGTGGAAGATTTCTTTTGCCCACATCAGTAGCTGGATTCATACAGGCAAATAAACGGAAGTCAGGATGACGAACTAGTGGCTCTATAAAGAGAAAATCAGAAATTCTCAACAAACTGAAACACTCAATCAGCCACTGGTCCCCACAGAAAGACTAGCTAATGCCACACGACCCCCAGGTCAAGAACACTGTCTTAGGATCAGCCATAAAATTCTTCCCTTTTCTGAAATGCCACTGAAATCACTTTTTAAGACATATGTACAGCTTAACCACACACGTTGCCACTTTCATGGTATGTCTGTTTATTGCTCAGCTTTTTTGATCCATGATTATTTTGTCAGTTCATCTATTATCACAACCTAAATGCCTTGACAAATCTTGTTTTTCTTTGCATTCTCTATGCACTAAACACCAGTTTAATGATACTGCAGAAATTTAGTATGTAAGGAATGAACAAATCCCACTGGGAACTCCATGTTATCAATCTAATCCAAAGGATCTTTCGTGCTAGAAAGAGTTGAACATGACATTAATCTCTGGGAAGCTGAGGTAGGAAGATCACAAGTTCTAGCCCTGCCTGAACACTTCAGCGAGACTATCTTTCAAAACAAAAAATAAACAAAGGGCCATATGTGTCAGTGAAAAGCCCCTGGGATTAACCCCTAGTACCAAAATAAAAACAAAATTGTGTATGGTGGTACACAACTGTAATCCCAGAACTCCGGAGGCAAAGGCAAGAGTTCAAGGTCAACCTGGACTACAAAGCAAAGTAAGTTCAAGGCTAGCCTGAACTGCATAGAGAACCCCTGTCTCAAAAAGACAAAAAATAACAAACAAAAAATAGAAAACATCTAAGAGTCTAATCTTTGATCTAAGTGATAAAAGACTTGGCTTTAAATCAAACCAAATGTTACCTGTGTCTCCTCGATCAAGCAATATGAGGGAGCCAGAGGATCCTTCAAGTAAACCACTCAGACATTCTAATGTTTCAGGAGCAGCCAGATTAATCTCATCCAACAAAATCCACTCTCCTTTCTTTATGGCCTGAGCTAATGTACCCTAAAAAAAGATGAAGTAAAAAGTTCATATTTCATTTCAAATAAAGTCACATTCACCTAGAGCTGATACACCAGCAAGATTAAAATTGAAGTAAAGACAAACTTCTTCCACTTAATGACCATATGTTTTAAGAGCTAAATAGCTATCAGCAAGCCAGCAGAGTTCAGGCTGTATCAGCTTTGTAAATGTCCAAGACTGTCAAGGAAGTATCTGTGAAGAATGAAATTAAAAATAAAGTTGGTGCTCTCATTATATGAAGGTTAAAATAAATGACAACTTACAATATATTTCGCTATTAAAAAAGACCCAACTAGCTTTGGAACTTACCCAAAATATGGAGTTAAGTTATAAGCATATCAAAACGAGTTTACCTCCAACAATATTTGGAGGTGCAACGCATATAGCCTTTCACTGTTACTGAAGGATATTATATGAATTCTTCCTGAGATCTAGTGTACTGATGTTAACTCTTAAAAGTTCTATTTCCAAGAGTAATAAAACAACTTACAATCTACTCAGTCAACACATCAAAACCTGCTTTACTATTATGAAATAGCCTTATATTTTTTATACTGTTCATTCTAATTTTTAAAGAATCTATAAACATCACTGAGAATAATAAAACCAGACAAATGTATTGACTCTCAAGTATTGCTAAATTATAAATATAAGGCTTACTTTGAGAGCCCTTAATATCTCAATTGATTACTTTGGAAAGAAACATATTAAAGGATTAGGCATAGATGACAAAACTGAACTTATGAACATACGATTAAGTGAAACTTCTCCCCTACCAAAACATCAACTCAAGACTCCTATGTCTCTAAAAGCATGGTATAAGAGTCTCTCAGATTCATTTAAAAACAAAAACCATTGAAGTCATGTCTTTCCTCGGACAGTATTACAGGACAGCAAACAGTAGAAATAGCCATGCCCTAGAATCAAAAATGGGACACGAAATCAAGTGGGCTTCATCTTCCTTTCACTCCAACATTCATAATCAGTCTGTAGCCTGTGGAATCCAGCTATTTAGAAACACTTTTCGTGCAGGATCATGGCATACTGGCAACTAAATAGTGCTTGTCTATCAGTGTGACTAACCATTTATTTCTGAGGGACTCATACTCAGAAGCATGGCAGCAGTAACACTTCCAAACTGGTCATCTTAGGCCAGGGATTTAGCTCAGTGGCACAAGCGCCTGCCTGGCAAGTGCAATATCATGAGTTTGATCCCTGGTACCAAAAAAAGTAACAAAAATAAAAAACAAAAAATTGGTCACCTTTGCCATAAATCCAAGACCCTCCAATTTGTATTTTTCCATTCTCTGTGTGTGTGTGTCTTTTTTTTTTTTTTTGGTACCGGGGATTGAACTCATGACCTCACACTTGCCAGGCAGGCACTTAAGCCACTGAGCTTAATCCCCAGCCCGTGTGTGTCTTTTTGAGACAGTGTCTCATTATGCAGTTCAGGCTGCCCTTGAGTTCACTTTGTAACCCAGGTTGGTCTTGAACGCACCATGATCCTCCTGCCTCAGCCTCCCCAGTGCTGACATTACAGATACGCACCACCTCACCCAGCTATTTTTCAGCTATTTTTCCATTCTTTCCTCCAAACTATTCTCTTAATTCTGCTCAATAAGGCCCAGCCATCCTGTTCTCCTACCAGCAGTCTGGGTCACATCCTTACGAGTTTCACTCTTTCCTTTCCATGTTAACAGCAGATGTGCTACATTAGTTTCAGGAGATCAAGCCACAGACATAGAAATACAGAATTCACTATTTGGCCTCAATTGTAGCTTTAAAAACAATTAATTGTGCCCATAAAAACCTCAAAAGCAACACAAAGTACATTTTTAACTCTCCCCCCTTTAATTATTACTTAAGTGTTCTCTAAGCTTTGTAGAACAAAGCACTCTAAGCACTAAAAATAATTTAAAAAGAAAACAAAAGAAAGTTCTCTAAGCACTAAAAATAATTTAAAAAGAAAACAAAATACAGTACTACCTCAGTTCACAAACTCAATTCTCTTAATGATTTTGGTCACAAACCAAACTGAATGAGAACCACATCATATTTCCCCCTACAGTCAACACTAAGCCTATTAAATTTGATTCAGTTCTTTTCCAACTTGGTTTGTGACCAGAATCATGGAAAGATTCCAGTTGATGAACTGAGGCCTCTCTATAATAACCTGCTAGGAACTTGCATTTTGCATCAAGTCAATACTGTATTCCCTTAAATAAATAAACCAAAATACCTCAACAAATGCAAATAACAGAGAATTTTCAGTCATTTTCATCTGTTGTTGAGCATGGTTGAGTCTAAGGCCAAATGCCTCCCACTTCTCCTTTAGAAGTACCCCTACAAAAGCAGAAAGGCAAGGACTTAATACACATTTTGTGTTATAATATGGTACCTACAACTTTAAAATACAAAAATCATACAAGAAACAATATATCAGAAAAAATTTAAAACTTAAGCATCTTATAAATGATGTAAAAAGAAATAAAAACAAATATACAGGTGCTATTTACCAACCACTAGGATTTTGGGCTTACTTTTATGTCCATGCATATATATACTTCAGTTAATTCATTTATCCTTACAATAGCTCTCTGAAGAAGTTACTATCATTTTATAGATGAGACTGCAAAGAAAAATTAACTTAGCTACCAAAAATTCCCTGGCTGTGGAATCCAGTTCTTTAGAAACAGACTTTTTGTGAGGAAATATGACATAATGACAACCAAACAGTGCTTATCTATTGGTGTGACCAACCACTTGCTTTTGAGGGAATCATGCCCAGAACCACGGCAGTAGCCAACACTTCAAAACTGGTTTACCTTTGTCATAAATCCTAGAACTCCCCCATTTGTATTTTTCCATTCCTTCCCCCAAACTATTCTCTTAGTTCTGGTCATTAAGGCTCAGCCTCCTGCCCTCCTACCAGAAATCTCGGTCAGAATCTTACCCGTTTCACTCTCTTTTCCTTCCTTGTTAATAGCAGACTTGTATACATGTTGCATTAGTCTCAGGAGATCATGCCACCGCTTCTGCCTGTAACAGGTCTGTATGTGCCCCAGGAAGGTAAAGTTTTGTTTTTTGGAAAACGTCTGGGCAAAGAGTTCTTCAAATGTCTCTCGTAAGGGCAGCCAAATAAGTTTATGGTCCACTGGCTTGTAACTGAAACAAAAGGTAAATGTGATTCACAAACTTCTGAAGCTAATAGAAATCAGAAAGATAACTCAGTTGGGCACAGTGGTACAATGGGAGACACCAAAGTAGGAGGACTGCAAATTCCAGGCCAACCTGGGCAGCTCATCAAGACCCTGTCTCAAAGAAGAGCTGGGGACAGAGCTTAGTCCAAAATCCTTGGGTTCAAACCCAAAGAGTCCACATACATATACACACAGCCAAGGAGAAGATTCTCAGTACCTACATTGAAGAGTCCAATTCCAGAGAGAAAAAATATTGAGAACTTCAAACTTGTTTTCACTTCCCTATACAATATGCACCTACACATTGATAAAGACATTTTTTATTCCATTTATTCAACAAAAATTTACTACCTACTATATATGTTAGGTACTAAGTGAGTTATCAAGTCCCTTCTGTTCCTATGTAGCTTACAATCTATAAAAAGGTAACAAAAAATACATCTACTATAAAATAGCAAGCAGTGGTTTAAATACTATGAATGTAAATAAAGCAAAGGTAAAATAAGTGAGGGAGTATTGATAATTCAATTATCATTATCAAGAAAACGCCTTAAAAAATATTTCTAAGACATCCAAACCAAACAAGGAAGTAAAAAGTAAGCAGTTATATGTAGATGGCAGATGTCAGGAAATACCAAATGTCACATGTAACAGAGGGTGCCATTCAACAATAAGTGTTAACAAATGTCTACCAAGATGCGACATGAGGCTCAGCAGCACAGGCAAAAGAGAGAGACAGACTGTCAAAGAAGTGCCAGCCCTGTTATATAAAAGGCCCCGGTATATGAAAGCCAAAATATAGCCTTTGGGTTGCCTAAAGAGGCTAAAATGCAAGTAAAGAGATTTGAAGAAGAGAGTAACATGGCCGATAACATTCTAAAGGGATCACTGTGACTACTAAGTAGAAAAAAATTAAATGAGGTAAGGAGTAGAAGCAGAGATAAGACTAAAACTCTAGACAAGGCAAAAATAATGAAATAGAATGACAACAGTGGAAACGGTAAAAGACATGCCATTTAAATAAAACTGCAAGTCTTGAAAATAGTATAAATGGGATTCAATGCTGAGACAGTAGTGTTGGCTGAGAACACAAAAACTCAATATCAAGACTGCTTAAGCTCAACTCCTTTATACACTATTCCCCGAACGAGTGTTAATGCCTTCAAGTATCATTTCTCTCATGTGTGAAGACAGTAAGTATGTTCTTCATAGTTGCTGTAAAAGCTGTTAATGTGTATAAAGAACTCAAAAACAGGTACAGTAGTATATGTCTGTAATCCCAGCAGTTGGGAGGATTCCAAAATGAAGGGCAGATTGGGCTACTCAGTGAGTTCAAGGCCACTGGACTACATTGTAAGAACCTGTCTCAAAAAGAAAGAAAAAAACAGACAAAAAGAAGAGGTAAGAAATGGTAAGCAAACAGGCATGCATACATCTTAGAAGAGGAAAAAGAAAAATTCAACTGCAATGCAAAATACTTGGTAAGAAACAACAAGAGAAAACTGGGAAAAACTACAAACTATTACAAAACAAAGGTATTTTTTTCATTGTGTCTTTTTCAGTAAAGGTGCCTTATGAGCAATTTTAATGCTAAGAAGGACGTGGGTCCAGAAGACCTGCCTCCAAGGAGAATAACTATGCTACCTATTACATACATTGGAACTACACGCAAGAGTTTTATTTAAAAATGGCTTGGATCCCTGATTGACATGATTTGAAATTTTGTTGTAGTCTTTTTTTCCTTTTTTTTTTTTTAATCCTTGAAATAAAATGGATTTTGAAATTAAATAAATAATAAAAGTGGCTTGGAAAAAAATCTCCAAAATAATAATAAATGAAAGAACTCAAAGTGCAAAAGAATCATATAATATAGTACACACTAAGAATGAAAATAAATGCTATTTCTTCATTTCATGGTAGGGTTCTGAAATAAAAAATGAGTTCTGCCCTCTTCTCTGTAGGTTCTTTCATAGATGTTTCCATAAATGGCAAGAAGATGTGGCTGGTCTTTATTTTTCTGTAATACTTTTAATTTTCCTCAGTTGTTTCCTTTCGTTCATTGCCAACTTCTCCAAAGGAAAGCTCCCTTCTCTAGACAGCTATTTCTCACAGGATGCCCCTCTCCAAACCTCTCTCCTTGAGCCAGTGCTATGAATCTATGTTCTGTATTTTCATGCTAGACTTTCTTTTTTCTCTCTTGGATTGTTTTGGTACCAGGAATCAAACTCAGGACCTGTGCCATGCTAGACTTTCTAGAATAATTTAATCTGCTTCATCTAAGTCTTCTGTCCTCCTTTCATAGAGCCATTTCTGTGGGGGACAGGGCCTTACTACATGTAGCTCAGGCTGGCCTTGAACTCATGTAATCCAACTGGCCTCAAACTTGAGGTGATCTTCTGCCTCAGGCTCCTAAGTGCTTAAGGTGTGGATTAAGGTATGGATCACCATGTACAGCTCTGGAGCCTTTTAAAGCATAAACTTTAAAGATGTCCTCATCAACAACTGTTGGAATTTGGTTTTGCTCTTTATTCACAAATAATGTGAAGGTCTATGTGCTACCAAGAGCCCACTTTAGAAATGACCAAAACAAGCTACACATGACATGAACCAGCTAGAACTATAGCTCAATGGTAGATGAACAGGGCCTGGAATAAGATCTCTAGCACTTACTTAAATATAAGTAAGTAAATATAGGAAAAAGACAAAGCTAACAAGCCAACAATCAACAAGCAAGGGAACAATATACACTGACAAAAATGTCAAGGCAATATGAAATAATGTTAAAATTTGATGACCTTCAAGACCCTTAATTTTATATATTCTCTTTATCTACAATAAAATTTTAGGGCTGGAGGTGTAAGTCAGTAGTAGAGTACTTGTCTAACATGTGTGAGGCCCTAGATCTGATCCCCAGTACCACCTCAAAAAATTAAAATTTAAAAAATCAATCTACAACAACCAAATTTGTAACCAAGACTTATTAAGCCTATAAATATCTTGCATTTTATAATGGATTCTGATATATTAATAATATATTTAACAGGCCAGGAGTGGCAACACACACCTGTAATCCCAGCACTCGGCACTCAGGAAGCTCAGGCAAGTTCAAGGCTAGCCTGAGCTACACAGTGGCTTCAGAACCAGCCTAAACTATACTGCAAGACTCTGTCTCAAAAAACAAAAAATAAACAATGAACAAAGAAAACAAATAGACATACATACATGCATACAGGGCTCCAGCACATGTTTAAACAGGACAGGAGCAAGAAGGCTCACACTGGATGCACAGTGTCCCTTCCCTTCAAGGGTATACCCATCCACTAACTCCAAGCCTACTCTAATTTTGTTCCCTCTTAATATGAGGCAACAAAGGTTAGGAGTAAAGATGAACCTGATCTTGGATTAGGACGATGCCCGGGGGGAGAAGGGGGCAGCCAGTTCCCTTGAGTGTTGACATTAAGTCAAACAGCCCACTTGAACCCATGCACTACAACCTATATCTAGCAGAAACCATTGTCCTTTTTACTTTTTCCCTTTCAATTTTTTTTTCTTCCCTATCTTTCACTTCCTATATTTTGCACTTTTTATCTTTTTTCTTGTCTGTTGTTCCCTGTGACTGTTCTCTAACACTATTAAATTTTCTTTTACTCAACAGGACTGCCAACCCCATGTTTTTCTCTCCCCTTCCTCCTCATAGCCTGCTGATTAGTTTCTCAAACTTATTTTCTCATTCTCCAGTCCCCATTCCCTCTACTTTTAGTGGTACAATTACTAATTTTTATGAATCTCTAGATACCTAGTTAATTTTATGCTACTATTATAAGAGAACACTATTCTATTATAATAAAGATGTTCCATGTAGTAGATATTTATTGCAGGTCAGTATATGAGTTGTCTTAGTGTTCATACTATAATTATAAATCTGTCTTGAATGGTTAAAGGTGGTCATTATTAGTCCTTAGGGTTTGTCAATATTCTCTTTCTGAACCTAAAATTGATGCTGCTTTTATTATTATAGCCAAGGTGACATAGTTGCTGTTATTCATTGGTGTTCTTGGGAAGCCAAGAAAGAGGTACCTTGGTTCAAAAACACTTTTGCTTACAAACACAAGGGTATGGCAAAATTTTGCTTTTGTTAAAAATCTACATCGGGTAACACACACAACAGTGGCCACCTTTTCTACACAAACACCAACATGACCACCTTTCCCCAAATCATAGAACAAACTAAGTTCATGATCCAAGGTACCACTGTATCTGGATTGCTTTGGAGTCATTAAAAATACTAGAGGGCCCATTCCTGGTGAACCGAATGCTGGTCCCATCCCAAGTAAATGGAGGTGGTTGGATCTTGGCTCAGAGGAAAAGGTCAAAATAGTTAGCCAAGCCCACAAGACACCCTTGTAAAGTAAACATTAACTAAATAAGTCTCTGTACTAAAAACAAAGCCTTTCACTACCATCAGCCTATAAGCCTCAAAAAAACCTAACAAAAAATAGATAAACAAAGAAGCAGGTGTGGTGGCACATACCTGTAATCCCAGCACTCAGGAGATTGAGGCAGGAGGACTACCATGAGTTCAAGACCAACTTGGGCTACATAGTGAGCTCTAGGCCAGCCTGAAGTGTATGGTGAGAGTGTGTCAAGGACAGAGGGAGGGAGAGAGGGAGAGAAGAAGAGAGGGAGAGAGAGACAGACAGACAGACAGACAGAGACAGGCAGGCAGGCAAGCAAACATGAAAAATTGATCCAATAGTCCCCAGATGAAGAGACACATACTTTGTGAGAACCAAAGTGAAGGAGCCTGAGTTGCTGGGACCTACTCCCTGGGAATCCATAGCATAATCCATAGCATAATCTAGGGATGTAGCTACACCACTCAGCACCTAATTAGTGGCTAAGGTGTTCTAGCCCTGGCTAAAAATAAAAAAATCATTCTGAATTGTAAGGATGGTTTTCTTAAACTAAACCAGAGTGTGGCCTCCTAAACTCCAAGAAACAAATACTCACATATCAAAATATTTATGAAATATTTATACTGCCTTGAAGATTCTCTAGATCTCAATGGGAAAAGAATATCTATCAGCATAAGTAGAAGGAAGTATGGCATTACAGTTAAATAAGTACAGTTTAGAGCACCCTATAAGTTACGTTCTAGTTCTGAACTGTTTTTTTTTATGAAACCAGACTCAGAAAATATTATAAAAGTATTTATTTTTGTTCACTGTAATAAAAATACTACAGATGGTGATAATGTGTTTTTTAAAAAATGCTATGGAAAATATGAGCAAAAGAAGTGACCAGTGAGTGGAAACAATGTTAGAACTAGAAGACAGGGCTGTTGATGATCAATTGAGAGATACCTTAAAACAAGACGCTGGATGTGGCGGCACTCACTTGTAATCCCAGTACTTGGACCACTGAGGTAGGAGGACTGCCACAAGTTCAAGAACAATGTGGACTACACTGTGAGTTCAAGGCAAGTGAGAAGTGTATAGTGAGATTCTGTCTCAACAAAAAGACAAAGAGAACATGAAAAATCCTGTAGCTCCGAGGTGACACAAAGAAGACTAACCTAAGATTAATTGGAATTAGTGACAAATCAGAAGATAACACAAATGACATAAAAAAAATCTGCTTAAAGAATACCAGAAAACTTTCCAAATAAGGGAAAAGAATTTAACATGCAACTAATTCAGGCATATAGAACCCCAAATAGCCAACAAGAGGAAAGAACTTCTCCATGACAAATCATAATCAAAACTCTCCAAGTCCAACACAAGAATAGAATCTTCAAAGTGGTTAGAGAAAAGCCACAAATCACTTATAAAGGTAAAACCATTAGAATTCTCAACACAAATCTTAAAGTGAGGAGAGTGTGGAGTTAAGTGTTTTAAGTCCTAAAATAAAATGATTTCCACCCCAGGCTGATATTTCCTACAAAACTGAAGGAAAACTGTTTTTTCCTTTGAGAACTCACCATGTAGCTTAGACTGGCCTTGAAATCACTGCAAAGCCCAGGCTAACCTCGAACTCTCAGCAATCCTCCTGGCTTCAGCCTCCCAAGTGCTAAATTTATAGGTATCTATCACCACACCAGCTAGATATTTTCATACTACAAAACATCTAAAGAAATTCATGACCACTAAATCAGCACTTCAAAAAATTCTGAAGGATACCCTACAAAGAGACAATGAAGCCAACAACAAAAGATCTAACAGACCTTATACCAAACACTGTAAACAATTAAGCAAAAGAGGAAGATAGAAAATCATCAAAAGGAAAATAAGGTAATTACAGAAATAAATCAATACTTATGGACTAATAAATAAAACCCAATGAGATGCAATAAATAATACATTTAATCCAAAATGAAACTCAGACTAAAAATGAGAAGATTTAAAATAATATTCTATGAGACAGAAAGCTGGAAAAGAACAAGAGTAGCTATTCTAATTTCAGACAAAGGGGATTTCAAAACAAAAGTGATCAGAAGAGGTAATGAAGGTCACTACATATTGGTTAAGGGAAGAATTCAACAAGAAGAGATATAGGGCTGGGGGTTTAGCTCAGTGGCACAAGTGCCCATCTGGCAAGTGCAAGGTCATGAGTTTGATCCTCACTACCCCCACAAAAAAAAAAAAAAAGGAAGAGGTAAGAATCATAAACATAAGTACCACAAAATGTTACACTCACTTCATGAAGCACATACTACAGGACATTAAAAATGATTTATAATGGGGAACTTAATATCTCATTGTTACAAATAGATCAACTTGACAAAAAAAAAAATCAACAAAATGAAACCAAACCTTCAATAAACAGGCTTAATAGTTATCTACAATGTCCCCCCCAACAACAAAATATATTCTTTTCAACAGCACATGGAACTTTCTCCAAAACAGATCACATACTAGCTAATAAAGCAATAAATGCAAATGCACTAAGAAATGCTCAACATGGCTGGCCATTAGAGAAATACAAATTAAAACACTACTGAGATTCCACCTTACCCCAGAAAAAAAGGGTATCATTAAGAAATAACAAATGCTAAAAAGAAAAACAAAGAGAAAAGAAAAGAAAAGAAATAACAAATGCTGGCAAGGTTGCAGGGAAAAAGGAACCCTCAGCAGTCATGGTAGGAATCATAGCTATTCCTCTTTCAGGTATCTTCCCAAAAGAGTTGAAGACATCGTATTACAGTGATAAATACATACCCATCTTTATAGCAGCACAATTCATAATTATGCAGCCTATATGTCCATAAGCAGATGAATGGACAGATAAAATGCATTTATACAGAATGGAATTCTACTCTGCTTAAAAAAGATAAACGAGTCATTTGTGGGAAAACGGAAGCACCTTGAGACTACAATGTTAAGTGAAATAAATAAGACATACAACTTTAACTATCACACATTTTCTCTTATATGACAAACCCAAAGATTAACAAAGAGCAAAATAAAAGACAGATAATAGGAAGCAGGGAGATAGATCTTTCTCAAAAGGAAAGGGGATCAAGAGGTGGCAGGAGGGACAGGCAGGGCAGAGAAAGGTAATATAAAAAGGAATAAAGATATGCAATGGCATGTGTAACAACTCCATACAAAGAAAATAAACATCATGTACTGCAAAGGTGTAGTAACAAAAAAATTTTAAATACGTTAAATATATTATAAAGCAGGTAAAACTAACCATACATCCTAGGAACAGGAGGTACCCCTTCCCTACTCCAATTCCTTTTTGTGTTCTATTCCCTTTACTTTCCAAAACTGTTTTTGGGCTTCCCACCTTTATTAGTCAGCTTTCTAATCACTGGACAAAATGCCCAATAACTGCAACTTAAAAAGAGTTATTTGGCTCATGGTTTCAGAGAATTTCAGTCCATGGTTGGTTGGCTCCAAAGAAGAAAAGCATGGCAGAAGAAAGCTGCTCAACCCATTATACACAGCAAGCAAACAAAACCCAGGCGCTGGGGACAAGAATACTTCCTTTCAAGTCATGCTCCCAGGGACCCACCTCCACTTAGACCCCATCTCCTAAAGGCACATTCAGCCAGAACTCATCACTGGATTAGCCCACTGAGGGTAGCACCCCCATGATCCACCATTATACCATTCTACACACAATGATGGTGGAGGGGCAAGGTGTTCTGGAGATCACACATGCTATGCACAACAACATGTGCCTGTGTGTTGAAGGGGGAAGAAGGGGAACGAGAAAGGAAGTAAGAGACAACGGGGAATGAATCTATGGCCTTAATATTAAACTACATTCTCAGCCCTTTATTTGTCATTTTTAGACAGAGTCTCAATAAATTGCCCATACTGGGCCTAAACCTGTAATCATTCTGCCTCAGTTTCCCAGAATTCTGGGATTAGAGGTATGTATCAACATGCCTGGCTGCCACAATTGTTCTTAAACAGGTAGTTGCTTATATATGTGAAAGAAAGCAAGCAAGAAAGAATTTTCCAACAATACAAAAGTATATGGCATATTCCCAATCATACAAAAATTGAATAGTACATAGTTTTCTTTTACTAACTGATGCTGACCTATTAAAAATAACACTATCAATGTATCATATTATAAGAAGGCTCCTGCATACTCCATATATTTAAAACAATTTTGTAGTAGCCGATTAACACTACAAATTTGTAGCAGAAGAGATGGACCCAGTGTACATTCAGAAAGTATAAGCTTAATGCTATGTTAGAAATACTTAAAAGTAGAAACTTACCAAAGACACAAAGGTAGAGAAAAAAGAGATACACAGTAAGTTAGAAATGTTAATTAAATAAAAGACCTGTAGAGACATCTATGAGAACAATCTGACTCTACAACTTGCTCTTTAGATCAACTATACCATACAAACACTAGCTGATTATATACTTTTAATTTTTTCTACTCCTTCCAGTGTATCTTTGAGGGCAAGAACTTCAATCAAGTGTTCTTTACAATGAAGAGAAACATCTACACACCTGAAAGTGTCTCAGAAATACTCTGCTGGGCTGAAGGAAAGAGTTCAAATCTTTCAACATTTTTCAGTTTGAATTTTGTTAAGAAAAGAGATTTCTCACTTCAAGCAGTAAACAAAAATAGCATAAAAAAAGAGAAAACAATGAAAAAAAATTGAAATCACACTCACCCTCCAAGCAAGTCTGCAGTGTCACTTTGTTGATTCATATTGACAACCCTCAGACGGTGGCCTTTAAAAAAGAAAGAAAGCCAAAAAAGAATTATTCCAAGCATTTCAGGGCTGATAATATCCAGAGCACGCCTTAAGAAAGCAAGGACAAGCCAAGCGTGGTGATGCATGGCTGCAATCCCAGCACTGGGAGGCTGAGTCAAGAAGGTCATTACAAGTTCAAGACCAGCCTGGGCTACTAAGTTCAAGGTCAGCCTGAACTGCATAATGAGACCCTATCACAAAGAAAAAGAAAAGAAAAAAAGAAAAGAAAAACCAGAAACATGGTCCAGCATAAATTCTTAATGTAAATTTACTGTTGTTTTTTTTAATGGAGCTGGGGATTGAACCTAGGACTTTACACAAGCTAGGCAAGCATTCTACCTCCAAGCTATATATCCTAGTCCTCCTCTGATACTCAGAATGTCAGATTTTCATGTAACCAACAGATACACACACAGAAGGTATGTAAACATACAGAAAAAGATTTACTTTGGCCTTACTATTTCAGCATCTAATAACTATAAATATCTAAAACAATCCTTCAACCAGGCATGGCGACAAACACCCATAATCCTAGCACTCTGGAGGGCTGAGGCAAAAAATGACAAGTTCAAGGCCAGCCTAGGGTTATATAGTGAGTTCAATGCCAACATAGTGAGATACTGTCTCAAAAAACAAATAAACCACTAGGGGTTTAAGCTCAGCAGTGTAAGTGCCTGCTTGGCAAACACGTGACTTCAATCCCCGGTACCAAAAAAAAAAAAAAACCTTCAGTAAATTCATGTTTATAAATCAGAACTAAAGAAATATCAATGTGTCATATTATTTGACCATTAGAAGGAAAAATATATTTTTAAGTAGCCTGATTTGCTTAAATGAATGCAATATGTAGAGTGTATATAATTCAACTTCTTTCAGAACAAAATGCTTATTTGTAAAGCACAGATTAGAAATGTACTGAGATAATATCAATCTGTTAATTTACAGGGAACAAGATGTGGAATACAGCCACTTTTTAAACTCTTGTCTTTAGAACTACAGTTAATTGAAAGAAAGAGAGACAGAGACTGAGAGAGAGAGAGAGAGACACAGAGAGAGAGAGAGACTGAGATGGAAAAAGAGAAAAAGAAAAAAAAAAAGGATTCAGTGTGAAATGTCTGGGGGCAGAATTCTTTCCTAGAAATTACCTGTAATGTGAGCTAAGTACTGGACAGTAGAGGTTTTGCCAGTTCCGGTTTCTCCCACCAACAATACAGGCTCCCCTTTGCTGACACACACTGCAAGCTGTTCAATAAGAACAGAAGAAGGACGCGTAGCAGCAAAAGTAAGCTTCTCCCTAGAACAGAAAGAGTTTAAAAAGCCAGAGTGGGTGCTTGGATACAGCTCAGTGGCAGAGCAACCACTTAGCATGTCCCAAGTTCAAACCCCAGCAACAAACCAAATACAAAACAGAGCCAATCTACAAGCTTTTCTTATAGCTGGTTTAAGTAACCAAATTTTCAAAGTTCAACAAACAAGAATGAGATAAGAGTCCAGAGAAGCACCACAAAAAAAAAAAAAAAAAAAAAAAAAAAAAAAAAAAAAAAAAAAAAAAAAAAAAAAAAAAAAAAAAAAAAAAAAAAAAAAAAAAAACACCATACTACACAACACATTCTTGTGACACAGGAATTACAGAACCAAGTCACTCTGTAAACACTGAATACTCATATTATCAGGTAAGGTGCTGAGTTCTGGAGATTTGAACATCAGTAAAGCATTATTTGTACAAATTGTATTTTGAGCAAATTACTTCACCTACTTTAACTTCAGTTCCCTCACTTATAAAATGTAGACAACAGTATCTAGTTGTAATGAGTTAATAGTCTTTCCCCAAAGATTCGATGTATTAAGAACATGTGAATGTGATTTCTATTATGAAATAGGATCTCTGAAGATTTAATCAAGATAAAGTCATACTGCACTGGGCCTCAAAACCAGTATTTGCTATCCTTATAAGAAGAAAATGATTAGGAGACAAAAACACAGGAAAGTCATGTGACCATGGAGACAAAGACTGGAAAATACAACTGCAAGCCAAGGAAAATCAAAACTGGTGGGAGCCAAGAAACCAGGGAAAAAACCCAAAGAATTCTTCCGTAGGCCTTGGGAGGTGTTATGGTTGATACACTGTGTTTAGAAGTTTAACAAAGCTACTCAGCAGAGGGCCAGAGTCCTTTGTCTGTAAACATTCTCACCCTTTGCAAGAGGAGATCCATGGAGGTGCTGTGAAAAAGTTACAACCACCTGAGAGCAGGTAATCTGCATACAGTACAAGGGAGGAAAAGTGGCTTGCTCTCCTTTTTGCTCTTGTGCTTTAACTGCTTCCTGCAGCTTTGAAGTGTTGCCCCTATGCCATGGAACCTATGCTTTAGAGACAGCTGATGATGGACTGAAACCTCCACAAACTGTGAGCTAAATAAATCTTCCCTTCTTTAATTTTGGGCATCAGGTATTTTGTCTCAGCAACTAGAGAAAAGTAACTAAGACAGGAGGAAACATGGTCTTATCAACATCTTGATTTCAGACTTCTAATCTCAGGGACTGAGCAAGAATCACATCTATTGCTCATAGCCACCAAATTTATGGTAACTTGTCATGGTAGTCCTGGGCCACTAGTAATACTTATTTATGGGATTACTAGAACTATTATATAAAAAAAGCAAATGTGAAGCACTTAGTACAATGTCAGGCGCTGGTACGTTTATACCTAGAGTTCAGAATCTTCTATAATCCCAGCCTTCAAGGAATTTACAGATTAGTGTGAGAACCTCAACTTTAGCTGAGTCTCACTTCTGTAAATACACTATAGTGAGTAAAATCTGATTGAATTTTGCTAATCCCAAGTCTTTTACACTACTGGCCTTCATCACTTCCTTCACCTATTAATATATGGTCACAAAATATACTTTGGGAAAACACTGCTCCATACCATAAAGCACACTGGTTTATTTTGTTTTTGTTTTTGTCTTGAGACAGGGCCTTGCAATGTGTTCAGACTGGCCTTGAGCTCATTTTGTAGCCAAGGCTGGTCTCCAACTTGTAAAAATCCTCCTGCCTCAGCCTCCTGAGTGCTGGCATTACAGGCAAATGCTGGGATTATAGGCACGTGCCACCATACTCGACTTACAAAGCACACTGGAAAGATCACAGTTGAGCACAGGTTTTGATCAGAGATAAGGGATGGACTAGATCTTATATCAAGCTCCTGAAGACAATTCAAAGGCAGGTAGAACCCCAACTTACTTCTGTATGTGAACTGCCTCATTTTGTTTCCGAAGAAGTCGCACTCGACCTACTTGCACATCTAACTCATTGATCACAATTTCTGGTTTATAAAGTTGACAGAAGAATTCAGCCTGTGCAAAGGGAGAATTTAAACAGAGTAAAAATTCTAAATGTTCTCTGAACATTTTTTTATTCAAACAAGTTTACTTTGTCTCTCCAATTAGCCCTATACCAAGAAACACTCTATTTCCAAGATGGGCATTAGCTTTCAATCAAAGTTAAGTTTTGTTTTTCATCTTGCAATTCTTTTAAAAACACTGATCATATTTTCCTGAAATTGTATTTTATTCATTTAAATAAGGCTCTGCCTATATATGATTCAAAGATGCTATCATTTTAAAAAGTTCTACTCCTCACATAGTTTTAAAAAGTACATTTTTCTTCAGCTATACTTTCCTCTGCTTTAAATTTCCAACAGTATAGGAAATGATGATCCATCTGACTATAGCCAAAGCTCAAAAACAAACTATGGTAGATGGCCCTAGCTGTTTATTCAACAGCTATTCATCACTTCCTTTGTCATAAACTCAACTCAGATTTTGTTAAAGTTTGGAATAAGAGTGAAAATAGAGAAGTATTCATGTCTCACAGCTGGAAAACTCTAGATTTGAATGTGTCATCTTTTGGACCATGGGTGGTACATGCAGGACTGTCTCAATGGCAACATGGGACAACCTTGTGTGTACCACCAGTGGTTCAGGCAAGAAGGATGGTGTTAAGTTCCTTGCAGTAGGGTGTTCTATTATCTGCAGTTCAAACCTTCCCGACTATTTCACATACCTAAGCAATAGCTGTATTATTTCAATTCTTGGCATAAAGTTTTTTAGTCATCAATCAAGTGACAATACCTGGTATCTGTCTCAAGATGAGCCCCAGACCTTTTTCCAGTAATCAAACACAGCAATACTACTATTGAAAAGCTTTCTCTTCCAAAAATATTTTTGTGTGGTATCAGGGGACTGAACCTAGGGATTTGTACACACTAAGAATACGCTACCACTGAGTTACACCCCCAGCTCAAAAATATGTATTTTGATATAAAACAATGGCACAATATTAGTAGTCCTAGTTAATATACAGATATGCATTTGTGCTGTTTTTCAGATTTTCTGAGGTTGAAGCTATTCATAATAAAAAGGAAAAATCTGCACAAGACATCTCTAACATCTAGTTACAATTCTTAGTCTAATCTACAAAATAACATGGCCATTAAAACACTAGAGTATGGTATACATGACACAGTACAAAAGGAGTCTCATTTTCAGAATGTAGAACACATGGAGAACTACTTAGAGCAGGGGTATCAAAAGTTTTATGCACATAGCAGACAATAATGAGACATTTATACCAGATTCAACACTATAAAAGCTATCCCAGGAAAGGATCAAAGACCAGCAAGCAAGCTAAATTCTTTCTGAAGAGTAGTAAAAATAGCACCACATACCTTTTGTCTGGAAATATTCAACTTGCTTCCAATAATTTCTGCTATTTTCAGTTTGCTTGTATGCTCAGAAAGCATTGCTGTGAAACAGTCCAGAGCCTATTAAAATAACCAAGGTAAATGCCAACTGATTTAAAAAAAAAAAATACTTTAGTCACAGAGCATCACTATTCTGGCCTCAAGAGGGAAGAACATAAAATTCCAATGGAACACTTCTGCAGGACTAAAGGGAATGCAAATAAGATACAACTCTGGACACAGGTCTTTGGTATAATGGAGACAGAAAACATGTAAGATTTATTGCTGAAACATTAAATTAGAAATAAAGAAAAACCATATCATTTTGCAAATTCTAATTTCATGCATTATTTATACGGAAGGATAAACTGACTGTCAGTGCCGATGGAAGACCAAACACTGTTTCCAGCAGAAGGGGAAAAACACAGAGTGCAACAGAGGGATCACTGGGTCATTATTCTAATCTAGCACTCAATATTAGTGATAACCACTAGGTCAAACAAGTGAGTCTTCTGATGTAATGAAATACAAAATACCACCAAAATAAACTAGGTACAATAGCACACACTTGTAATCCCAGGTACATGCATGATGAAGCCAGAGGATCAGAAGGTCAAGAACAGCTTGGGAAACCTAGTGAGACCCTGTCTCAAAGTAAAAAAATGTTTTTTTCTTTTGTTATACTAGGACTGAACCCAAGGCCTTCACACTAAGCTACATACACAACATGTTATGTTGTTTTGAGACAGAATTCACTAAGTTGCTAAGTTACCCCAGGCTGGGTTCAAATTTGTGATGCTCCAGCCTCAGCCTCCCAAAGTGCTAAGATTATAGGCATATGCCACAATGTCCAGCTCAAAATAAAAATTTTAAATGGGCTTTTAGTGCAATGGTAAAGTGCTTGCCTGACATACATTGATTCTCCTGAGTTTAATTCCTAGTCCTAAAGTGAGCGAGAGACAGAGAGAGAGAGAAGGGAAGAAGGAATCTACCCCCAAAAAGTTAAATTTGAAAATGTCAAGTACTCCTTTAAGTTTCAATTTAGAGATGTTACAAAGGATAAAATAAGTCAAGGACACTATTACTGTGGTATAACAAAAAAATCTGCCTGATCTGGTAATACATGCCTATAATCACAGCACTTTGGGAGACAGAAGTAAGAGGGTTTTACGTTTGAGCCCAGCTTGGGAAATTCAATGAAATCCTGTCTCAAAATTAAAAAGAGAGGGCTGAGGATATATATATCCAAACACACATACATACCTATATAGATAAATGGATATCTATATATGGCATATCCATTTTGTCTTTGTCCCCAGTTCTTGGCATGGAACTTTTAAAAAAACAAAAAACAGAATTACCCAGGGGATACTTGTTTTTGTTGTTCATAAAAGGTCTTTTTGGACAAAACCTAAAATAATTCTAACCACAGTAATTCACAATAGGTCCTCGAAGGGGCTGGTCATGTCAGAAAGATGATGCTCCTGAGTGGAAGGTTGAAATTTTCAGCTGCATACCTGACCTCTGAGAAGAGGAGAGACCCTGAAGACTGAGTATAAAATGATGAGCAATGGCAATGAGGACCCAATTAAATTCTGGACCCCTGAAGGATGGAGACCTTCCTGGCTGATAAATCAAATGATACACCAGGAGGTTGGCATACTCTGTAAGAACAGACTCTCTTCCACTCAGACCCTCTAAGACCTTGCCCTGTGCCTCTCCTTTGTGCATTCCTGAAATGTGCCCTACACAATACACTAATTGAAAGTATTCTGAAAGAAAGAAAGAAAGAAAGAAAGAAAGAAAGAAAGAAAGAAAGAAAGAAAACAAGCAAGCTACTTTCAGTGAGTTCTGAGAGCCATTCTATCAAATTATTGATCCTCAGGGGAGTCACAGGTATGCCCAAATCTATACCACAAACCATGAATGTGTGTGCTCCCTTCACAGACTTGCAACTGGGTTCTGATGTGAGGGACAGTTTTATAGATAACTGAGCACTTAAGCTTGTGGGTTATAAGCACACAATGAGAAGTGTCCAAATGATAGTGAATTAACTGCAAGACAACAGTTAATGTGAGAGCAGTATGGAAACAACCATAGAAAGCCAGATGGTGAAACACTGCTTAAAATAAATGGCCTGATGTCTTCAACAGTGTAGTATGCTTAAAACAAATTCTAACACTAAGACTCCTTAAACCCACATGCATAGAAAAAGATGGAAAAGGATACACATTAAGATGTTAGCACCTGCCTGGCAAGCACAGGGTCATGAGTTCAATTCCCAGTACAAACAAACAAACACACCAACCAGATGTTAATAGTGCCAGGTAATATTTAGATGTGGAAATATATATTTTATCAGTTTCACTTTACTATAGTTTCACGTTTTCAACAGTACATATATACTGCTTCTTTACATAAACATTCACAGTAGCATTATTCACCACAGCCAAAAGGTGGAAACACTACAGATGTCCATCAACAAATTAATGGAAAAATAAAATGCTGCATATGAATACAATGGAAAATTATTCCACCTTAAAAAGAATGAAGCATTCATTCATGTTACAACATGCAGTGACCATGAAAATATGCTGGATACATCAGCCCATTCTTGGAGGCTGTGGAGAGAGGGAAACAAGAATCATAGGGGAAAAAAACTGAATCATACACTGCTAAGCAGTAAATTTTAAAAATAAAAAAATAAAAGGATAAATTTTGGATTGTGGATTTTATCTTATTATAGTTTTTGTTTTTTTGGTACTAGGGATCAAACTCACGACCTCACACCTTCTAGGCAGGCACTTATGCCACTGAGCTAAATCCCCAGCCCTTGTTGTTTGTTTTGAAGAGACAGGTTCTTACTATGTTGTTCAGGCAGGCTCCAAATTCCTGGGTTAAACTGATACTCCTGCTTCAGCCTCCTAAGAGTCAGGACTACAAGTGTGAGTCACTGTGCCTAGCTAATGAAGTAGTTTTATGCACACACTCACAGACATACACACAATAACATTCTATCACAGAAGTAAAAAAGATAAAAGGAATCCTACAAAAGTTATTAGAAAAGTATAAAACAAGTTTATGTGCAAGAGATAAGAAATGTAGGACATAGAAAGAAAAGTGCACGGGCTGGGGATTTAGCTCAGCAGCATAAGTGCCTGCCTTGCAAGCACATCGTCAGGAGTTCGATCCCCAGTACAAAAAAGAAAGGGGAGGGGAGGGGAGAGTTCACCTGAAAATGATGAACAAGAATGCCACATAGGGGACTGGGGATTTAGCTCAGCCGCATAAGCTCCTGCCTTGCAGGAACGTGGTCGTGAGTTGGATTCTTGGTACCGATTAAAAAAAAAAAAAAAAAAAGAAGAATGCCACATAGCATTTCAGGGTTCAGGTTAGCATGAGCATACACCCAAAATGAGATTTCTATCTACTTAAAACTAACATTACCATACACAAAGACATACTGCAAACCAAATTGGGTCTCTGTTCTCTCCTCAGCCCCAGCTGACAAAAACCAAAGCACTTTACATTCAAAATTGGCTCGTGGATTAAGAGCCCACAGATCTTCAAATAGCATTACTTTTTAGGATTCTTTTTTTTTTTTTTGGTACCAGGGATCCAACTCATGACCTTGCGCTTGCCAGGCAGGTACTTGCACCGTTGAGCTAAACCCCTGGCAAGTAGCATTACTTTTATCTTAGGCTGACAGGAATAAATCTCACTTTATTCTCATAGTATTTGGTAGAGTTATATTTCAATAGAGCTTCCCTCTTACACAACACATTTTTTTCCCAGGTATACATTATAATCCCTACATATTTCTCTGAAATAAAGATAAAAAGTTCTAGTGAAGTAGAGGAATCAGACAAATACAAATTATCAAGAAGACTAAGAATTCATACATAGGAATAAACAATAGGTATCTTAGCAACACTGTTTTATCATGCTTTACTACAATCTAAGAGTCTTCATTCTACCTTTAATTTCACTGTTTTACTCTATCTCAAAGTATACTTCATTTGAAAGTGGTAACGATTTCATTTAAAAAGTTTTACAATAACTTTAATTCGGTTTTAACTAGCTAAGGATAATAAACCATACTTAGCCGGGTGTGGTGGCGCATGCCTGCAATCCCAGCTATTCAGGAGGCTGAGGCAGGAAGATCACAAATTCGAGGCCAGCCTGGACAACTTAGCGAGACCCTGTCTCAAAATAAAATAAAAAGAGCTCGGGATGTAGCTCAATGGTAGAGCACTTGCCTAGCATGCGCAACACCCTGGGTTCGATCCCCAGTACCATAAACAAACAAACAAACCAAACCATATTTAAACCAAAAAAAAAAAAAAAAGGGAAAAAGGGAGGGAGGGAGGAAGAAAAAAAAGAAAGAAAGAAAAAGAAAGCGATCGAGAGAGAACAGGAAATCAACAGCTTTGTGGAGCAAAGAGATTACTATCTTACCTCTTGAAAAATATTTAATGATGCTGCTGAAGATGAACTGTCAAAACTATGAGCAATTCTATTACACCAATTCAGTAGATCCCTTTAAAGGAAAAAAATAAAACTCTAAGAAATAAAAGAACATAAGCCAAAGACATCAGAATTTATAGGGACCACTTAAGTTTGGGATCCCTTATAATTAAGTGTCCCCTTTATTGCACCAACAGAAAGGAAGAAAGAGTATTAGAGATCTGTCATTATCCTTAACAGGAAGTCAACTATCTCTCATATCTCCCTCATGCATACTAGGTAAGCAAGTAGGAAGCAACAAACTCAGATAAAAATAAGGGAGTTGTTCATTCTTAACACTCACTTCAAAAAAAAAAAGTTAAGCACTGACAATTGAGAGCTAAGGCACAGAATTCATCATACAGAGCAAACTCCAAGAAATCTTATTTAAGACCCTATGAGTCAAGAAAGGACGTTCAGTGAAAGAATGTTAATGACTATTTTCAGGTTTTTCTATGAAAGTGATTTTAATCTAAAGTTAGCATTACCTTTACCAAGCTTTCCCAGTCAATAATTAACTATAGACCTAAAAGAAAAATCTAACCCCATAAAGCAACCCAAAAGTTTAATTTCAAAACGTGCTGCTATGGTTTGTATCTGGATGTCCTTGTAATACTCATGTTTTTTAGATGGGGCTTTTTCAGAGGTAGCAGAATTTAGAGTTTGTGATTGATTCATGGCTTCATGCTAGGATTAAGGATGCTGGGATTAAGGGTGGGTGATTGTTGTATCAGTCCACTGATTGGATTGGCACCACTTTAATCCCAGAGGTTTGGATAAGATAAAAGGGGCAGAAAGAGGCCTTTCTCCTCCTTTTTGCCCTTGTTGCTTCTGCTGTCTTCCACCAACATGAACTGTTGCCACTCTGCCTTGGAGCTAGCTCAAACCTCTATACACTGTGCACTGAAACCTCCATACACTCTGAGCTAAATAAATCTTTCCTCTAGTAATTTGTGGCTGTTGGGTATGTTGTCTCACCAATGAGAGAAAAGGAATTAAGACATCTGCCACAACCATTTACTTCCAGCTGGAAAGAACTTTGCAAGGAAACAGATTCTAAAGTATCAATACAAGAAAGAGCATAATGTAGTACCTCAAAGACAATTCTCTTCCCTCAAGGACTAGTTTGTTTTCTTTTCTGCCTTCTAAAACTTCCTGGGGTCCCTGTTCCCATTCAACAGAACTCTCACTCTGACAGTGATGTTTTTCTCCAGTAAGCTGGATATAGATGTCCAGCAAGTGATCAGCTGCTGCCAACAGGCTGGGATATCTGCTCTGAAGAACCTGGCAGAGGGAAGAAAAACAATTTTTAGAAAATAAGTGCAATGATTTTGAAAACTACACCTAACAACCAAAAAAGTATATATAAAATATTGCTGACAGACACTAGTCAACCCCTCAAAAATGGATTTCTCTATGAAAGTTGTAATCTTCATTAAGTATAAGAAACTTTAACCTTACCTGGCACTGCTCCCACTCATTTACTCCATATAAATGACATGACTCTTAACTACACAGAACTCAGTTACCTGGCAATCTTGTTATGTATAACACAGCTTAGGGATAGATGTCAGATGGTCAAAGGGTCTCCAAGCAATCAAAACATACACATCTGGGCTGGAGGCAAGTAGTAGAATACTTGCCTGTTCTATGTAAGGCCCAGACTCTAATCCCTAGCGAACAAGGGAGAGAATATATTTATTTGGGATCAAGGAATTTACCCATTGAAGAATTCTCCAGGTACTAGTCCACTGTGGCACCAAACATAATTCTATTCGAAGTTATTATATAACTTCTCGGGCAAAAGCAAATTATAAGCACACACCTATAATTCCAGCACTGCAGGAGGCTGAGATAGGATGAACAGCAGCTTGAGTCAAGCCTGAGCAATTTAGTGAGATCCTTTTTTATATTAAATTAAGAGAGGTGGGGACTGAAAGGGCTAGGAATGTAGTTTAGTGCAAAAGCCCTAAATTCACTGTCCAGTACTGCCAAAAAAAAAAAAAAAAACTAAACTCAAGTTGATTTTTTAAAAGAACAAAAAGTAGTTATGAAGAAATTTAAATAAGTGGGCCAGGGATATGGCTTAGTGGCACAGTGCCTGCCTGGCAAGCTCAATGTCCTGAGTTCAATTCCTGCTACCAAAAAAAAAATAAATAAATAAAAAGTTTTTTAAACAAGAGATGGAGGGAAAATGGATGAAAAAAAAGATGTGTTATATACCTGTATCAACAAAAGGAATATAATCATTATATAATATAAATGTACTAATGAGTATGGTAGTACATGTCTGTAATCCCAGCACTTGGAAGGATGAGACAAGAGGATCACCATGAGTTCAAAGGCAGCTCGAGCTACACAGTTAAGGTCCAGCCTGGACAACAGAGTGAGACCTTGTCTCAAAAAACTAAAAAATTCTGAAATATCTACATGTACATATGCAATGTTTTGGGGAGGGAATTCCAGTCTAAACATGAAATTCATTTATGTTTCAAACACATCTAAAGATTATGTACATGAAACTCACTCCTACCACAAATATATCTAAAGATAATTTTATATGTTACTTTCAGTGTACTTGTATTTTTGTCTATAGCACACCATATATGCAGTCAGGTGTGGCATTTTCCACTTGTGGTATCAGGTTGGTGCTCAGAAAATTCCAGACTTTGAAACATTTTGGATTTTGAACTTTTAAATTAAGGATGCTCAATCTGTACTATTTCCCTTTTAAGGAAAAATTTCACAATAAAAGGTTAAAAAAAAGAAGAAAGAAAGCACTAATATCTTCTAATACCACATACCTCACTCAGTTCTTTCTTAGCCAGATTATCCAGATGAATTTTGGTCCAATATTTGTCTAGCAAAGTAGCATGACTGTTTAGTGGCCGATACCAATTTCCTCCACAGCTTAAAAGTCTACATTTAAAAAAAGAGTCACATAAAATTTTTAACTTTAGTCTTCAATTATAGTACTCTTGGGCATATGTTTAAAACTTTACAGATGATGGCTGAATCAGACAATACACTGCTTTTTTCTATACACACACCTGTGATAAAGTTTAATTCAGAAATTTGACACAGTAAGAAATTAACCACAATAACAAAAGGTGAAACAGGACAACTATAAAGTTGTTTTTGTTTTTGTTTTTTTAATTAAGGTCAGGCATAGTGACACAGGCCTGTAATCCCAGCTACTTGGAAGCTGACAGAAGATGGTAAATTTAAAAATAGGCTGGGCAACTTAGCAAGATCAGGTCTTAAAATCAAAAGCAAAAGAGTGAGAAATGTAGCTCAGTAGTAAAGTGCTTGCCTAGCATCTGAAAGGCCCAGGGCTCAGTATCATTATTACTCCATTAGGATTATAGGGAAGATGACAAATGAAAAGTTCAACAGTTGACCTATGTTTAACTCCTTTTCAAAAAAGGGTTTAACAGAGGTTTAAACAAGCTATTTTCTACCACTGCAAATGATTCCATGAGGTATTTTAATCTCAATGACATATTGGTGTTTTTTTTGGTACTGGGGATCGAACTCATGACTTTGCATTTGCCAAGCAGGCACTTACGCCGCTGAGCTAAACCCCCAGCCCTCAATGACATATTGTTCCTTAAAGCACACATTAACTTCAGGAGCACACACTCCCTTGTCTTTGGCACTAATAATAAATTTACTGCTTGTTAACAGAAACTGCTACACCTGAAATTAGTACAAATTTCCTGAAAGAGAAGCCAAGAAGAAATATATGCCAAACACATACGCTGGACAAGGTACATACTTAGATATAAGCCATTTAATCCTCACAACACACACACACACACACACACACACACACACGATAGTTAAGATAGTTATACTACTGATTTCTCTGAGTTCATTAAAGATTTGTGCTGATATTGTTCAGACAATTGAATGCAGATGTCTTGTGCTCTGGGTGAATGATTTGGGGAAGACACTGTGAAATGTATGCACCATTGTTGCCCCTGACTGCCATGTCTTGAAATTTTTTTTTCTCTTTGAAACAAAACGGATTTGAAAAATTAATTATTTTTTAAAAAATAATCAAAATTGAGAAAGGTGGCTCTGTCATCAGTTCTAACTTTGCTTGAAGTGGCTCCCCCAGAGAACTCTATTCTAGGAATTGTGGATTTGACATGCAGCCTAATGGGGATAAGGCTTTAAAGCTGGAATAGAAAGGTTAATAGCACATACCTCCTGGTCGCAAAAAACTGAAATCCAGGAGCCACTTTCAGACTGTCACTGTGGCCAGAAATCAAGAGCTCTCCATTCTCCAATAGTGGGATCAGCACAGAAACCTAAATCACAAAACCACACTAATAAAGCCATTAAGACATTAGAAATCCACACGCGCACACACAAAATCCTCCAAATAATGGTCATGTCCTCAGAGGAAACTTCACTCACCACTCAGCAAATTTTGGCGAGAGGGAAGTTTCAAAGGCAACTGAACATGTCTCCAGCATAGCACCTTATAAACTGGACATTCATGGAATGTCAACTATGGAACAGAACTAAGCAAGATGTCAGGATGGCTGGGTGTGAGGGTGCACACCTGTGATCCCAGCACTAGGAGACTGAGGCAGGAGGATCCTCCTGAGTTTTGAGGCCAGCCTATACTACATAGCGAGAACTTGCCTCAAGAAAAAAAAAAAAAAAGTTGCCAGCATTTACAGCCCAGTTCTGATAGAAAATAAAACATGGAAACCACAACACATGATGTAGGCATATAAATGGAGTGATACAGAAGAAGAGCACTGACACTGCTCCAAAGGTAATCATATTTGCTAAGTCATGAAAGTATAACCAGGAACCAGGTGTATTGGCATATAATCCCAGCACACTGGAATGCTGAGGCAGGAGGATGTTAACTTTGAGCTCACCCTGAGTAATTTAGCAACTTAGCAAAGACCGTGTATCAAAAAAAATTTTTAAAATAGGAATGCAGCTCAGAACAAAAGGCCCTGGGATTAACTGCCAGTATGGTATAGACCGCTCCACCCCAGCCACATCTGGTAAGAAATGGCATATATATTCCAATTAAAAGTAGTAATGAAGTGCCTGCTTGGCAAGTGCAAGGTCATGAACTCAATCCCTGGTCCCCCCAAAAAAAAGGTAATAATGAGCCAGGCATGTTGGTGCACTCCCATAATCCCAGCACTTGGGAGGCTGAGGCAGGCAAATCGTTGCAAGTTCAAGACCAGGCTATGAAGTGGGTCCAAGGCCAGCCAGAACCGCATAGTGAGACCCTGTCTCAATAAGACATCCCCCAAAAAAGGTAAAATTTAAGTGTGGTGTCACACGGCTGTAATCCCAGAGATTTGAAGAGTTGCGGCAGGAAGATTTTGAGTTGAAGGACAGCTAGAACAACTTAGCAAGATCCTGTTTCAAAATGAAAGCAGCCTAGAGAGGGCTGGATAGTTAGTTCCGTGGTAAAGAGCTTCCCTAGTATGTATAAAGCCCTGAGATTTCAATCCCTAGTACTATTAATAAAAATCAAGGGCTGGGGATTTAGCTCAGCAGTGCAAGGCAAGTGCAAGGTTGTGAGTTCAATCCCCGGTACAAAAAAAAAAAAAATCAAATACATAAAAATTCATATTCCTAAGAGTATGGTATAAGAAGATTTTACTATGATTGGGAAAGATTGGAAATAGTAAAAATGCCATGTTTACTGATAGTTTAAAGATATTCTGAATTGGGTTAAAGACACTGAACTTTTTCATGAGAAAAAAGTTACTGAGATTTTAGGCAGAGAAAAAAAATTTTTAATTTTAGAAAATCAACTATGCAACAATAAAGAAGATAAACTGAAAAGGACCTAGACTGGAAGAAAGGAGGACAAGAAGGATACTCTTTAGATAACAGATAATTAATAAGCAAAATAAGAAGCCCAGTGTTAAGGCAGTGGACAGGAAACAAGAGACAAAGATTTAAAAAGAGGGGTGGAGATGGCAATATAAGATAGACTAATTGGATGGGGGGGTGGCACCTAGGGTCTGGCTTGTGATTATAGAGCAGAAAATGCTGCTCTAAGAGCAGAGAAGCAACAATTTGGACATCTTGAACTTCCACTGCTTATGGGACATCGAACCAGACTTCACAGTGGGGACAAGGCCAGCCTCAAAATCATGTACAACCTCCTGAGTAGCTGGGACAGTAAGGACACCAACCCAACAGAGATATTTTTAGGCAGGTAAATTAGACATATGCATTTAGAAGTTATTAGTTCATAGGGGAAGTGTGTAACAAAAAGTGAGAAGAGGCCAAGAAAAAAGGGTTCTGAAATATAAGACATTAATTTTTTTTTTTTTTTGTCTTTTTGAGACAGGGTCTTGCTATGTAGTTCAGGCAGGCCTTGAGCTCACTTTGTAGCCCAGGCTAGTCTCAAACTCACAACGATCATCCTGCCTCAGCCTCCCAAGTAATTTTTCTTTTTAAGACACTGTCTTATTATGTAGTTCAGGCTGGCCTTGAATTCACTATGTAGCCCAAGGTGGCCTCAAATTCACAGTGGTCCTTCTGTCTCACTCTCCCAAGTACTGTGATTAGAGGCATGAGCCATCATACCTGGCTAATTTTTCTAAGTATAACTACTTCATACAAGGTTAAGAGGTCAGTAAAAAGGAAGTCCAAGAGGCAGGGGCAACTCCAGGATATTCTAAAAGTTGAAATTAAAGAATACCTCCTTAAATGAGATATGTAAAAAGTAAATCAATATAGTGATGCATCAATACTCTGGTTTCCCTTCACATCACATAAATCTTTCACCTTAAAATGGCTATGCATCAAGGCCAAGGATGTAGCTAAGTGGTACAGCACTTACCTAGCTAACATGAGCCCTAGGTTCAATCCATAGCACTATTTTTAAAAGGAAGGGAACTCAAAAAGAGACAAAAACATACCTAATTATACTAATTTTTTCAGGCAAGCAACATCTTTTGTTTTTTGTTTGTTTGTTTTGACATACTCCAAAATGCAATCTTGTCAATTTGTCTCAAGGTACCCTGAGTAGTCAACTATTACTTTAGGGCCTTAAAGTCTTCAGTAAGTCTTTAAACCTGACAGAGTAGCTAAAGCTAGTAATTATTTATATTCACAAAACATGTGAGATAGTCACTAAGAAAATGAACAGATATTTCCATAGTATATAGAAATGTCTACCAATACTTGCTATTACCTACTACACATTATCTCATATAAGAACATTCATAATCCCTTCTTGGTGTATACATGTTTTATGTCTGGAATTTTCCATTTAATATACATATATATATTTTTTTGGTACCACGGATCGAACTCATGACCTCGCACTTGCCAGGCAGGTGCTTACACCACTGAGCTAAATCCCCAACCCTCAAATATTTTTTTTTGGAGACAGCGTCTCATCATGTATTTTGGATCAGCCTTAAACTCACTATACACACCAGACTGGCCTCTTGCAGTGGCCTCAAATTCACAGTGGTCCTATTTGCTTCCTGCCTCAGCCTCCCAAGTGTTGGATTACAGACATGCACCACCACACCCACTTCTATATTAATTTATTTAAGTTTAAAAAACAAATCTAATAGTTTGAAGCTTATATCATCCCAGATGCTGTAAGTATTTAACACAAAGTATTAACAATATTAGATGGTAAGGTATCAAAACAATCACTATAAGAACACGGGCATGGTGGCTGGCACCTGTAATCCCAGCACTGGGGAGGCTGAGGCAGGAGGATCGTTGTGAGTTTGAGCACCAGCCTGGGCTACAAAGTGAGCTCAAGGCCAGCCTGAACAGTATAAAGAGACCCTGTGTCTCAAAAGGACAAAAAAAAAAAAAAACAACTATAAATCCTGTGGCTGAGATCAGAAAAAATAAACCGTAATTTTACAATTGAAAAAGAGAGAGAGAGAGAGAGAGAGAGAGAGAGAGAGAGAGAAAGAGAAAGAGAAAGAGAAAGAGAAAGAGAAAGAGAAAGAGAAAGAGAAAGAGAAAGAGAAAGAGAAAGAGAAAGAGAAAGAGAAAGAGAAAAAGGCTTGGGATGGGGGACTGTGTGTCAACTATTAGCTGAGTTCCGGATACAATAATCAAGGAATCTATCCACCTTTTAAATAAATATAACTTTATAATAATAAACTTTAAATCTTATCAACTGAACCACATACCCACTGGAAATGAATGGATTACAAGAGAATGATTTGTACAAAATGGAAATTAAAAGTACAAAAATTTTCTGATGATCACCAAGCACTGCAAAAATTTGGAAAACTAAGAAACTGTCAGCTTTGTCTTTAATATGGAATTGGTCACCTCAGAAAGATACTCAGCTATCCAACAAGGATAGATTTCTAAGCTCCATCATGGCCTGGGTGGAATGTCTTATGTTCATCTAGCTTCTTCAGTTTTAATTCCAAAATCTGTAAAATTAAAGATTTTCTAGATAATATGATACCTGAAAAAATTGTTTGGGAAGTACAGCACTCAAAAAAAAAAAAAAACCCCAAAAATTTTACAGACTATCAAATGAGAGCCCAGCCAAGTAATCCAAAATGTCCAATCGGATTAGACAGGTAACTGAATAAGATTCCCACAAGTCATGATAAATCAAACACCATATTACTATTAACAAAATATTATTCAAGAAAGAAAGTCTGGAGGGCAATGCTTTAGCAAGATAACACACCACATCTAATGGGGCATAGTCAATATCCTCTAGAAGGATCCAGTGGCCTTTTGTAGCTGCCTGGGTCAGGGTGCCGGGCTGCCACACAAACTCTCCAGGGACATCTGTGCATCGATACATGCCCAACAGCATCTGCAGAAAGAGAACAATGTAATTACTGAAACCATTCACCTGAGATGCCCAGGCTACATCCTTTGATTAACTGTTAAACTTCAATAGGAAAAGTATGCATTAAAGATTTACACAGCTTGCTCCAATAGTCATGGGCAAGAGCTGTAACTACTCTTACATGCCCTTAGTAAAAACAATCTCTGCCAACATTTTTCAAACCAACCAACTAGTATTTGCCATTTCTTAATTACCTTACTGTCAGTCTGATCTCCAAGCTGGACTTTTAGAAGCAGAGGAGGTTTCCTTCTACCCGTCATTGCAGCTAAATGTTCAACTAAGGAAGTTTTGCCACATCCTATTGGTCCTTCCAACAACACAGCATTCTGAGAAGCTACTGCCATGGCCAGGGTCTGAAGATTCTTGCAGATAGACTCAGTTAGCACATATGACTTAAGGGCCAGCTCCTGTTCTCGTGAAGAACTATCACTAGCCTAAGGAGGCAAATGAGAAACAAAAAGCATATCCATAAGAGTCCTTCCCATAAAGAATATAAGTTCTATAATAATGGTGCCAACTTTATATAAACCACAGCATATATATTAATACCAAAACTATAATAATAACAGGTATGTTATCCAAAGTCAGGATCCAGGGCCGGAGACTTAGCTCAGTGGCATAAGCGCCTGCTTGGCTAGCCCAAGGTGGTGAGTTCGATCTCTGGTACCAAAAAAAAAAAAAAAAAAAACGCAAAAAAATAAAGTCAAGATCAGACCATCTCTTCACTTGTTTTGGAGGGAGAGTGGCTACTGTAGTCAGGGTCTGTAAGGAAAACAATTTAATACGGGACACGTCATTTATAGAATTATTTTACAATTTTATAAAATGCAGGAAATCTGTTCACAAACTAAAAATCCCTAAAAGTTGAGGTGAGGAGGGCTGGGGATTTAGCTCAGTGGCATAAGTGCCTGCCTTGCCAGCATGTGGTCGTGAATTCAATCCCCAGTACTGATAAGAAAAAATAAAAAGAAAAAAAAAAATAATAATAATAAATTTTTTAAAAAATTGAGGTGAGGGCCCAGATCCTATGGCAACGTCCTGCATGAGTCCATCTGAAGACCCAGAGTGCGTGCAAATATCGCATGCAAGTCTGTTTCATGGATCTACAAAGGGAAGGCCTAAAGGGCAGCAGTACAAGCCAGAAAGTCTGTGACAGCAAGATGAAGGATCTGTGCCAAAAAAGGCTGAGGATTCTGTACTGGAGCCAGGAAGCGAACTTAAAGGATGGACCAGTGCTCCCCTGATAAGTACTACAGTCGTTCTCAGAAATGAAGTTCCAAGCTCCCCCTATGATGAGAACAGGCGAGTTCTTATCAGGAAGCCAGCACAAGATTATCCTACCTAGAGATTTGAACAGTGCACCATCTATCACTCCAGAGCCAGGAAGCGATAAAGGACCAGAGCTCCCCCAAAGTGAACTGCAGGCATTCTCAGCAACAACAAGGTCCCAAGCTCCTCTGACAATGTGAACAGTCAAGTTCATTTCAAGAAAGATTCTCCTCCAGGAGAATGAAGGGCAATAGGAGAACCAACAACAACCAGAAGAACCAACATCAGTTCTTCCTCTCTAGTTCTCTCTTTAATGTTGGCAACAATCCTCCAGTGGGCCATCCATACTCAGTACCATACTGATCTAGTTCAGCTGGTGTTACAAATTGACCACCATTTGTCAATCAACCTCAGTGGCAATATGTAGGTAGAATTTTTCTAAAAAATTTAAGAAAATTTCTTCCTCTCCCCATACTCTAGGACTTTACATTTAAAATTAAGAACACAAAAAAGGCAGGCCACATATGGTGGTACATGATTATAAGTTCAGCGTTTGGAAGTTCAAGGACAGACTCACTTACATAGCAAGGCCTTGTCTTTAAAAAAAAAAAAAAAAAAATAGGCTGACATTGCGGCACTCTGGGAGGGTGCCAAGTTCAAGCCCAGCCTGCACAACTTAGTGAGACCCTGCTTTAAAACTTAAAATGAAAAATAAACAAAGAGCTAGGATGTAATATAGTACAAAGCTATACCCCTAGCACCACAAAAAATAAATGAATCAATGAATGAACAAATAAAATTTATAAAAATTAAAATTAAAAATTAGCTCAGCAGCATAAGCACCTGCCTGGCAAGCACTAGGTTGTAAGTTCGATCCTCAGTACCAAAAAAAAAAAAAAAAAAAAGCACCAACACTGCAGCTAGACAGGTAACTCAGCATAGTATGAGCTCAGTGGGTACAAGGCTAAGGGCTGGATCCCACCACACCCAAAAATAAAACATATATATTATGACACTGAGAGAATATATTATAAGTATATTATAAATATATATAATTATATATTATACAAATATAATATATATTATAAAATTTTTACAGTAGCCGGTGGTGCCTTCTCCCTGAGAGGGGACTCAAAGCACAAGAGGAGTGGTTCAAACCTACAGATACATGGTGGCATAACAGTTGGTAACTCCAGAAGCCTCTGCAGAAAGGCAGCAGTAGAGGTGAGCAGTGAACATGGAGCACTACACTGGCTGGCAGTGAGTACAGAACACTTAGTCCTCCCATGGGAGACAACAATTAGCCAAGAGCCATCTTGGAGACAGGCCAGCTAAGCTCAGAACCTAGAACTGCTGCTGGCTCCATCTAGCAGACTGCAGCTGGGCTCAGAACTACTGAAACTGCTCAGATGGAGGCGAGCCCAGTGTGTCTCATCTCGAGGCAGGCTTGCTGAGATTATCCACTACCCACCAAAAAGCTATTCTGGCTTGCTAACATATATCAGCATGCTTCAGGACTCTGTCTCCATGGGTTGTCTACTACTCAAACCAGTGAGCCAAATCCGGGCATGGTGGCTCATGCCTGTAATCCCAGCACTCGGGAGGCTGAGGCAGGAGGATTGTTGTGAGTTCAAGCCCAGCCTGGGCTACAAAGTGAGCTCAAGGCCTATCCAAACGGCAGAGAGAGACCCTGTCTCAAAAAGACAAAAAAAAAAAAAAGAAACCAGTAAGTCCTAGAAGTAGACTGTTTTTTTCTTTTTTTTCTATTTTCCTTTTTACATTTTTTTTCTATTTCTTCTACCTTGTTTTTATATGAATGTGAACCTGGCTCCTAACCTCTTTATGGGTGTGGCTCTGTTCTGTTCTTGCCTTTATCTCTTCCATCTCTTTTCCTTCAGTCTTCTCAACCAGTTTCCCAAAGTTGGCAAGATCTCTCTTTGTCCTCTAACTTTATTTCCAACCTCTTCCTCTTCTTCCAATTCTCTATTTTCTCCTTAATCCATTTTAAATTTTAACTCCCAAGGGCAAAATTAACACATTTAGGACTTATACACTACATGTAATTTTCTGATTTGTTTTACATTTTCTATATAATCACAACCTAATTCATATAGTTAAAAGTGGCAAATTAAAGGTTAGCTCAGTTTGTCATTTTCTAGGCTTTCATGCTATTGGTACCACACTATAGCCAAAATTGACATAATTGTTTTAAACACCTGTTCTCATGACTGAGATTGACTAAGGGTCACAGAAAATACTGTGGCACAGTGCCAAAGAACCAGGGACTAGGCCAAACAAGCAACAATTTCTCAACTCCAATAAACTGAAGAGGTAAGCTCTTCCAACAGACTCAAACCCAAAAAACCAGCTATACCTGGAAGATACCTCAGAAAAATAGTCATCACCTAAAGGTCCTAAATACTAGGAATAAAGCAATCCACCACAGTCAACTTACAAGCATTGTCCCAGGAATTAAACTTTAGAGAGACAAGAAAACAAGAAGACATTGAAGCAAAATGCAACCCCAGCCATCCCGTTCACCAAATACAAATCCAGGGGACAATGAGGTAGGGCAATATGAAAGACCCCCACCAAGACTCTCTGAAGTGGTAACAACAAAGCAACTGAAGGAGGCTCTGGAAAACATGAAATCAGAAATAATCTCTCATATAACTACAGAGAGTACCAAAATACACACCATGCTTAACAACATTAGAGCAGAAACAGGCAAAAAAAAAAAAAAGATGAGCTTAAGAAAATTATTGAAGCTTGGCATAAGACATGGAATCCTGAAAGCAGATTCAAGCAGGTATCTAAGAGAATAAAAATTCCACTGAAAGTATTTGAAGCAGATTAGGCCAATTAGAGCATAGGCTCTGCACATACCAAAGATTAAAACTAGACCCATATCTTTCACCATGCACTAAACTAAAATTGGAATGGATCTTAATATTAAAACAGAAACATTAAGTCTGCTGGAAGACAGAGTAAATAAAACTCTTGAAGACACTAGTGTAGGCAAAGACTTTATGAACAAATTGCCCAGGAACTATAACCAAGAATTAACTGGGATCTCACCCTAATGAAAAGTTTTTTCACAGCAGGAAAAACCACCAACAAAGTGAAAAGACAACTCATAACATGGGAGAAAATGTTTCCTAGATGTTCCTCACACAAAGAATTACCATCAAGAACATATAAAGAACTAAAAAAAAAAAAAAAAAATCAGTCCTTCCAGATTTAAAGACCCAATCCAAAAATAGGCATCTGAGATGAATACACACTTCACAGATGAAGAAATACAAACAGCATATAAATATGTGAAAAAATGTTCAACATCACTGGTCATTTGAGAAATGCAAATTAAAAATAACAGTGAGATTCCGCCTCCCCCCAGAAAGAATGGCTAGTATCAATAAATCAACCAATAACAAATGCTAGAAGCGTTGTGGGGAAAAAGAAACCCTTCTCCACTGTTGGTGGGAGTGTAGAGTGGTGCAACTGCTGAAGAAATCAATGTAGAGATTCCTCAAGAAGTAGGATTAGAGGGCCGGGGATTTAGCTCACTGGCATAAGTGCTTGCCTTGCAAGCACGAGGTTGTGAGTTTGATCCCTGGTACCAAAAAAAAAAAGATTAGAAGGGCCAGGAATTTAGTTCAGCGGTTTAAGTGTCTGCCTAGCAAGTGAAGGTCGTAAGTTTGATCCCTGGTACAAAAAAAAAAAAAAAAAGAAGTAGAATTAGAGACCCAGCTAGTCCTCTTCTGAGTATCTTCCCAAAATAATTAAAAACATTGCACCACAGCAATACATGTGTGCCCTTATTTATAGCAGCACAGCTTGTAATAGCCAGATCTTGGAAACAACCTAATTGCCCATCAAGTGAGGAATGGATAAAAAAGATGTAGTGTTTTTATACAATAGAGTACTACCCTGCCATAAAGGATAAACTAGAGACTTTTATAGGTAAATGGATGCAATTTGAGACCATATTCGTAAGTGAAATAAACCGTACACATATGGGCAAACATCATATTGCCTCACTAGTGTGAGAAGCTGAAAGAAACAACACATATACATGTACATATATGTAAATGTATGCATATATATATATATATATAATAGTTAAGATAGTTATACTACTGACCTCGAAGTTCACTGAAGGGAAAGATTTGTGCTGGTATTTAGACAAATTAATTCATTTGTCTTGTGCTCTGGGTGAAAGACTTGGGGATGACAATATACAATATATGTACCATCATTGCCCCTAACTGATGTGTTTTTAAATTTTTTTTTTCTCTTTCAAATAAAATGGATTTGAAGGGGGAAAATATTAGAGTTAATAAGCTTTTCCTTTCAGAAATATATACTAAAAATATTTGAATATGAAGTGATATACCACATGTAATAGCTAATCTAGATTATCAAATTAATCGGCATGACAAAAGTTTAAGAGATTACTAGTGAAGCACTTCTAGGTGGGTCTGGTAAGTTGTGGGGACATAACCTTGAGAACTGTATCTACTCATCTGTCCCTTTCTCTTGGGCCATTTTCTGTTATCTCTGCCTCCTGGTCTCCATGAGCTGAGCAGCTTTCCTCCCACCACGTCCCTTGCCTTGTTTCTGTCTTGGAGCAACCTGATTATGGACTGACACCCCGGAACTGTGAGCCAAAATAATCCTTCTTCCCTTAAGTCACACATGTCAAGTTTTCTGTCCTAACAACAAAAAGCTAATACAAGGTGATACCTGCAATTTATTTCAAAATAGTATGATGTGACAAAATTGCCCAGAAATATAAAGCAAATCATTGACATGAACTGACTATTGAAGTTGGATGATAGAAACACACAAGGACTCATTACACCAATCTTTCTATTTTTGAATATATTAGACATTTTCCATAGCGAATAGCACATTAAGTATTTTTAATGGGCATATAAAGTTTCAGTTTTCCAAGATGAAAAGTTCTATAGGCTGGGGATTTAGCTCAGTGGCTTAAGCACCTGCCTGGCAAGCAGAAGGTAGTGAGTTCGATCCCCAGTACCAAAGAAAAAAGGAAAGTCCTATAGACTAGTTGCAAGAAAATGTGAATATTCTTAAGTATAATCTTAAAAATGTTAAGATAGCAAATGTTACGTATATACTACCACAATTTAAAAAGTCTTAAAAAGTTAAATTAAAAAAATAAAAAGTTTTAAAAGTAGCAGGGTATGGTGGTATACACTTATAATCCTAGCACTTGGAAGGCAGAGGCAGGAAGATTGTAGTGAGTTCAAGGTCAGCCTTGGCTACATAGTGAGCTCAAGGTCAGCCTGAACTACATAGCAAAACTCTCTCAATTAACAACAACAAAAATAAATAAATAAATGAAATCTTTAAAAGAAATAGGAGCTACAGTCCACTCCTGTAATCCCAGTTACTTAAGGTGGTGGTGGAAGGAGGATCTAAAGTTTTAGACCAGCTTGGGTAATTCAGCAAGACCCTGTTTCAGAAACTGAATGGATGGATCAACAAATAAATGGACAGACAGACGGATAGACAGACTAAACAGCCAGATATAGCTCACTTGATAGGACATGCCTAAATTACTCCCTAGTACCGCTCTCTCTCTCATGTGCACGCGCACATGCACACACACAGTTAAATGATAAAGCACTATATATATATACATATATATATATATATATATATATGAAAGACTTCTCAGAAAAGTAGAATGATTAGTAAATTTTCTATTTTTACTTTGCAGTACTGTAGATTGAATCCAGAGCCTTGGCATATGCTCTCTCACTAAGCTATCATCCCTGCCCTGTTAATACTCTTAAGGGGTTGTAACTTCTTAAACATGGCTAAGCCCCTAAAGAGATGTGATGATGAAATGGGAAATCCACGAGTGAAAGCACTTAAACTTTCCTCAGAGTTACATCCCTTAGCAATTTAGCAGGTAATCTGGGACATTCTGCCTTTCTGCTCTAATGGCCCTATTGCCATTGAACACCAGGCCTTTCCCACCAGAACCTTTCTCTATGTCCCAGATTTAATCTATGTTAGAAGAGTAGTTACAGGATGGGGCAGTAGGAGACCAGAGGGGAAAGTATGGAGATGAGAAAGGTGGGTTGTAGCAATTAAAAGGAAACTCAAAGGACTTTAGAAGTGCTGGGTTTTTTGATGCAAGTTATACAAACATTCAATTTACACAAACTCACTACACTCACTACACTTAATTCTTATGTGTACTTTCATATATACACCATACTTTAACATTTTTTTTTTTGTTTTAATGTCACTTCAGAGAAACAAACTAATGGTTGATATGACCTAAGATTTGTTTTAAGAAGAAAAGGAGGTGTTTCTGACCATCAATATGACACCTGACTGATGACAGTTAAGAAAAAACAGACTGGTTCCTGTGGTTCCAGATACATGATTTGTAAGCCTAAGTGAGTCTAAAATCACATTCTTTCATTTCATATGATAGCAGGGGTCTTCCCACTATATCTACTGGCCTCCCAACAATGAACATGAAGAATTTCTGATAAAAAAAGAACTTAATTTTCTCTAGGTCCAGTCCTGTCTTTGACACAGTCAGTCTAAGGGTCTCCAGGCAAGTTACCCTGCCTTTGTGTTGGGTTAACATGGGATCAGGGCAAGTGCTGCTCAACTTCATCCAGATGTTACAGCAATCAAACAGAAGATGCACAGAAAGATTTTGTTCACTTTTTTCCCCCTTTTCTTTTTGTGGTGTAGAGACTGAGCCCACAGCCTTGCACATGACTAGGCAAGAGGCCGGTAAATTCTAATTCCAGCATTCATTTATTTATTTATTGAATAAATAAATTATTTATTTATTTATTGATACCAGAGATCAAACTCACCTTCCGCTTGACAGGCAGGTACTTATGCCACTGAGCTTATACCCCCAGGCCTCCAGTCTTTTTTTTTTTTTTATTTTGAGATGACACATCAGTGTTGCTCAGACCAGCCTCAAACTCCTGGATTAAGAAATCCCCCTGCCTCATACTCCTGAATAGCTAGAAGAAGCATGTGTTATTTTACTCAGCTTACAGCTTTGCTAAAGTTAAAGTCATCACACAAGCACCATTATGACTTTTAATTTCCTATTAAACAGAGGTAAAGGGAATACCAGGGTAGGCCCAAGGTGAATTTCTCTTAATTTCTCCTTGAACATTTCCAAGACAGCAGCAATTTAGCGAACTCAATTTGACTCATGACTAATTCATACAGCCAAATCAAGAAAAGAGCACAGCTGGTATTTAAGAGGGGGAAGGGAGCACACCCATACTTATACCAAAATACCTGCTCTCCAGGAGCCGGTAGCTGCCTGGGTAATACCACCCCACAGACAGCTGTAACCCGGGAGGAAAGGTCAGTTGAAATGAGGTGTCCTTGTAAGTAATGCAGCTCCTTCTCCCTGTGCCAAAGGGAGGCTTCAGGATTGGCTAAAACTAAGGCCTTCTCCAAGTCCTGTAACTGGGCCTCTTCCAATAACCTGAGGGAGAAGAGACTCATCAATTACTGAATAGAATATTCAAAGGCACAGCAAGACCTCCAGGAAGTTTCTGGCTTACCTCAAACGAAAATGAGTCAATTCTTCACTACTAAAAATCTTCTTCAGAAATGATAACTTGTGTTCTTCACTCATACAGGTGATCAAAGCAAGACAATTGGCTGTGTACCTGGAGAAAAAGAAGTATGCAAATTCAGCTGATGTGCAGTTATTTAAAAAAGGAAACATTATTACAACACACATTTAAAAGTAGAAAATACAAATCAGGCAACATGAATTCACTCAGTCTAACACAAAAAAAAGGTGGAGCTACACTAAAACTACCTCAATTTTTTAAGATTAAAGAAAGGGAGTAAGAATTTAAAAGCCACAAGAACAAAAACAACAAATTTATAATTTTTCTTTTCTCCCTTCACACACCCATTCTACTATCCCCCCACACTAGAAGCATAAGAAATGTCCAACAATTACACACCAGCGGACCAGGGTGTCATGGCTTCTGAGGAGAGGGACACACACACTCCAATCCCAGAGCTCCCGGAAAACAGACTGCTCTTGCTGCAGAAACTTGTAGGCAGCCTCCATTAGGTCCCGAAGCTTCATCCGCCTGCGCCCATAGCGAACTGGATTAGCATCTGAACTTTCTAGGAAGAGTCTCTGAAAGACTGGAGAAGTGTCTCTGAAATACCTCAGGGCAAACCTTCAGAAAAAAAAAAAGAGATTATTCTCATTCATTGAAATATCCAAGTTTTCATCTGCAAGCAGGACTGCAAAATATAACAGAACTTCCAAGGCTCTGAACACATAGAAAGAAAAACGCTAAAGCCACCTAACCCTAAAATTGTAACCCATTTAAGTTCAAGAATTAGTCTGCAGGGGGCCAGGGATTCAGCTGAGTGCATAGCACATGTGTGACAAGCCTGAGATCCTGAGTTTGACTGCTGGTACAAAACAAAGAATCAGTCTGTAAGGTGAGCTCAAGACCAGCCAGGACTACAGTTGATATCATACCTAAAAAACACTAAATTCAGGAACCAGGATAATAGCATAATACCTGACTCAGAGGATATAATTAAAAATTGATTACCCACAAAAGCAGAGAAATTCATCGCAATTTATTATTAAAAGTGTACTAACAAACTACGCTGGGCCTGGTAGGAGTAACAAGAAGCCAATTTGCCCTTCCCATAAACCAGAGCAAACCATTCTGGGCTTGGGAGAAGTGACAAGAGAATTTGTCCTGCCTTCCAGCACAAGCCATGCAGGGACAGGGAAGGGGGAAAAAAAAAGTCAATTCACCCTTCCTGTGAGTTGACAGAAGTCATGCTGGACCTGGAAGGAGTAACAAGAAGCCAATACAGGACAGGAGACAAGTACATTCCTCCATCAGTGTCCCTCAATGTCCCTATAAGCAACTGGCTGATTCAGAAGACAGGCTGAGTTGATAGCAACTGAGGTACCAAAACAACTTAATGCTTGTACTGTCTGATTGACTTTGCAGGTCTAATGCTGGTAATCTGAGCATCTATTAAAAAGACAACAATACGCAATATAGCAACTATGAGGGATTTCTTCTGTCTTGTTTTTGAAGTCCAATATTGTTCTCACTGTTTTGTTTTGTTCCATTTTATTGTTTTGTTTTATTCAATGTTCTGTTTTGATTGGTTTTAGTCTGTTCTGTTTGATTTTGTATGTCTGATAGTATGCACAGCTATTTTGCAGATAACAGGAAATATTATGGCAGCCATCATTGATTTCCTGTTATCCTGTTTTGAAGTCTTGTATCACTTTCACTGTTTTGTTTTGATTGGTTTTTATTGTTTGGTTTAGTTTGGTTTTATTATCTTTAAAATACACTTTCTTTTGTTTTGATTTATTCTGTTTGGTTTAATTCTCTTTAAAAGAAAATAAATTTTTTTTAAAAAGTGTATTCACTGCCAACAAACATTTATTGAATTCTCACTATAAGCAACTCAATACCAAGAAGATCTTTTTTCAAATCCATTTTATTTCAAAGAGAAAAGGAAGGAAGGAAGGACCAACCAAGAAGATAAGCATTCAGTATCAGAGCAACTAAATATGTGAACTGAACTTTTTTTGGGGGGGAGGGTGGTACCAAGGATTGAATTCAGGACCTCACACAAGCACTTGAACCACTAAGCTAAATCCCCAGCCCCAATGAACTGAACTTTTATTAAAAGGAGAAACACACAGCAAAACAGTATAGTAATAACACACTTTTATAACCCACTTTCAGTAACACAACAACTAGACAGAAGATGAATAAGGAAATAAAGGACCTGAACAATACTATAGACCAATTAGACCTAAAGAGACTTATAGAATACTCCACTCTACAACAGTCCAATATACATTCTTCTCAAGTCCACAAGAAACATTACAGAGAATGTGCTACATACTAGGATATAAGTCTTAACGAAGTTTAAAAGACTAAAATTATATAGTTTGCCTAATGCAATAGAATAAAAGTAGAAATCAATATCAGAAGGCAAACTGAAAAACTCACAAGTAAATGGGTATTAAAAACATGCAGACAGGGGCCGAGGATTTAGCTCAGTGGCTTAAGTGTTCGCCTGGCAAGAGCGAGGTCATGAGTTCGACCCTCGGTACCAAAAAAAAACATGCAGACAACTAACAGGTCAAAGAATATCTCACAAGAGAAAATAAAAATGCCTTAAAATAAATGAAAACAAAACCACAATAGTAAAACTTATAGATGCAACAAAAGCAGTACAAGTAAGGAAGTTTATACGAATAGTCACTACAAAAGAAGAAAGGGCTGGGGATTTAGGCTCAGCAGCTAAGCACGTGCCTGGCAAACACAAGGTCCTGAGTTGGATTCCAGGTACCAAAAAAAATAAAATAAAAGGCCAGGATTTAGCTCAGCAGCTCAAGTGCTTGCCTCATAAGCATGAGGATATGAGTTCAATCCCCGGTACCAAAAAAAAAAAAAAGAAAGAAAGAAAGAAAAATAAAATAAAATAGGAAAGACCTTAAGTTACATCACAAGACCTTTCTTTACATCTCAGGGAACTAGCAAAAAAAAAGTAAACATAAAGTTGTGCTGGGTGTGGTGGCACATGCCTGTAATCCCAACACTTAGGAGGCAGAAACAGGAGGACTGTTGTAAATTGGACACCAGCCTGGGCTATAAAGTATGCTCAAGTGTAGCCTCAACTGGATATTGCCTCAAAAATATATATAAAGTTAATAGAAATAATGGTTAAAGCACATTACCCACAGAAAGGAAAAAAAAAAAACTAAAATGAAAGTAAGTTTGTTTTTTGTTTTGTTGTTGCTTTGAGACAGGGTCCCCAGTGTAGCTCAAGCTTTCCTTGAATTTATGATTCTCCTATTGGGGTTATAAAAACGTGTCACCATGTCCAGCAAGAGTGGTTTTTTTTAAAGATCAACAAAATTGTAAATCCTTAGATTAAGAAATAAAGAAGTCTCAAAGAGCTAAATTCAGAAATGAGATGGCATGACAACACATGCCTGTAATTCCAGTACTCTGGGAGGCAAGGCACGAGGATGCAATTTCCCACCCAGTCCACTGATTTAAAAGACCCTGTCTCAAAAAATAAGAAGAGAGCTGGGACGTAACTCAGTGCAAAAGCAGAGGAAGGGGGGAAATAGAAGAGGAGGAAGAGGGGAAGGGGAAGAGAAAAAGGGAGGTTAAGGAGGAACAAGGAGAAATGAGAAGCAGTGCAGGAGTGCAGAAGAACAAAAAGAAAAGGAATAAGAAAGAGAGATATTGGTTCTAATATCCCTAAGGAAGAGATATTGGTTCTAATATACCTAAGGAAGGGATACTGGTTGCTAGAGGAATTAACTCGGTGATTAGAGGGCTGGAGTTTTGGGCCTGATCCCAGATCTCTAGGATGGGGAGAATGGCTAAAGGTTAAATTCATTACCAATTAAGTAAAGAAGTGTCCATAAAACCCAAAAGGAAACCCAGTACAATGGTGCACAGCTGTAATCCAAGCATCTGGGAGGTTCTCCATGAGTTTGAGACCAGCCAGGATTATGTATTATGTAGTGAGGTCAAGGTCTAAACTAAATAGCAAGAGACTTATCTTTCAAGAGAAGGGGAAGAAAAGAGAGAGAGGGATGAGGCTTAGTTCTGAGATCTTCCAGGTTGGTGAACGTGTTAGATGCCATGAAGATGCAGTTCTAGAGAGAGAGCACAGAAGTTCAATGCCCCTTCCTAGTTATCTCTTTTATCTAACTTTTTAGGAATTATATCCTTTTCTAATAAATCTATAATATGGTAAGTAAAATATTTTCCTGAATTCTGTGAATCATTCTAAGCAAATAACAGACACCAAAGAGGCAGTTACAGGAATCTACAAGTTTCACTGTGTTGTTCAGAGGCTTGTCAGTGATAACTCTTATTTGTGACTCAGGTCTGGAGTAGGCAGAAAGGGACAGTCTTGTGGGAAGAAGCCCTTTCCTAGGGGTTTGAATTAATTCCACAGATAGGGTCAGAACTGAATTGAACTGGATACTCAGCTGGTATGATTGAATTAGTGGGTATGGGGGGAAAAAGTCCACATCTGATGCCAGAGGTGAAATACTATAGTGTAACACTCTCATGCTTTAAGCTTGTAATAAATGTCATGGGTTTTTCTCTTTTTTAAAAAAAAAAGCATCAGGTGGGCGTGGTGGCTCACGCCTGTAATCCCAGCATTCGAGGCTGAGGCAGGAGGATTGTTGGGAGTTCCAGAACAGCCTGGGCTACAAAGTAAGCTCAAGGCCAGCCTGAACTGCATAGAGACCCTGTCTCAAAAAGACCAAAAAAAAAAAAAAAAAAAGCATTGTGAATTATAGAAAGAAGCACCACTTTTGGCTTCATGGGATTCTTTGTATTTTACCACTCCACAGAATTTCCATTTCTACAGAGATAATTCTCAACAGGAACTGGTTAAAAATCCACATACAGCTGGGCATGGTAGCACATGCCTGTAATCCCAGCACTTAAGAGGCTGACACAGGAGTATTGTTCCCAACTTATAGGTCAGCCTGGGCTACATAGTGAACTAAATAGGGAGACCCTGTCTCAAAAAACAAAAAACAAACAAAAAAACAAATTGAGGCTCATGGGAAGACAGTACTAGTTACTCTGACATTCTATTAATTCTGTTTTGATTGCTGCCATCCACAGACTAAGCTCACTATCATGCTACCACTGAGCTATACCCTTGGTCTACAGTTTTTCTAATCCCTTTGGCCCATGCAACAAGAAATCACATCCATGCAGAATGGCTGCTGTAAGACACTTAGCTAAAACTCTTTCAGATCTGCTCTGTATGCATGTCCTGCCATGATATAATCCTTGAGAGGACTGGGAACATATCCTGGCCACTTTTCCAGACCTGTCTTTGTGGCCAAGATGTAAAAGAAACCTAGTAAATGCACACTGAACCCAAGGCAACAATGAATGGATTCTGCTGCGATTACATTCATCAAACAGTACTACCAGTACTCATTTCTCCTTCAATATTTCTCCTTCCCCTTCTCAACTCAGACTCCTTACTTCCTAAGAGAAGGAAGGAAAGTTCTATCACCTTATAGAGAAATGCAAAGAATAAAGCTGTTACTCACAGGAGGACATCAGGATGGCTACCAATGAGCTTGCTCATGGACACACAGAGCCGTTCGTGCAGATCATGGTTGATTTGGCCTCCAGTTTTAATGGTTTCAGCATTCCTTTCCAGCAAATCCAAAAGGAGAGGCCGCAACTGGCGGCCAAGTAGCAAGGTATAGTCTTTATCCAGTAACAACTGTGCTAAAATATTCAGGATACATTGGCGATCTTGAGGTGTCCACACCTTGAGAAACAAAACAAAACATCTATGGTAAACAATATTAATAGCCCCCCCACCTATACAGAAACTGAGACAGGAGGATCAAAAAACAGGGTCTGACAATATACAATTAGTGGCAGAGCTTGTGATTACTACGTGGGAGGCCCTGGATTGAATTCTCAACCCTGAAAATACACACATACATCCCGGAAATGAATGAAGGTATCTCTATGGAGTTCTCTGCCTCTAATAAACAAAACATCTGGGTGCAGTAGCACATGCTTATAACCCCAGCATAAGAGAGAATTTCAGGCAGGAAGATCACAACTCCTGCCTGAGCAATGTAGCAAGACTCTATCTGAGAAAAAAAAAAAAAGTTCTGGTGATCTAGTTTAGTGGGGAAGACCCTGGGTTCAAACCCAAATAAATAAAAAGAGATTTGCCAGCGATTTAGCTCAATAGTGTAAGCACCTGCCTGGCAAGGGCAAGGTTGTGAGTTCAATCCCTGGTACCAAAAAAAAAAAAAAGAGAGAGAGAGAGAAAGAGATTGATTCAAAGTAAATACCCACATTTTGACATGCAAGATTTTAAATAACATGTAAAATTATAATGCCTGGGCTCAAAACATCTATATACATAAAAAAGAACAACTGAAACATATGTAAAAGATCTCATATCCCTAGTATATGTATATACATGTGCACAACTCTGTTCAGGCCAAGGTGATCAAAAGGTTGAAAGTACCAAAATGGACATGCCCTCTAACCCAGCAAGTCCAATGTTATGAATCCACCCTAAGCAATTTCACACTGAACAGTTTTAACTCTGAAAGTATACCCTAAACCCAAGCTAAATATGTGAAAATATGCTAATTGCTTTTTTTTTTTTTTTTTTTTGGGTTCCAAGGATCGGATGCAGGGCCTCATGTGTGGGTGGGCAAGCCCTTAACCCTGATCTATACCCCAACCTGTTTCCAAAATTATCACTAATAAAAAATTAGAATTTAGGGGCCGGGAGCTTAGCTCAGCAGCACAAGTACCTGATTGGCAAACGTGAGGTCATGAGTTCAATCCCTGGTACAAAAAAAAAAAAAAAAATGGAATTTAAAAAACCTTATCACTCAAAAAATGTCACTTATATCTGAGCTCTTACAAAGTTTCCCAAATTAATGTTTCTCACAAAAGCATGCTTCTGAATAACGCACTAACTTGGGAAAAATGTTCCCTTAAAATAATTGGGCCAGGAGTTTAGTTCAGCAGCACAAGTGCCTGCTTGACAAGAGCAAGATTTTGAGTTCAATATCTGATACAAAAAAAAAAAAAACCCGAGTGTCGTGGTGCACACCTGTAATCCCAGCACTCAGGAGGCTGAGGCAAGAGGATCCTTGTAAGTTTGAGACCTGCCTGGGCTACAAAGTGAGCTCAAGGCCAGCCTCAATTGCATAGCAAGACCCTTTCTCAAAAAGACAAAAAATAAGTAAATAAAAATAAAGGGCTGGGGGTTTAGCTCAGCAGCATAAGTGCCTTGCCTGGTAAGCTTGAGGTCATGAGTTCGATCATCGGCAAAAATAGATAAATAAATAAATAAAAATAAGATAATCATTTATCACTGTTACTTCTGCTATTTATAAAAGGCCAATTAGGGGCCGGGGATTTAGCTCAGTGGCATAAGCACCTGCCTGGCAAGCGGGAGGTTGGGAGTTCGATCCCCAGAAGCAAAAAACAAACAAACAAACAAATAAATAATAAAAGGCCAATTAAAGACTCCTATAAAAAAAGATTCCCATAAAGTCACAGAAATTTAACAGATGTGGTCATAAGTTATAGGGTTATGACCTTGCATTTTCAACTGCTTAATGTCCCTATAAGCAAGCTCTAAAGATATTTTTCAAAAAATATGATCTGTGGATACATTGTAGAAAAAAACATGCATCTACAAAATGAATGAAAACAAACCCACTGTCCCAGATTCATTCCAAAAAATTGCTATTTACAGACAGAGAACATTTTTCTGAGAACATCTAATTAATGTTTTCTTCAAAAAACAGTATGAGCTAGGCATGGTGGGGCATACCTCTTAGGCTGAGGCAGGATGATCACTGTGAGTTCAAGGCCAACCTGGGCTACACAGTGAATTATCTCAAAAAACAACAACAAAAATCTGGGGAGGGTGTGGTGGTACCTGCAATCTCAGTATATGAAAGGCTGAAGTAGAAAGATCTGAGCTCTAGGCTAGCCCATACAGTGAGGCTATGTCTCAAAACAAAAAACAAAAAAGAACTTGGAAAACTGTGTTAACAAAAATAGAAGTTGGCCAGGCAGAGTGGGACATGCCTATAATCCTAGTTACTAGGGAAAGATTGGCAGGTTAGCTATATTAAACGAATTTTTTTTTGGTACGGGAGATCAAACTTACGACCTCGCACTTGCTAGGCAGGCACTTGTGCCACTGAACTAAATTCCCAGCCCCTTAAGTGAAATTTTGACAAGATATTTCCAATTTACAGTGAATTTATTAGGTTGTAACCCACTATAAATTGAGGAATATCTATGTGTCAAAATATTAACACAGGTAGCCTGTAATCTCATTACTCAGGAGGCTGAGACAAAGGATTAGTATAAAGTTGAGACAGCCTGGGCTACATAATGAGTTTGAGGCCAGCCTGAATTACACTGGAAGACCCTGTCTCAAAAAAACAAGTAATCTGAATAAACTTTTTACTTGTTCTTAGTTTTGGAGCACTACTTTAACAAAGGATCACCAAATGAGTGGCTTAAAGCAACAGAAAATTATTGTCTCATTGAAACCTGTAAGGGAAAAAATCATCCTTCCTTGCCTCTTCCTAGCTACTAGGAGCAGCTGCCAATTCTTGGTATTTCTGTGCTTTCAGCTGCACCACTGGGATCTCAGTATCTGTCATTCCTACATCATCTTCATCTTCTTTGTATTTCTTCTTCTAATAAGGTCAACAGTCATACTGGATTAGATCTAAAACGTCCCCTGCAAGTCTCATGTGCTTAGCGAGTGACTGGATGGCAGCAACACTACACTCATTGGTGGAATCACCTATCAATGAGTCCAGTACTGAATGTGCCACTGGAAGGCGGGGCCTGGCTGGAGGGGGCACTGGGGTGTAACCTGGAAAAGTGTGCCTCCTCCTTGCTTCTCCTTCCTTCCTAGCTGCAGTAGGTTGAAGAGCTTCCCTCTTCCCTGTCCTTCCCCTATGTGCTTCAGTCAACTGTGGAATAAAACCACTGAAACCTGTAACCCAAAAGGGTATTTTGTCCCACCACCAGGAAAGTAGTCAAGACAGATCCTACCTAGCTAGACATAGTGGTATATATCTGCAATCCCAGCACTCAGGAGGCTGAGGTATTAGAATTGTGAGATTGGGTCCAGTATGTGCTACATGGACAGTTCAAGTATGGGTTAGATTTTCAAAAAAAACCAAAAAGATTCTATCTGTTGACTTCATTGTAACTTTATTACATCTGCAAAGGTCCAATTTTCAAAGAAGGTCACATTCACAAGTATTAGGGGTTAGGAATTCTACAGATATTTTTGGTGGGCACCATTTTGTCATTGTTCTGCAGTGCTGAGAATTGAACCTAGAGATCTAAGCATGCTAAGCAAGTGTTCTATCACTGAGCAAACTCCACAGCCCTGGTGGACATAACCCATAATCCTAGTGCATTCCTGAATTTTCTAAACTTCCTGCCATGAATATGACTAATAAAGTTAAAAACAAAAACAAAAAAAGCCAGATGCCTGGTATGGTAGCACCTGTCTGTAATCTCAGCATTCAGGAGGCTGAGACAGGAGAATCACAACTTCAAGGCCAGTCTGGGTTATACACTGAGTTCAAGGCCAGCGTAACTACACAGTAAGACTATTTCAAAAACAAAAACAAACCCACAACAACAACAAGAAAAGAAGCCAGGTACAGTAGTACACAACTGTAGTCCCAGTTACTTGGGAGATTGAGACAGGATTGCTTGAGATTTGAGACACCAGACAACACTGACATACTTTTTCTAATTAATTAAAACAAAGGACAATAAATATTTTAGTAAAACCAGTGCAATATGGGTCAGGTGTGGTGGTACACACTTATAATCCCAGTACTCGGGAGGGTAAGGCAAAAGGATCACCATGAGTTTGAGGCCAGCCTGGGCTACAAAGTGAGTTCAAGAACAGCTTGAACTACATACAAAGACCCTGACTCAAAAATTTTTTTTAAAAAACCACCTCATGCAATGGTAAATAAGAATTGTAAGGAAGGCAGCTAGCCTAAATAATTGTGAGAAGGAGGGTACAGGCACAGGTCATAGGAAACTATATAACCAGCTTTTTCCTTCTACAAACCAAAGGGCCTTGTCAGCCAAAACATCTTTGATCCCTTCAGCTGCTTTGCTGCTGTAATGCTATAATAAAGTAGTCAATCCTAACTTCTCCAACCTGTGGTTGCTCCTCTAATAGTCAGAAAATTGTTTCTTGTTTTTGTTTTTTTTGGTTTTTATTTTTTGAGACAGGGTCTCACTGTGTAGTTCAGGTTGGTTTTGAACTCACTACGTAGTCCAGGCTACTCTCTGTTATCCTCCTGCCTCAGCCTCCAAATGCTAGGACTACAAGCCTACACCACTGCACCCACAGTTATATACAATATTATTTCAGAATGTTTGGATTTTGAATCTGGAAACAATGAAAGCTTTATATAAAATGGTTACAGATTCAAACTTTTCTTTCAGTGATTATATTAAATGATTGAAATAGGGAAATAGAACTATGTACTGGAAGAAGCAGAGATGAAACTGTACTGGAGAATGGGAGCTAAAGAGTATGGAAGCTTCTTTCTGAAATAATGTTTTCTAACACTGACTGTGGGTAACAGCTGCACATTTGTGAATACAGCAAAAAACTCTGAACTCCCTTTAAAATGAATGATTATATGATATATGAGTTACAAAACATTAAAACTTTTTAAAAATAATAGGAATTAGAGGTGTTGCATTACCAGTGGAAAAGCATTTGCCTAGAATGCATTAGGGCCTAAATTCAATCCCCCTCACCACAAAAAAAAATAGTAAGCCAGGTGTGGCACACATCTGTAATTCTAGCATTACTGGAAGCTGAGGCAGAAGATCAAGTTTGAGCCCAGTAAGGGCAACTTAGAAAGAGCTTGTCTAAAATAAAAAAGGGCTGGGGATGTAACTCAGTGAGATGGTCCTGGGTTCAATCTCAGTATTACAGGAAAAAAGTAAAAATTATTAGACCCGGAGCCAAGGATTTAGCTGAGTGACACAGAGAGCATGAGATCTGGACTTTGATTTCAGGCACAAAGACAAAAAAGCCTTAAAAAAAAAAATTAAAGCCAGTATGTTGTAGGCCTATAGTCCAAGTTACTCAGGAAGCTGAGACAGAGGTCACTTGAACCCAAGAGTTCAAGATCAGCCTGAGTAAGACCCTGTCTCAAAAATAATAAAATAGCTGGTTATGATGACATACACCTGTAATCTCAGCACTTGGAAGGCTGAGGTAGGACTGCTACAAGTTCAAGGCTAGCCTGAGCTACATAAGCAAATTCTAGGCCTACCTGCACTACACTGCAAGATCCTGTCTCAATACAATATACATGTGGTTAATGCATGTGTGACTGAATGAGTTTTACAAAAATTAAAACACATTTTCTAATCTCAAGGAGCTTAAGGACATGAGAGTAAGGAAGCATAAAACTGAAAATTATAAAGAACGTGAACAGATGCATAGAAAGGGTTCTCAATTCAGGCAGAGGGAATGAGAAAAGGTTCTTAAATGACTCATTTCCCAGCAAACTCTAGCTCACCTTACAATTCCTGCAGCTAGTTTGTTAACACTAGTTGTCTAGCTTTGTCCTTCAATTGCTTTGTGTTTATGAACTGCCTTCAATATGAGACATAAAAATTCCTTCGGGGCAGAGGCCTGCACAGAAGCATCCATCTGCTTCGTACCACACTGTGACTTACGCACAGAGAAAACGCAATCAATATGCGCGACTGGTCAGCGGAAAGGACCAGCAAAAACATAAAAAACAATATCCGCTCAAGGTAACAAGGATAGTCAAACTACACGTATCTACCACACATCAAGAGGTCAGACACACACCTCAGTTTCACAAAAGTCAGCCACATTTCTTTTGGCAGGGCATACCTGCCGCCACAGTTTGACCCCCGTACTAGGGACGAGGAGAAGGAAAACCCGCCAGAGAACCCAAAACGCTCGCCGCCTCCCCCACGCGCGGACACCTCCGTCACCCGCCGCCCGGGGTGGGGGCAGAGCAAGACGCCGCTCGCCTCTCTCCCCCCCGGCACAGCGCGGCTCTCCAGGGGCGGTGGGAGCGCGCGAGGGGGAGGCCTTCAGCTCTCCCTCTCACTCCCGTACCTGTTTGGCCAAGAACCTGCCCAGCTCGCCGCGGCTCTTCTCGTTCTTACTAGCAATTAACCGGAGCTGTGCGGCGGCCACTTCCACCGAGAGGTGTTCCATGGCCCCGACACCTACGTCCCCTGCAGCCACCGGCACTCGCTGCCTCACTCTGAGACCCGGACGCCCCCAGAGCAAGTGGCAGCCGAAAGCCGGAGAGCGACAGCACACGTGCGGGACTTCTAGAGGCTGCACGTCACCACCCCGCGACGGAGACCGCTTGCATTGCGGGCTCCGCCCCCGCGGCGACCGAAAGGCTGGGGGAAGAGAACGGAAGCCGGAAGGGACTGTGAGGCTTGTTTCCTGAGTGGTGGATCCGGTCGGACACCGCGCATAACGTGACGAGACGGAAGACTCAAACGCAGTGAGTGACAGAGCCCAAGCAGAAGACTCCTACAGGCAGGAGCATGGAGTGGGGGCTGTGGACTTGTGATTTCACCCTGATGTTTCCCTCGGCCTCAGCACAGGAAGGGATCGGATGTAGAAGAGCAGATTCACCTTAGAGGATTTAGCCTTCTGAAATCTGCTCATCTCACAAGGTCGGCAAGCCACCGTCGGGCATGTCGCGTACCAGCCAGTAAAACAGCACGAGAAACGTGATTAATATGAATATTGGAAACAACTGTTCAATAAGCACGATATATACATTAAAGGATACTCTTGACCGGGAATGTGGCGGCACATGCCTGTAATCCCACCCTTACAGAGTTAGCGGGAGGAGGATCCTGAGTTTGAGGCCAGCCCATAGCAAATCTCTGTTGCAAGAAACAAAATCCTGAAGCCATTAAAAACAGTACATTAGGAGTGTATTAGCATGAAAGCCATGAATAAGCCAAATTAATCAACAGTGACAAAATTAAACTGATGGTTGCTGTAGAAGAGTATTGACTGCAAAGGGGCCTGAGGAATCTTCCTAAAGAGAAGGAAATGTTTTATTCGTAGAGAGCGACGTCTCCAGCCCCCATTTGTTTTTCATTTTGAGGCAGGGTCTCACTAATCACTAAATTGCTCAGGCCAGGTTTTAACTTGGAATTCTCCTGCTTCAGCAGCACAGAGTGCTGGAATGTAACACCATGATGAGCTCAATGGAAGAAATTTCATCTGCACAGTTTGTACTATTAATAAGTAAATAATAATAAGTAATAATTCCTGATTACCTCCTATCCAAGCTTTCTACACATCCCTTGTTTCAGCAAACAGTACTCGTTCAGCCTGACATCAAAAGCAACCTCTTTGGGCCAAGGATAGAGCTCAGCAGCACAGCGCCTGCCTGGCAAGCACAAGGTCATGAGTTAGATCCCTAGTACAAATGCGTAATGCATGTACCATTGTTGCCCCCTGATTGATGTGCTCTGAAATTTTGTTGTGTCTTTTTTCTCTTTTTTTCTTCCTTTTTATCTTTGAATAAAATGGATTTGTAAAACAACAACAACAAAAAAAAACTTGGGGATTTATTCTGGTTGATTTATTTTTCCTAGAGCATATCTATATGAGGTATACATGTTAATTAACAACTTTATTTTCCTCTTTCTGTCTTTTGTAACAGGAGTCCATCTTTATAGAGTTTATAAAAGGGACAGGAAAAGTTATTTTTTCCTACCCTACAATTCTCAATGTAGAGGGCTGAGATAAAATTGTTTTGTTTTTTCTTTTTTTCAAACCATTAATTAGCTTATGTGACTTAGGGTAAGTCAGTGAAGGTGTTACAGGCAGCTAAGCCAATTAGAAATATTATAGGCAATCAGACAGGGCTAGGCCCTTGAAGAAGCCGGCACAGAGGACCAAATGTCTGATGACCTTGGAGGAGACACACACCTCTTGCTGTGGGCCATATCTCAGGACAGAAGGCAAAACAAATGCAACCACACACTTAAGTATAATCCTTAGGGATTAAGTCTGGATCACTTTGAGAAGTCAGGAGTCACCATTCCAATCCCTAGGGAAGAGTCATTGATCCGTAAAAAATGCTCGCCTGTTACTTGACTGGCTTCCCCCTTTGTTCCCAATTTAATTAATTTTACCTGAACTATTCATCTTATTGGCTAAACATAGCTCTGTCCCACCTCATACCTGTCTACCTCTCGAGTTCCCAGTTTTCCCCAATTTAACACCCGCCTTACCTCTTGATTTTACTCTATAAAAATCTCTACAAAAGAGTCCCTGGCAACCCACTCAGGACCCCTTCTGTCTCTCTCTCAGACAAAAGTTTTCTTTCTCTCAATAAATATTTCTGCTGTTAACTTCCATTGTTCCCAAAATTCATTCTTTGATTTTAGAGAACACCGCAGGTCAGGAGTTTCATTCCCCTATATCAGTACCAGAGCAGCTCTTACTACTCTACCTATTTTACTTACAGTTGCCTGTACTTCGGTATTCCTTTCTGTTTCCACGAGGAGGAGCCAGCATAGTTTAAATCTTGCTGGGTCAGTTAGTGAAAAGAATTGTCACCTTTATAATTAGGGTGTGGTTTAGGGGGCCTCTTATGGAAGTCCCTCTTAAGGTGACCTGATTTTTTTTTTAAACTGGGGCTTGAATTCGACCTGGCGCTTGCCAGGCAGGTGTTTTTGCAGCTGAGCTAAATCCCCAGCCCAATGATTTTTTGCATTGATAGCAAGTGAGTTTAGTTGTCAAGCTCTTCTTGGAGCCCCAAGAATTAGATTTAGGGTCTTTTTCTTTTAAGTCCACAACAAAGGTAGGCATTTTCTCTTGGTTTCTTGGTTTTCTTCCCCTTCGTCTCTTCCTTCTCTCAATTAAAAAAAATACTTGGGCTGGGGGTTTAGCTCAGCTGCGTAAGTGCCTGCTTTTGAGTTCGATCCCTGGCACCAAAAAAAAAAAAAACTAAGAAGGCAATTTTGACTAAAGTATTTAGTGAGCTATCTGAAGCAAAAGCCATCTTCTCCAACTTTTTCCCAATATCTGGGGCTGATATGGTAATAAAATTGTCTTTAATAATAATCTGTCTGGGCTGAGGATTTAGCTCAGTGGCATAAGCGCCTGCCTTGCAAGCACATGGTCGTGAGTTCTATCCATGGTACTGATAAAATAATAATAATAATAATCTGTCCTATCAAATCAGGAGCTAAGGACATATGTTTTATCACTGCTTCTCATAAACAATCTGAGAAGGTAGAAAGGTTCTCACTTTTCCTTTGATGAATAGTTGACCATTTAAAATAACTGAAGGGCAGGGCTGAGGATTTAGCTCAGTGGCTTAAGCGTTCACCTGGCAAGCACAAGGGTGTGAGTTCGATCCCCAGTATCAAAAAATCAAATAACTGAAGGGCTTGGTTCTCATCCTTCTTAGACCATTGAGAATACATGTCTGAAAATGTTTCCTATTCCAACTCCCCAGCTGGTTGGTAGGCCAGTGAGGATCTTGTATAGAGATTGTTTGGTCTGCAGTAGGAATCAAGTGTTTTCCTGGCTGCCTGTCTCTCCTTAGAAGTCAGTGTTTGATTTAAAAGTAACATTATATCTTTCCAGTCTAGTTCATACTTCTGAGTAAGTCCTCTGAAGACCTCAATATACTCACTAGGGTTGTCTGAAAAGTTTCCTAGATCTTGTTCAATCTGTCTCAAGTTATCAAGAGAAAAGGACATAAGAATTTGAGTAGTTCCATATGGCTTATATTTATATTTTGAACACAAGGATTATTTCTTAATGTAAAGAAAGTCCAAACAGTGATACTAGTTGTGAAATAGCATCATAATTAATACTTCCCCCTGCAGAGTGGGTGTGGTGGCTCACACCTGAAATCTCAACATTTGGCTGGCAGAGACAGGAGGATCATTCTGAGTTCAAGATCAGCCTGGACCACATATCAAGTTGAAGGCATCCTAAACATAGTGAGACCCTGTCTCCAAACAAACAAACAAACAAACTTCTTTGTTTTGCATTCTATTTTGGCTCTAGGGGGTAAGCAGCTGCAAAAAAAATTTTTTTTTTCAGCATGTGAGGGTTGAACATTTTACAGTGGTTAAGAATACATTCCAAAGGAGGAAAAGATTTTGACAGCAATTTCCCTGTGTGAAAATATGAGAGAAAGAATTGGCATCCCTTTAATTTCTATTTGATTTCTATATCCCCAAGCTATCCCCTCTACCATGATGACTAGCTCCAGAGCAGGTGGCTGCCTTCTGGGGAGAAACCAGAAGATAGGTCTGGTTGGATTATCCAAATTTACCGGCTCACAAATCTGTATTTCCTGAAAACTCCAATTGTTAACTCCAGCAAGTGTTTTTAAACGCAAACATTACAATTGATCTCAGCTGTAACAGACAGGTTTTAAAAAGGAAGCATTGCTTAGCACTAAACCACTGCTTTCTAGTTCTTTGAAAGAGAATAAGGGCAAATAACAAAGAATGAGTCAGAAGTAGTTGGAGCTCTTCTCAGCCTACAAAGAGTTCACCTCCAGAGATAAGTGGAATAATAGCTCAGAAAAAAATCACACCTTAGGCCATAGGGCAAAGAAACCTCCAAGGCATTTATGTTATCTCACTAATCACCTAGGCAACCTTCCTTAGCAGTAATACAAGACTGCACTTTATTTAAAATCTAATTCTAATTTCTATGTCTCTGAAGCTCACAGGTTAAACTTGTACCCATCACCTAGCAACCACAATTCATATGTTAGCAAAGACACATTTAAAAGAAGAGAAAGGCTGACTAAAATCTCTTACTTTTAATTACCACATATAAGGCATAAGTGTAGATTGTTAGTTGTTCTCTGTGAAATGCAAATGGTTGTTTTAAGCTGCTTCAGCCTGACTTTCTGGAGGGAGAAGTGGTATAATAAGAAGATAGTTCTGAAGTTAACTCCCAGTGAGTTGGAGAAGAACTTGGCATTTCTAACTTATAACCAGAGAGAAAATTATGATATATAAGTTGATTTTTCTGCTGGTTACCCAGTCAGGCAGTTGGGACATGACTTCTGTAATGCTCAGACCATTGACTAACCAAATGCGCCACCATCTTGTTCTGTATGTGCCATTTTAAAATTAAGTTTCTGTTTCCTACTTAAGTTTCTGTTTCATAAGTTTCCTTTTCCCCGAACTGATGCTTTGCTTGCCACCTTCAATAACCAACCAACTTTCTCCCCGTGTTCTTACCACCCAAAATTCATCAATCATTGCTAGTCTTTCCTCCCCATACCCACTATAAAGGTAACCACCCTTAGTTGTTAGGCGCGCAGTCTCGAGATCCATCAACAGAGACTGCGTCGCCAGGCTTGGCAATAAAACTCCTTCACTCTTAATTGATTGGCTTTCATTTCTAAATCATCATTGCACCATTACAACTTCCACTAAGGAACCTTTGAGTATCTGCCAGAAAATTACCCTGCCTGTGACTTCTCAGTTGTTCTTTCAGCTTTCACTGTGCCATGCAACCAAAGATCTATCTTCAGAAAGGAATCCAACTGCCTATCTAGTCAACAATCCATTGGCCACTGGATTCAGTGAGGATTCACCAGAAGGTAGAGAACCTGTCCTCTTTTTTAAGAGTGTGGCAGCTGCTCTAAGAGCCTTTAACTAGCTGACAGAGTGTGGGGAGCCATATCAGATTGCTTCAAAGGCTGGGGTGTCTCAGGGTCCATAAAGGCATGACCCTGATGCCTAGCACAGATGCAAATGGAGTACATTTATAAGCAAGACTTTGCATGTACAACAACATGCACTACATGGTTATGACCATATACAAGAATGTAAACCTTGGGCTGGGATTTAGCTCAGTGGCATAAGTGCCTGCCTGGCAAGCCTAAGGTCATGAGTTCGATCCCCAGTGCCAAAATAAAAAAAAAAATTAAAAAAAGAATGTAAACCTTGATAATAGCTAATATTACAGGTTGGTCAATGAAGACACTTACTGTTGTTGCTGATGTCTGCTCCACTGACTTTCTTTTCCTTGGGGACCTTATCTGTGAAAATATCCCATTAGTTGTCTGACCCTGACAAGTCATGCATTTACTAGGATAAAGTGAATGTCCCTCCCATTTCTGGAATGGAAACAGCTCCTGACAATGAAGGAGAGCCCTGGGTGTTTGTTGCCAACATCCATTCCCCCTACCCCACGGCCTCTCCCTGGTTACCTGTAATCTCATTCTTAGTGGCATCGAAAGCTTCCAAGGACAGGGCAGTGGTCCACTTGATACCCAAAGACAAGAATGGCCAAAAATATCCATACCATGCACCACTGACTCTCTTGTAGGCTACATGGGTTGTGTGCATCCAGCAGTATTGGCTGCCTGGGGACCATGAGGAAATAGGACAAACCATCTTGAAATTGGAAGAGCCAGAGATGATGCAGCCCCTTCAACTCCCCAGTATAGCCTACATGGAAGCCACATGAGATGTAGCAAATGACTGTAGGTTTCTGAGAATTGAATAAAGTACTCTCTTGCATGTGGCAGTGGCTAATATTGCAGACTTGATGGATCACCTCACCCTAACACTGGGTTGATCCCATTACTTTGTGGATTAAGCTAATACCTTCTTCTTCATTGCTGTTACATCTGACAGTATCTTCACCTGGGAGAGTAGACAATGGACTTTCCAGATGTTGCCACAAGGCTATTTGCATAGCCCAATTTTGTGTCATGGTCTGATGGTTAGGACTTGGTCACCCAGACCAAGGCACACTCTTGTATCGCTGTTTCATTATATTAATGATATTATATTAACCTCTGATTGCATTGTAAATATGGAAGCTATTGCACACCATCTGAAGGAAGCTTTGCTGGATTGGGGGTGAGTCATCAATGAAGACAAGGTCCAGGGTCCTGGCTTGACTGTCAAATTATTGGGTATTATCTGGTAAGATAAAAATAATTCCCAATGACATTATAGATAAAATCCAGGCACACCCCAGACCCACAATAGTACATCAATTACAGGTGTATGTGGACATACTGTACCTAGCTACACTGCTGTGCCCTTTATTCCAGGTGACCCAGAAGAGATTGATGTGGGACTGGATAGATGCAGCAAAAGCTGCTTTCCAGGACTCCAAAGAGGGCAGCTGCACCTCCACCCACAGTTGTAATATATCTTTACTGACTCCTTCAAGGGCCTAGCCCTGAATGCCTATAATATTTCTACCTAATTTACCTATCTGGCTGGGTCATATCATGTGACCTTGGGAACTATACATTGTATCTGACCCCTTTTTTGACTCTTCCTGTGCTCTGTTTCCTGACTATCATGACTTGAGCAGCTTTCTTCTACCATGTCCTTCAGGCGTGATGTTTCTGTCTGAGAGCCAGCTGACTATCAGCTGAAATCTATGAAACTGTGAACCAAAACAAACCCTTCCCTTTTTTTTCTTGGTACTAGGGATTGAACTCATGACTTCATGCTGCCAGGCAGGCATGTATGTCTCTGAGCTAAATCCCCAGCCCCTCCCTCTTTTAAATTGTGTGTCTCAGATGTTTGGTAAAAGCTTCCTCCTGATACCAAATAAATTATTTCTTCTCACTAGAAGTATTACTCATATTTATAGTGATATCTATAAGCAAAAACAAAGCTAATTCTGAGGTTTAGGTTGTTGGCTATACCTGACCATGTGACTCAAAATTTTTGGAAATAGTTTACTAGAGTTTAAAAAAAAATGGAGAATTGGGCTGAAGAAAGCCTAGAAGGCTATAAACAGATATCACCAGGCAATTCTGGCCACGGCTCAGATCAGAATGTTGATCATTGTTACCACCTACATAGCTCTTGCGGTTCCCAGGATGAGGACCATGAAGGGCGGTGAGAAGGTGAGGCTGGGGATTTAGCTCAGCAGCATAAACACCTGCCTTGCACAAGTGGTCGTGAGTTCGATCCCCAGTACCGATAAAAAAAAAAAAAAGAGAAAGTGAAAAAATAAAGACACAGAAAGCTGGAGCCATTCTCTGGATGAAAGGAAAGGAACTGAACAACTAACATAGGGGTGTTTATTTATACATTTAGCAAGATAATGTCACATGGCACCCTTTTGCCTAGAAACCCATTGCTTGGATTGCCGAAGAGCTTCATGTTTTCTGGGCTGGAGCAGATTGTTCACGGTTTGCCTTAGGTGCTTTTGTTCTCCAACTGGCCATGGCCTAGTCCTGTATGTGTGATCATTTCCAGCTTTAACAGCTCTCTACAGATAATTTGGAATGTAGATATTAAAGACTATGCTCTTGAGGTTTCAGGTGGGGTGGGAGACTGTACTGGGGACTAGGACTAGAAGCCATTCATATTACATTCTTTTTTTTTTTTTTTTTGTACTGGGAATTGAACTCACAACCACAGGCTTGCAAGGTAGGTGCTTATGCCGCTGAGCTAAATCCCCAGCCTCATGTTACATTCTTTTAAAAATGCAATGCAAATAATAATAAAAATATCAAAAGCATTCTTCTATGAAAAAATTAAACATTTATATAACAACATAGAGAGTAATGGAAAATATACTGGGTATCATCATCTTATTTGGACAACTTGTCTACATTTTGTCCATGTCCTAAGACTTTGTGTCAGGCTGTATATAATGGTAGCAGACTAATTGATCTGATGGAAGAAATTTCCAGGTAGTTCAATGTTCAGGCTGATACAGGTTTAATTTTGACAGATTCATAGAAGCATATAGCATACCTTGACCTTTTTTTTTTTTTACCATCCCTCTCAGTGCATCTCGTGCTGTGCAATCCCCTAATTTAACATTTTGGGGAGATTTCTATGTGTATATATTGGGTGATCAGTCTCCCAACCTGCTTACAAAGGGGTACAGTGAGGGATAAAGACAGAGACACAATTTTCAAAGCACATAGAGGAGGATCAATGCCCCAGGATGGACAGACAATGACACTCTGAGTGAGCCACCATTTATTTAATATACACAACAAGCAGAGGAATTATTGGATGACTCAGAGGATGGCAGTGATTTTATGCTGAGGTTTTATGTTGATGAGGATCACTATGGATGATTTAGAGAACAGTAGCAATTTTATGCTAATGAGCTCTTTATGTTGATAAGGACGGTAGGGAGAGATGGCAAATTAATAAAGAATTTGTCCTTTCCCCAAGGTCAAACTCAATTTTTATTACTACTTGCTTCTTATGGTACCAGGATGTCTTCAGCTGATATATATAATCTTGCCCTGAAGTGTCACAGCATCACAGGACCATTGAGGCCCCATGATCAGAGTAACACGGTATTATGTTTCTGCATACCATGGCTGGCTCAAACAGTAAGATACTAGGCTTCCAACTAGCCCTAACTACAATTTAATTATGAAATGATTTCCCCCCGAAATTATACAGAATAGCCCTTTATGTGGCTCAACAGTTGTGCAGGGTGGGATGGAAATATAGGAAGCAATTTTGGGCCGGGTGTGGTGGCTCACGCCTGTAATCTCAGCACTTAGGAGGCTGAGGCAGAAGGATCATTGTGAGTTTGAGAACCTACTTGGGCTACAAAGTGAGCTCAAGGCCAGCCTGAACTGCACAGCGAGACCCTGTCTCAAAAAAAAGTAAAAAAGACAAAAAAAGAAAGCAAACTTTGTGTTTGCCCATTTCTTACAAAAATAGCAAACGTTTGTGCATAAGTGCAACTGACAAACTGAGATTTTTTTTTTCCCATCCGTACAGTGTTCCATGTAGCAGTTTTGTATATAGTTCTCTGGGCATCATAGTGTCCCTATCATTCTTCTGTTATACAAACATGTCATGTACTATATTGGAATGTGGGTGTGACTCATAGTAGTGGCACCTGGAGAAACCAGGGACATAACAGTACAATGGCACAAGAAAAAACAGATTTGCAAGTTTTGGAGGAGACTGAAAGTGAATTACATGACTCATGCACAGATGATGATGATGATGACTTTGATGATGGCCATGTGAGCCAAATTTCCTGTGACAGTGAAACAGAGAAAAAATTGACCAATATAGACACAGGGAATGAAATTCTCCTTTATTCAGATGACAAAGAAAACAGCAATGTAAGTATGTATTTGACTAATTGAAATGGTACAAAAAGGTCACACAACCAAACAGAATGATCCAATATTAGAACTAGGTCCAAAAATATGACGATACTGGCAGAGGCGAAACTTACTGGATGCAGTGCCAGCACTGCCATTCGATGTTGGAAATGATTTGTAATAGACAAAATGATACAAGATGTGGGTTGGGGATTTGGCTCAGTGGCATAAGCACCTGTCCAGCAAGCATGAGGTCATGTGTTGATCCCCAGCACACACACACACACAAAAAAGCTACAAGATGTGAAATACACAAATGATGAGATATAATACTAAAACATGTTGTGACACTTCACTAGCTGAAGTGAAAGCATTCATAGGTCTGCTATACTTAGCAGGGCTTTCTCATGGTAATTGCAGGAATGTGAAAGACTGATGGAGATATGATGGGTGTGGGCTTGAGGAACAAAGATACTGAGATTTGATTTCCTTTAAAATGGACTAAGCTTAGATTTGACATACTGGGACTTGGGGGACCAACTAAGAAATCAACCAGCCAACCTTCCTGGTAAGCTATGCAAGCCACACCCATTCCAGGGAAAGAAAAGACAGCACCTCCAGAGAGCCTACCCATAAGTGGGCTGAGAATCAAACTCCCACTCATTAGCAACTGGATGGTTCGGAGGACAGCCTGATAGCAACTAAGGGACATAAAGCAACTAAATGCTTGTATCATTTGGCTGATTATACAGGCCTGGGGCCAGCAGTCTGAGCATCTGGGGAGGATGACAGTATGCAATATAGCAAATATGGGGGATTTCCTTCTATCTTCTCTTTGAAGTCTAATATTGTTTTTACTGTTTTGCTTTGGTCTGATTGTTTTGCTTTATTCAATATTCTGTTTTGATTGGTTTTATGGTGTTTGTTTTTGGTTTGATTTTTCTATATCTGATGGAATGGAATGGGCAAGGATTGTGAAGATAACAAGACATACTATGGTAACTATTATTGTTTTCCTGGCATCCTGCTCTGAAGTTCTGTATCAATTTTACTGCATTGTCTTGATTGGCTTTGTTTGGTTGGACTTACTATTTTTAAAAGAAAAAAAATTGACTAAAGTTAAAAAAAATTTGGCTAACGTTAGCCAGGTGTTGTGGCACATGCCTATAATCCCAGCACTTGGGAGGCTGACACAAAAGTATCTCCACCAGTTTGAAGCTAGTCTAGACTACACAGTAAGTCTAAATCTAGCCTAAACTATAAAGCAAGACCCTGTCTCAAAAAAAAAAAACCAGAAAAATAAACAAAAAACTGCCTGAGGGTTTTTTGGGGCACAATTATAATGTAAGAGCACATTTTAAAAATAGCAAATTTATAGGTATTTCATGAGAGCAATTAGAGGTCTCTGACCAAGCTTTTGCTGAATTCAATTGACCTTGACAGTGTCTAAAGCCCAGCTGCACACCTCTAACCAATGCTAAGTCAGAGTTTTTACCTTAAAGGCACTCTGGGCTACTCAAGGACACCATTAACTATGCTCACCCTATAAGGGCCTCCTCCTGTTGTTCTGGAATGTTTTTATATTATGATAAACAATTCCTTCATTTCAACAAATCTGTTCAGGACTAGTGTGCCTGTCAATATATGACTCAATACATTCCACCAAATTATGTAATGTTTTGTCACTTGCTTTGTACTTCTCCCTTCTAAATGCTACATAAACTAAACTCTGTAAACTCAGGGCTATTGCCTTTGGGAATTAGGCCACAACAGTCTTTTTGTGTGAAGATTCAACAGTCCATAGGCATAAATATTAAACTGTTGCCTTCTTATCTCTTTGGTGCAGTCTTCCTTCCTGGCTGACTGGGAAATTTTCTTTTTCTTTTTTTGTTACTTGGCATTGAACTCACAACCTCACCCTTACTAGGGGAGTGCTTGAGCCACTGAGTTAAATCCTTGGCCCTTGGAAATTTTCCCACAACAATTAGATGAAAAAACTACCCATAAAGAAAAAGAACTGATAATCTGCTGCTATCTGCTCACTGTATGGGCTAGTTGTCAAGGAATTTACATAGCATCTGAATACATGATTACTGATGAACATCTTGTACCATTTTGTAGTTGCTACAGCTTTAAGTAATATATGTAAAAAAAAAAAAGCTTTTAAAAATATAGGATAGCTGGGCATGGTTGCTCATGCCTGTAATCCCAGCACTTGGGAGGCTGAGGCAGGAGGATTGTTGTGAGTTCGAGACCAGCCTAGGATACAAAGTGAGCCCAAGGCCAGCCTGAACTGCATAGCAAGACCCTGTCTCAAAAAGGCAAAAAAAAAAAAAAATGCCAGAGTAGATGTTGTTCATGAGTTATACAGCAACTGTGATATCACTCAAAACATTCTTGCTGGTTTCTGCTTGCATTTGTGGCTGTCATGAACTGCAACCCCACCATGCCACCCTGCCTTGGAGCCAACTGAGTATGGACTGAAACCTCCAAGAACTTGGCAGAACATCTGAAGACATAAATTTAGGTATAAAATACAAGGAAAGAAATATTTATGAGAAAAAAACACATAAAACTTACTATGGTGAAATTGTACAAAACACAGCTGCCCTGCCTTGGAGCCAGCTGATTATGGACTTAAACCTCAACAAACTACCCAGGGAAATATTTTAGGAAAGAGCCAGAGGAATATGTCAGAATTCCAAAGCATCCTTCACTGTGTGAAAGCTTCTGCATTCTTAAGAATTTGAAGAACAATTTCTGTGTGAAATCCTTGCTGCAAAGGGAGAGCTGAAGCAGCACAGACAGTCCAACCTGTGAGCTGGGAAGAGATCCAGGATGGCTGATTGAAATGTAGCACGATAGAGAGCCTCTCTGAGAAAAACAACTCAAATGCTAGAATCTGACACCATGGAGAAGACCAGACAAAAGGACAGGAATTCTCGCAACCCAGGAAGAAACTGAGGGAAAAGAAAAAAAAAAAAAGAAGCATGGACAGAGGGCTGGAGCTGGGCATGCTCCAGTAGCTGTGCTGGGTGCATTTTAGAGTTGAGTGACTCAAGATAGAGCTGGGGTCACAGCCCTGCCGAGAGCGGGGGGTTGCTGAGCTCAAGACCCTTGGTGGGAGGAGGCATTGCAACAAGGAGTGGAGATGGCGAGAGGAGCTGCATGGACTTTGGTGAGTGCTGGGAACTGGATTCCCCAGAGCAAGATGGCTGGCTAGACGACATATTAGATTTGGGCAAATCAGGCTTGAATCAACAGCTGAGGTGGCTTCAGTTGGCAGCTCCTGGCCCAAAGTGGATTGGGATCTGTTTGGGCTGGGCCATGCCTCTGGTTGGGACCCAATAGCCAGGGACAAGGCTGTTCTGAACCTATGACTGCAGGGCACAGTCTAACGTGCTGAAGTCACTCACTGGTTGAGAGGGGAGGAGTCAGCCCACACTGCCACCCCTATGTGCACCTCACAAATCAACAGCAGACAGGAGAGGGCAGCACTGCCTGAGCCAGTAAGCTGCAGAGGGACTTAAAGCAATACGTAAAGGTCCACCACCTCCACCATTCACCTGTCTGAAGGAAACCAGAAGCATGACAAGACAGAGAAACAACAAAAAGCCTTCAATCACTGACCTAGGGAAAATAAGCCCAGTAGAGGTAAATACAGAGGAGGTTGAGGGCAGCAAACATGCAATATCAGACACAGCCTCATCAGAAATGAATACTTCTGTGACCTCATCGACGAATTTAAATCTCAAATTCTAACTCAGGTGAAGCAAGATATAAGAAGATTAATAAAAGAAACACTGGGTACTCCTCAAGAAGACACAAATGGAAGAATGGAGGAACCCAGAGAAAGGAGAGAAGCTTTTGATGAAGATTATAAACAAAATCTAAAATACATGAAACAGATCCAAAGAGAATACCAGGAAATTTAAAAACTCCACTGAAAGCTGCCAAAACTTCTTAAAAGAAGCTAAAGACAAGACTTTTAAAACTTGAAGATAGGTTTGCAATGTATGCTTGCAAAAGGAAGGACCTCTTAAAAATAACAACCAGGAAGTAATGATACAAAGGCTAGAAGATGATAAGAGGATTTATAACTTAAGAGTAAAAAATGTGAATGAAGAAGCAGGGACAAATACAAATGAAATAAAAAGGCTATTCACAGAAATAATTAAGGAAAATTTCCCAAGCATAGAAAGTGATGTTCAGATATATGAGGCATACAGACTCCAGCCAGCTACAACCAAAACAAATCTACACCCAGACATATAATAGTCAGGATCCCAGAAATCCATCACAAGAACAGAATACTAAAAGAGGTCAGAGAAAAGCAGATTACCTATAAAGGAAAACTCATCAAAATCACAGTGGACTTCTCAATGCAAACTATCAAATCAAGAAAAACTTGGAGCGAAATATTCCAAGCCCTGAAAGAAAATAACCTCCAACCCAGATTGATGTACCCTGCAAAACTGTCTCTCAAAATTAATGGAGACAAGATATTTCAACGACAAAGAGGAACTGGGGAAGTTTGTGACCACCAATCCAACCCTGCAAAGAATGCTGAAGGGCATTCTAGAAAGAGAGAAGAAAATCACCAGGATTCCAGGAACAATGGCAGAAAGGCTTCAAAATGAAAGGGGCAGACAGTGGAATGAAGGATAAAAGTAAACAATGACAGAAAAATAGGACATCAGAGATGAGGCAGAGAAGATTGGCTATATCACTGTTTTATCTTGACTGATTTTATTCAAATCTGGTATGCTTGAGGGTGTCAACTCTGGGAGTAGGGGCAACTATTCTGGGGATGGCAGGATTCAATAGGATACCCATTCTGGTTTATTAACTGCCTTTGAAGTCCTGTAATGTCTCCAATGTTCAGTTTTTATTAATAGTGCTACGTACCACTAAGTTTAATTATACTATGCCTGACGATATAGACAATTTTATTGACAGGAGACATCATGGTAACAACCATAGATTATCTAGTATTGTGGTTTTATGTCCTTCTCATTTCATGTTTCTCTAGGAATTTGTATTGTTGACTTGTTTTGGTTTGTTTTTCCCTCTAATACAGAAAGGCTAGGTTTGCATGTACAGACTTACACATGTGTAGAACTACTAAACAGCTTATGAGAATTGATCATAGTTATTGTAAAAAAAAGAGAGGAAAGGAAAGTATTCTGAAGGATATAACTGCATGTATGTTTGAGTGTGTAGGATTGATGACCATAATACTAAGTTTTTGTTGGATAGATGAACAGAGCTGATTGCAATCTCACTGTTTAAATGTCTACTTTGTATGCTTTACTTTTGTAACTTGAACAACTACTTCTATGAAGAAAATATGTAATTGTCAATTAGTGAATTCTTACTGGTTTTTTTTTTTTTTGAAATTTTGTATTATTTCTATTCTCATTCTGTTTCATTTTTTTCCCGTGGATATCACTCAAAACACAAAGTGTTGGCCAGTGGTTGTTTTTAACTCAATCCTAAACATGTGTAGCATATTTTATACTTTACAAAGAAAATAACAAGTGCAAAATATGGAGAAATTTTCTTAAGAGGATTGGAACTGGAATTCATGAGATCGTTTACAAGAGAGGAAGACAATATTTCTGCCCAGGGGATTATGCAAAAAAAAAGAAACAACACCAAAAACAAAACAAAAAATGTGGACCACATTGGTAAGCTGACAGATGAACAGGTAGGTACATGTTCTTGACGTCTGCATGTTCCATGCACAGTTATCACTTACACTGATAGCACATCATGTTTTGTTTTCCTGTCCTTTTTTGTAGGGCACAGTTGACATGTTTGTTTTTTCTGTTGTTGTAATAGGTCTTTGCGATGTTGACCCACCCATTCTCAGGTCAAGAATTTCCATGGTAACTTTTGTTTGTATTAACATTGTAATTCACACGGATTTTTATTTTTGGTATTATTTTAGGTTTTCTAAAGAAGTAAACATCTGATGTGAAAATGTTGATGACTATTCTAAGCATGTATTATATCATTGATTTTTTTTTTTTTTTCTGCAGCTGGGATCAAACTCACGACCTCATGTTTACCAGCGTGGGCCCTTAGCCAAGTAAGCTAAACCCCAAAGCACGATATTTTATTTTTTGCTAAGTGCATGTTGCACAATAAGCTCTTGACAAAAGGGGAAAACAAGAGAGGTGACAATGGCTTGCCACATGGGAAAGGAAAGCAAAACATACGTACTGTGTAAGCAAAATGTGTATGCAACATGCTATTGTCATGTGAAGACTGCCTTGGGGGTGGAAATTGAAGCAGAGCTCTATTGGTATTTTCACTGTAGTTCATATAGGAATTTGTTATTTTTTAAACTTTGTACTCCAAAAAAGTCGATGTTGAAAATTTTGATACTTTTTTATAAATACTCACTAAGTATTAAAAATTCTGTATTCATTAATGGAATAAAACTCACAAAATTAAAATAATTTATCAATAGAAATAGTTTAAAGAATAAACATGGGTATTGTACACCATCCACAACACTTTTTTTTTTTTGGTACCGGGGATTGAACTCACGACCTTGTGCTTGCCAGGCAGGCATTTAAGCCATTGAGCTAAATCCCTGGCCCCATAATACTCTTGTAACACAAAATTGGTGTTGTCTTGGTGGCTAGCAAACTTGAAGTTTGGCCAGAAAAGAAGTACTGTTAGAACAATTACGAAGTAAATAGTGTTTTTTTTGTTTTGTTTTGTTGTCTTTTTGAAACAGGGTCTCTCTATGCAGTTTGGGCAGGCCTTGAGCTCACTTTGTAGCCCAGGCTGGTCTTGAACTTACAACGATCCTCCTGCCTCAGCCTCTTGAGTGCTGGGATTACAGGCGTGAACCACCATGCCCAGCTATAAATAGTGGTTGTTGAAGAGATCAATCCTATTAAAAAGAAGGCAAGTACTGTACACTGGAATCCACACTCATTCCAGGACCAATGAACTCTGTCAAGAGAAGTAACTAAAAGTAAGGAAGCTCCTCCATTAAGCTTCAAAACAGCCACTTAGGGAATTGATTCTCTTAAGTAACCCTCCAAAACTAGATGTGCTAATGAGTGAAGAAGCACTCAAGAAATAGTTTCCTGGCCCTGGTAAAGCAGGCCTATAATCCCAGCACTTTGGAAAACTGAGGCAGGAGGCACAAATCTGAGCACAGCCCAGGCAAATCAGTGACTTTGCAAAAGTCTCTCTCAATATTTAAAAAAGACTTGGGATGTAGCTCAATGCAAAGGTTTAATTCCCAACCTTCCTTCTCAGCCCCCTAAAGCAGCTCTTATCAATACCCAAAAACTACTCTTGACACTGCTACTGAAGAAAATACTCAACTTTCTAATGACTCCATGAAAACAGTATCAATCTTTTTCAAAATACTCTGAGTTTTAGATAAGGCATTGTACCTTACTTTTGTTGTTGCTCAGAAAAAATACCTGACACCCAAAGTGAAAAGACAAAAGCTTTATTTCAGCTCAATTTGTAGGGATTTCAGTCTAAAGTTGGCTGGCTCCAAGGCAGGGCAGCATGGGAGAGGGGCATTGCAAAGAAACAGACCATGGCAGGGCAGATAACGCAGCAGCAGGGAATTTTCCTTCTCTTTTACCCTATCCAGGCTATAAGCCTCTTGGATGGTGCCACCCGCACCAAGGGTGTTGCCTTCCCATTATGACACCCAGAACTATGCTAAACCAATTTAGTTATCACATACCATTAATCTCAGTATCACACAGCCTAAATCTAACCACCTTGAAAAAGCCTTACCTATGAGTACATGAGGCTTTGAGAGGATATCCAGATAAAAGCCATTAACACTCCATTATTCTGGGGCTGGAGATTTAGCTCAGCAGCATAAGCGCCTTGCCTTGCAAGTGTGCGGTCATGAGATCGATCCCCGGTACCAATTAAAAAAAAAAAAAAGAAAAAACACTATTATTCAAAATTCATGAAATTATTCATGGAGAAGGCAGGCACAGTGGCACATACCTGGATGCCCAGCACTCAGGGAGTGAGGCTGGAGGATTGCAAGTTTGAGCTCAGCTGGGGGAATTTACTTATTCAGCGCACTGCCTGAAAATAAAAAAAAGGACAGGGGGTATAGCTCAGTGTGAATGCCCTGGGTTCAATCCCCACTACTGCCAAAAAAAAAAGCATATGATACCCACACCCAGAGTAGGACAACACTGTTACCTTAAGTGTTATATAATATTCTAATTCACAACTATTTCTAAATTTGGAGAAAATAGTTACTAATCTTTCCATTGGAAATACTTTTGAAATTAACTTTTTGTTATACAGTTTTGTTATACAGTTATACAGCAAAAAAATCTTAATTTTGCAATATACTGCAATTGTTAATTTTTATTTCTTATTCTGAGTACTTGAATTCAGGGCCTTCAGACTTAGCTACACCCTTATCCCTTCCTTATTTGAGACAGGGCCTTGCAAAATTGCAGAAATTAGCCTCTAAGTTATGATCTTTCCTCAACTTCCCAGAGTGATGGGATTACAAAATATGCCCCAACATGTAAGTGTTGCTGAAAATTTCCCATTCAAGAAAAAAGGAGGGCCAGGGATTTAGCTCAGTGGCATAAGCACCTGCCTAGCAAGTGCAAGGTCATGAGTTCCATCCTCAGTACCAAAAAAAAAAGGAAATTCTGACACATGCTACAACATGAACCTTGAAGATATGCTAAGTGAAACCAGACACAAGAGGATAGATATAGCATTCAATTTACATAAGGCTAACTAGAGTATTTGTAAACATATAAAATATAGAACATAGTGGAAGCCTACATCAGGGTTAAGCTGCCTGGAACCACCACCGTGGGCCTGCCCTGCCACCGGGAACTTAGCATAAGCCTGCATCAGGGGTAAGGTGCCCAGAACCTCCACGGTGGGCCCGCCCTGCCACCGGGAACATAGGAGGAGCCTGCATCAGGAGTAAGCTGCCTGGAAACTCCACCATGGGCCCACCCTGTCACCGCATAGCTGAAGCCTGCATCAGGGGTAAGCTGCCCGGAACCTCCACCGTGGGCCTGCCCTGCCACCGGGAACTTAGCGGAAGCCTGCATCAGGGGTAAGCTGCCCGGAAACTGAGCATGGGAAACTGATTGAAACTTTGAATGAACAATATAGAAAACAAACAGAATTCATGAAACAAAGTCAAAGAGACATCCAAGAAACAAAAAATTCTATTGAAAGTGTGCAAAACCGCCTAAAGGAAGCTGAGGATAGGATTTCGGATCTTGAGGACAGGATCACATTTAGTGACCAGGAAAGGATAGAACTTTTAAAAATAACAAAGCAGCATGAAATGACAATCAAGAAGCTTCATCATGATGCCAAGAGCAACAATATAAGAATAATGGGCATTAGTGAAGATACAGGAGTCCAGGCAAATGACATATGTAAAGTATTTACAGAAATAATAGCAGAAAATTTCCCAAACATGGGGAAAGAATCTGATATGCAGATAAGTGAGGCATATAGAACACCAAACAGTCACAATCAACATAAATCCACACCCAGACACAT